>CM065590.1:124575227-124845290 GCA_033119425.1 Bufotes viridis
TTCACCTGTGCTACAACACGCAAAACTTTTCTAAGGAAGAATCAGCTGTCTTGGGACTGGTCCAGTTATATACTCACCTTAACTTCTACAAGACAGCCAGAACAGATCAGTTGACAGAAGTTAGATATTTCCCCCCTGGTAATAAATGGTGCCCAGTTAAAGTCTTACAGGAGTGGTTGCACTTTATTGAGACTGTCCCGGGGGATTTTCCTCTGCTAAGGTTAGGTGTAGCGCCTTTGAGTAGTCAGAACTTCCTTAAATTTATGCATATTATTACAAAATGTTGACATCAACCCCAGTTCCATCACTGGGCCTTCATTCCGCTTCCGCCGCCTCCAAGCACATCGTCCTGGTGCATATTATTAAAAATTTAGGCAGATGGAAGTCAGCTTGTTATGAACGGTATATACCAAATCCACACAGAAATCTGGTATTGTAATTCATGTGATTAAACACAATTACCTAAATTCTATGTTTTGTGGTTCTTTGGCCCCTTTGGCCTACCCTCCATATAGCAGTTTTGGCATAACTCTACTGCTATCAAGGAGAAGTAGGTAGGTAGGTACTCTACCCATAGCCGACCTGAATACAAGTTGTAGGCAACTGATTATTTGCCGCATTTTTGTGAGGGGAGGCGGGGCTAGCCGCTTATAAGCCCTCGGCCTCCTCCTCACCTCACTAGAGGCATGTTTTGCCCCACCCTCCCAATTCCCTTTATTCTAACAACTCACTGGGGTGGGCCCCTTTAGCCTACCCTCCGTACAGCAGTTTCGACATAACTCTACTGCTATCAAAGAGAAGTAGGTAGGTAGGTACTCTACCCATAGCCGACCTGAATACAAGTTGTAGGCAAATGATTATTTGCCTCATTTGTGTGAGGGGAGGCAGGACTAGCCGCTTATAAGCCCGTGGCCTCCTCCTCAACTCACCAGCAGCACGTTTTGCCCCACCCTCCCAATCCCCTTTATTCTAACAACTCACTGAGGTGGGCCCCCTTAGCCTACCCTCCGTACAGCAGTTTCAGCATAACTCTACTGCTATCAAGGAGAAGTAGGTAGGTTGGTACTCTACCCATAGCCGACCCGAATACAAATATAGGTTTTGCAGAATGCATAATATGATACTGCAGCACCCCAAAAGGGTAATTGTTGTAATGTTTTAAAATGTTTTGATTTATGATATTTGTATACTTAATAGCATTGTAGGGGCAGCTAAGGATTAAGTCCTTGGCTCACTCTCTTAGGATGCCAGGAGATGGTCTTGGGTCCACTCCCTGGTTAGTTTGTGGAATAGACTATTGTCTGTGCTTAGCTGGGGAGAGGACCCGCATGTGTAAGCTGGTCAGAGGTAGGCTCGAGTTTAAAGAAACCTTTATCTCTGAGATAGTCTATAGCCAATGCAGCCAAGCTTCTGCTATGCCAAAGTGCTTCAGAGAGAGGAATCAAAATGTCTAGAATCTATTAGGCCGTGCATTGGAATTAGTGAACAAGGTATTGTTCATGTTTATGGCAAAGAGATTCTGCTGCTGTGAGATGGAACATTCCTAGCACACCCTTTCATACTCTTAGAAGGTCCGGCCAACTGTGTCTAAAATCTGCAACCCTCAGCCCGGAAAGTTGTACTACTACTCCTACACTCACTCACACAGGGGGGGGGGGCCTTATTGTTTTTCGCCCCAGGGCCCCATTTGACCTAGAACCGGCCCTGACTGGCCTGGTGTAAATAAGCAGCGATTTCTGTTAACTCTGTTGTGAGCAGCACGTACTGCAGACATCCTGCTAGAAGGTTTGATATGTGTCTATGCATGTCTCTGGGGTGATTCGTCAGTGTACAGCTCTCACATTCTGTGCGCATAACATGACATTTTGCTGGGGTGATTCGCCAGTATATTACTTTACTCCCATTGTGTACATGCTGTGAATTTGAGTGATAGTGTATGTTTTGCTTATGTTTCATGTGTATATTATTCACATTTGGTGTGGTATTTCACTAGCATTCTGTTGGCATGATTTGTGTGCGTATGCTAATGTGTTACTGGGGTGATGCGCTAGTTTATCAAAAAAAATGTGCATCCATTGTAAGTGTGACTGGTGAGGTTAAACAGTGTGAAATTTATTGGGTGTGCATGCCGCTGGTGTAGACAACTGTCACTTTTAGTGCCACGACAATATGACATAGGAAGCGTACACTTTTGTCCGAAAAAATACAAACAACTAGTTTTTTCAAGACTATATTGTAAATGCTGCAAATGTCACTGGGGTCATTAACAAACTTATTTGTTTTCTACCACTGAGTGCATACATTGCAAGTATTGCTAAGCTCATATATAGTGTTGAGGGAACGATCCGAATTTCAGGATAAGACTACATTCACACGAACATTGTGTTTTGCGGATCCGCAAAACACGGATACCGGCCCATGTGCGTTTCACAATTTGTGGACTGCTCATGCCGCGGCTATCATAGAAAATGCCTATTCTTGTCCGCAAGTTCTATTTTTTTTTTGCGGGGCCGCGTAACGGAGCAACGGATGAGGATAGCATATGGTGTGCTGTCCGCATCTTTTACGGCCCCATAGAAATGAATGAGTCCGCACCCATTCTGCAAAATTGCAGAACGGATGCAGACTCATTCATATTGTCATATGAATGTAGCCTTAATTTGATTTGCCGCAAAGCCAAATTTTCTTATGCTTCATGGTAGCAAATCGATTTAATTTGAAATAGTGCAAAAACTTCATCACTTCATCAATTTGAATGCAATGAAGCCATTGTGGCCATCTTGATTGCAGAAACCGCGCAACATTTTGCGCAGAGCGACGTATGACTTCACCACGCCGGCGCGCTGGCTGGGCATGGTAACTTCATCAGTGATTCCGCCACCACGCCCCGCCAGTGTTATTATGTCGTCACATGACCCCGCAATATTTAACGCGGGGCCTTCAATCAAGATGGCCGCATCAGCCTCTACACGCACAAATGGATAAGGTAAGTATTTGTTGTTCTTTTTTAACCCGGATTAACCCCTGAAAGGCCAAATTTGTAGCCTCAGATGCTGCGATCATTGATGAACGTGGTATCTGAGAGGTTCAATCACGGGGGTGGAGCGATCGCCATTCCCTGTCTTTGCACACGCTGCATACAAAGGAATGCGCTTTGTGATTAAGTAATTCATCACAAATCAAATTTCTTTGTGAAATTCAGTGAAGCAGCAGAATCAAATTTTTCATAACTTTGCTCATCCCTACTTATTAATATTAGGCATTGTTTTGTTCCCCTCCTGTTTACCAGGACCAAAATACTATTATTTCAACAGAACGAGGGTACATCAGTTATCACCAGGCAGGAGCCCCAACATTAGTGTTTCGAGGGAAGAAGAGGTATGCCCTTCACTCACTGTATGGCCCAAGAAGAGTCTGAGGGGAGATTGTCTGAGGGGAGATTGGGAGACTGTGATCTGTAAACACAACAACCACCCTCTGGGCAACAACTACTACTCCCATCCTCTACTGGGATTGCTTCAATACAAACTTTCAAAGCCTTTAAAGGGGTATTCTGGTTATCTGAAGTCATCCCCCATCCACAGTCATACACACTCAAAAATGTTATCAATAAAAGTTACAGATCATCCAACAAAATATGAACCCTCACACAGCTATTTAGACATAAATATAAAAAAAAGATATGGTGGTAGGAATGTGTCAACGCAAAGAAAAACATTTTTTTCCAAAGTTTTTATTTTTTTAAGTATTAAAACACATGAAAAACTTTAAAAATATTCAAATGCTGTAATTGTACAGACTTAGAGAATGAAGTTGATGTGTCAGCTTTACTGCATAGGTAACTCCATAAAAACAAAACCCTTAAAACTATGGCAGAATGTGTCCACCCTTACCATAGCTCTAATCTGGCTAAGGAGACTCATTTATCATTAAACCAAACCAGCATAATATTGCAACATGCTCACAAAACCCTTGAGATACTACAATACACAACCAGAATCTCTAAGTGGCTAAACATAGATATATTGGATAGAGATCTAGAGACATAAAATCACGTTATTTTGAAAAGTTTTTTGATTATGGATTTTACTCTTTGATTTTGGATTTGGTCTACCAGTTAGTGATTCCACAAACCATATGTCACAATTGCCCTCGCTGTAGTTCATATGGTGTGTGGGTATGGTCGTGGGACCAATACAAAAGCACCTATCTATCTAAATAATATATCTAAATAAAAAATATTCCTCAGTAATACCCCTACACTGCCAACCCCAAGGTTTGTTTCCAGAGCTCACACACTCACAGAAAGCCCCTAGTTACTTCCTTCTATCTCCACATAATTCCAGTTTAAATTACTTATTTCCCCTAAGATATTATCTAAACTGATGGCTTTATGTGCTCCAAGCTTAACACGTGGAATTGTTCAAAACACAAGACAAAAAGAACTTATTAAAGGGAGTTTAAAAGGGTTGTACAGTCATTAATTTTGATGACCTATCGTCAGGATAGGCGAGCTGTTTGACGAGGATGAGGTGCTCGCATGGTCTACACTACACGTGATCTCTTGTGGAGCAGTGGCGTAGTGCAATTACAAGTACTCGCTCCCTTCACTTGAATTGAGCCAGTACTTATATTACAACTCACTTCCGAGATGAAGTGCAGCATAATGAAGAGGAAACAGTGATCACATGGAGCGCTACCTCTGCTTCACACAGCTGATCAGCTGATAGGTCACCAATATTAAAGGGGTTGTCCGGGTTCAGAGCTGAACCCGGACATACCCATAATTTCACCCAGGAAGCCTCCCCTGATGTTAGCTTCGAGCATTTCATGGATAGCGCAGGCAAGGGCTCTTTTATTTACAATAACACACTGGGAGGCTTCCGCCCAGCAGTGTGTTCGGTGACGTCACCGGCTCTGATGGGCAGAAGCCTCCACCTGGCAGCCCTATAGAGAGCCCGATTCGTCATTGGAACTCCAGAAAATGCCTTTGCCCTGCGTGATTCAGCCCAGGGCAAAGGAGAGCATCGGTGCATGAACTGCCTGGGTGAAAATGGGGATATGTCCGGGCTGAGCTCTGAACACAGACAACCCCTTTAACAGTACCCCTTCAATATGACGAAAATAATTGCAATGCTTATATAAATTAGAAAAGGGGGTAACAAAAGACATACAGTAGAACAATGCACAATATTTTCTTAAAATAGAAGGAAATAAACCAGAAACATAACACTCATATAGGTGGGCAGAAAATGAAATGCTGGGGCAGGTAGAAACCAGGACAGCCCCTAAGAAATGACACCCAGCCCTGATTTTTCATACCTTTTCAACTTTCCCTTTGTATATCTATCCCCTGTGGCAGGAGTTGACCTCTTGTTCTTTTTGCTGCTGCAAGGCTGTCTCCAATTGCTAATTAGCCTTGGCAATATATTCTATGGTGTTTAATTCAGTCCTTACCTGAGATATTTTGGTCTCGGGTGCCTCTAGCCTCCTAGAGCTTATACATCAATTTGTTTGCCTGTGTAACTGCCTGTATAATAGACTCTCTGTCACCTGACCCGACCTATGCCAGTTCACCATTCCCTGAGCCGCCTGCCCTGACCTCTGGACTATATTTGGATTTGCATAAGGTTTGCCAACTCTGACCTATGCCTGTTTTCTGAGTATGAGTATAGCCTGATTCCTTAGTGTTCTGCACCAGTGTGGGTTAGCTGCCAACTACACTGGGACTATTCCAAGAGGTAGCAGCCTATTCACTCCCCTGCAGTGAAGACCAGATCCCTGTACACTGGTTAAAGGGTGAAAACCAGGAGATCGCCAGGACAACACCCTCAGGTATAACCCAAAGTCAAACGAGCTAGTTGGCACAGTGGGTTCATACTAAGGATGAGCGAATCGATTCTACCAGTTCGGAATTCAGAAGAGAGAGAGGGGGAGAGACAGAGAGAGAGAGAGAGAGAGAGAAGAGAGATACATTGTAGGCTAGACAGTGCTCCTCTTGATTTCTGGGAAAAATATATACAAATTATCATGCCTAACATCTCCTGGCATCAGAGAGGCTTAGGTAAGCTAATTGGAATCTTTCCCAGAAACTCAGAGGGGCATTGCCTGGCTTATACTACTCCCCACTCATATCATGCAAAATCAGAAAGAGTTCCCTCCCAGGCAACACATATATATTGTTGATAAAAGCAGAGTAGCATAATGTACTCTCTCTTTCTCACTCAACAGAAATAAATCTTGAAAGGTTCATTCCTCTATAGTTCATGCCCGTTACAAGGACATGTTCAGCCAAGAGAAAAGGTAAGTAAGGACACGTGTGTATACATGTGTATACTGTATACTATAATCAAGTGATGGGTGAATTATAGGAGTCACTGGCCTAGTTGTGTTTGTGATGTTGGCTTCCCGCTCATTGTGTTGGTTTCAAATACTGAATAGAAAACTGCATCAAAATGCACATCAAAGAGCACTCTTAATTTTTTTCAATTTCAGTGACTTAAGGCTGGTTTACATGGGTCATCAATCTAGGCAATTATCAAGAACCAGAGTTAATTGATAATTGCCCTGTGTAAAAGTGCAACCAATCACCCAAAGAACAAATAAATGCTCATCAGTTGATCACACCTATTCTGTGCCACTTTTAAGTGGTTTTCCAGGATTTTCATAATGTAGGCCTACCTTCAGGATGGGTCATCAATATAAGATCATTTGGTTCGAATCCTGGCAGCCCAATGATCAGCTGTTTGAGTAAGCTGCAGTGTTTACCGGAGCTCTGGTGAGCACTGTAGTCTCCTTGTGGCTTAACAAACACAACACCGTCCATTGGATAGTGGCTATGCTTGGTCAGCTCCATTCACTTGAATGGATCTGAGCTGCGCCTAGGTAATATTACCAATTACCAATGACCTCACATGGCATAGGTTAAGGACTAAGCACTCACGGAGTGCCTAGACCTCTTTATACAGCAGATCAGTGGGGGTGTCGGATGTCAAACCCCCTCCAGTCAGATATTGATGACCCGTTTTGATGAACCCCTTTAAAACACCGTTTGACAGCACATCGTCCTATGTAAACAGGAATCTGCTGCCAGCAAAAAATTATGGGAATAGGAATGAGTGATTGCTGGTTCACACACAGCAGTTATTATTACTGCATGCAAATACAGCTATCATCACTGATCATTCAACAGGCAATTAATATTTCATTCCTGACCATAGCTTATGGCAGGTTTAAAGGGGCCTTTAAACGCACATGTCAATGTTTTTTCCTTGGTAAGTAAGAATCTTATTGTTCGCTTCTAGGCAGCATCTCTCACACCCCACCACAGGAAGCCATTACCCACAACTCCATGAATAGATGCATTTGACAATCCATATTAACTTATATAAATTGGTTTGCCTAACACAAATTGCTTTTGAATCCTCTGCTCACACCTAAAATGCATTACCACTGATGAGTGAGGATTTACTGACTTCACTTTATGTAGTAAGGAATAAGAAGAATGATATACATGTTCTTTCAATCATTGACTAAATTACACAGCATTGTTCAATAGTAAATTGCTATTGAAATATCTCTTAAAGCACTTGTTCCGGAATTGGGTGTGCACTGTGCAGTCATGCTGACATATCCATGACTCTGACAAGTTAAATTGCTTTTGTTAATAGAACAGTATTTCACTTAGCCTTTAGATGAATATTTACACAGAAAATGATGGTAGAGTGGACATTATATGATGTGATTTCAAAGTTCAAACTTTTGTGCCTAAAAGTATGAAATGTATTATTTTGATAAATGTAACATTGAAAATACTAGACTACAATATCAGAATTATGAAACTGAATAAAATCTGAAAGGCCATTATAAACTACTACAGTAATCACTCCATTTTTCTAAAGACGTTCCCTGCTTTAGACAACTCCTTATAGCTAGGTTTCCTTGTTAACAAGCTGATAACAGAGTCCTCATGTTTGGACCCCCATTAATCAGCTGTAATCTGTGGGAAAACCTAGCAAAAAGTCTTCCATTTCCCTACAGTGCCACCGCAGGGGGAATTAAAGGGGTTATCCCATGATTCATGTAAAAAATGGAAATCATATCGAGCATGACAAACTCTTTCTAACAAAGCTGGAACCAGCCATGTACCTCACATGGATCCAGAGATCTCCACATACGCTAACAGTTTAGGGGGAGTGTCTTTTCTGCTGCAGCTCAGAGGTGTGTCCATTCTGCAGCAGCTCTCTCTCTATCACAGCAGAGTAGGCAGTTGAAGGATGAAACTGAGCATGTATGGCCATCTCAGTGAGCCGGACAAAGAAATAGGAGAAAGAACAGCAGGTGGCGCTACACAGATACATTTCAATGAATAACTTAAAGGCTATGCAAAATTTTTAATTACATACAATTTCAAAAGTATTCAGATCCAAATGCTGGTTTGAAATATGTACTATATGAAAGGTTAGGTCCTCCTGAATAAAAGATGCTCTTTTTATACAGTCTTGCTAACAGATGAGGGTGAGGTCTTTCCTTTATTACCTCAGAATTTCCTAATGATGTATATGAAAATCAGGCTAGAAGGGCATAAAAATAGAAACAGAAGAAGTGAAACTAATCTCACTGTTCCCCCGTCACTCCTATTCTAATGATTCTCGGATGCCCTGTGATCTCAACTTCCTGGTTCCTCATGACACACAAGCAATGACCACTCAGTCAATCACTATCTAAAGCAGGTCACTGCTGCAGTCTAAAGCCATTATGAAAGCTGTAACATTTAGGTACTTACATGTGTGAGGAATAATGAACAATGGTTTGATGTACAGTATAATGGTTTGCATCTCCGTGTGTACTACAAGGAGGTATATGAAACTATCTTACGCAAGACATAATGTATGACTGACTCTAATGGAGCACTGATATGTGGTTGTCAGTACACCATGATTTTTCTGCACTACTGTTTGAGAATTAATGTAAAGGCAATATGATTGTGTGAGTACAAACACTAACCAATACATATAAATGTATGACTTCAAGGTGGGGCAGTAAATATTGTTTCTCAGTCCATAAACATGTCAAAATGTTCATGGGTATCCAAAAGAGTGGAGAACTGTGGGATAACACTAATTAAAAGGTTCATCCCATCTTAAAAAGTGATGGCTTGTGACTAGGATATGTGTTTTTCCGTGCTCATCAGCCCCTTATCCACCCACTGAGTGGGGAACTGCAGCACAGCCCCATTCAACTGAATGGGACTGACTTTAGATCCTACACAGCTGGATAGATAGTATCACCACTGTGCTGGGAAAAGTTATAAAGTTAGGCAGGGTTTAATCAGCACTGTAGCCCCTTTATTCCCATAGCTTAGTAAGGGTCCTTGAGGTCAGACTTACTGACTACTGATCATAAAATTATGTTATATGGGAATAACCCTTTAAACCATCTGTGCAGAACTATTGAAATTCTCAAGTTATTATCTACTAGGACTATTTAGGTGCTTAAGTTGAGTACCATTGCGCTACACTGAAAGCAAATAAACAATTTTAACTTCCTAGGCCCCTAAACGCAATCTATCACAGGGACCAAGCTACTATCAGTTCTATATAACTGCCACTAACCTACACACCTTAATAATGCCACTAAAACATACTTAAAAATGCCACTTCCCCATACCTATAAATAATAACGCAGTACTAATGAAAACTTCCACCAAAATGGAGACGGGGGAGTTGGAGACCAGAATTTCTGATGAAACTGCCCAAGTACTTGCATGGACCTTGAAATGGCAGGCAAATAAGAGGACTTAGGTCTTTCAGTACTGTTGTGACCTACTATCAATGTAGTGGCTGGAAGAGTGCTGCTTTGTACATCTGTTTTGGAGGTACTGGGAGAGCACTATTACAATAGGGAACTCTCTGCAATAATTATTTTTGAAAACACTGCTTGGGCACAACTAATGTCAGGGGCTCTATTTACTTGCCCAAACTACTTTTTAGGGCACCCAAAGGGCATTACTACTGTTGTAGTGGTACAAAAACTTGGCCCAATTATATTTGGGGCCACTATCTATGTTTGTGACACTATTGCCATTAATGGTGCCATAGGGCCAATGATGTTCTGTATTTTTGGTAGCGCATAAAGACAATGCAGGGTGATAAAGGTAGTACTGGCTCATTGCTCTGGCCCATGTCTCAGATCCCAGGCCCCTTCCTCCATATCTTAATTAAAAACAACTGGAAGAGTGGCAGCAGAGAACTTGGCAGATTTCTGAGGAAGTATTTTGTGCTGTTTTTTTGCTTTGTATTGTGGTATGTGGCACTGTCGGAGAGGTATGTTATGCTGCACTGTCATACTTATTTCGAGGTGCTATGAAGGTGTTTTGTGCTATGTAGGCAAAATGGGTGCTGCATGGTAGTTTTTGGTCACTGGGGAGGAACTGTCATTACCATGGATTGGCTGGTGGGGCTTGAGTAGAAGAAGTCTGTTTTACAGAGCACATTGAATCCACAATTTTGTAACTACTATTTTTATAGACTTATATTCTGCTCATACTTAGCAGAAGACAAAGTAAAACCATTAATTGAACAATAAAATATGTTCTTAAAAATGAATTCTGAGGTCTAACTACAAAAAACATAGAAAGAGACTAAGCTACAAACATCATATTCTGGTAGACTGATAAGCATACAGTACTGGAGGAAATCTTATGAACACAGATATTGATCCCGGTAATACAGAAGGAATTTGACTAGTCTACATGATGACCTGACTCTTCCCTAGAATTATAAGCGGCCAGGATCATCATATAAAATGAAAGTGAGTAACAGCATCACAAATTATAGCTAAAAGAATCCTGCTAGAATTGTGTATATCTAATTTTAATTCTCAGTTTCACTGCTCATCCAGCTTGTCAGCCATATAGAAGAATATGCCAAGAAAGATTTTCAGTCTATATGCCCCTCAGGATAAATAACTAAGCTGTGCTACCTTTACAGCTCTTGGGATCACATATAAGGCATAACACAAAGCATTCATATTACAAATTGCTTTCATAGTACCTTATGTTGCTGTATACAATTCTCAACACCTCAACCAACATCCCCAGTTTTTAAATGGTAGACACAGATACGTTGATCCTATACATCCTATATGATTGTCTCAGGAAAAAAAAAATCAAAAAGCTGTTATTACAGTCCATATGCAAAAGGATCCAAACAGTGTATATACATATCATACTTCTGGGATTCACGTCCCCACCTATCCCTTGGTTGAACTTGATGGACTTATGTCTTTTTTAAACCGTATTAACTATGTTACTATGTAATATCTATGTCTAATGATCAAGAATGATTACTGCATTAACTGGAGGTGTGTGTGGACTCAAAAGAAGCAGTATATTCAGATAAGTATGGCCCATGTACCAATTTTAGAGTAGTGATTGCAGACCAGACCAGATTTTTGGCTTTGGTCATCACTTTGTATTTATTTTAGGGTCTGATATGAGATCTGGATTTGTTTAGAGGGTCTGGGGTTTGAATGTATATATATATTGAGGTCTGAGGTCTAGATTTACTTAGGGTTATTTTAAGACCCAAATTTATTCTGTGGTCTTAACTAGGGTTTGAGACTACGTTTACCCCATCCTACAGGTTCCACTTCTTTGGTTAATACTGTTTGTGGTACCACTGTTTCTGTTATTTTTAACCTCCCCTAGATTTTAATCCTGAAACCACTCCTGGGTGCAGCGTATCTAAGCAGCTAGTCAGCAGAGCCTGAAGAGGTGAAGAGAATGCCAGCATAGAGCAAAGTACAGAGAGGGCCTGACAAGTGAGTATGGCAGGTTTCAACCCTGTGCATCTACCTCTCTCCTCCTATTCAGCCCTCTCATCCTATTATACAGTATATCAGAAGAGGATAGACTTTGGCTGCAGGAGATAATAGTTGAGTTAAACTGTATGTGGCTACCTATTTTAGCCAACAGTGTCTGTGTATAGCTGTATGCAAATTGGCAGTGTCATACTTACCCAAGAAACATATCTACTATGGGTTAGCTTCATGACTAGGGGGAGCAGTGTACAAAGAACTTGGAAGCTTCCATGTCTATTGTCTTCAATGATAACACATCCGATGTTCACACAACCATGTAGTTATGCAAGCTATTGACTTTTTTTTTTAAGTTATGCCTTTAATGCTTTTAGGCTGGAAGACTTGAAAAACTCATGCTAAATTATCCAAACTGACTTGCTCCAGTCTCCATCTTGGGGTGTGCATTTCTAACTCTCAGCAATTAAACAAGAAGCTTGCGGTTTCTTCTAGTTTGGGATAAATCTCACTGGGGAGGTCAAACAAAAAAACAAAAATAATGAATCTATCCAATGGCACCCAATAGACCCATTTCAACCGTAATAATAGGGCAGAATGTTTTGCAATTTGTTCCCATCAAATCTAATTGATTTTCTGACTGAGGCAGCCAATGGATTCTCCGACTATAATGGGAACAGCACCTAACCTGAATTGTGACGCTGGTTTAGAGTTATAAAACAGTAGAACACAGTGATTCTCCATATATTTCTTCTGTACAAGTACACTTTGTTTCAAATATTCACCTTACTGTTTACATAGTTAACTAGTTAACAGGGTTGAAAAAAAACACATAAGTCTATCAAATTCAACCAAGAGATAGAATTTTTTTTTTAAATTTAACTTACCTAATCCACTTGTTCGCGCAGTCCGGTGTTCTGCCAGAGAGGAAAAGGACCTTTCTATGATGTCACTGAGCTCATCACATGGTCCAATTACATGGTGCATCACCATGGTGATGCACCATTTGATTTGAACATGTGACGCAGTGATCAGGCTTCTGCTAAAGACAGCAGCAGCCTGATCAGGCTAAGTGTAAATCCACAGTACACTACAGTACACTATATAGTGTACTGTAGTGTATTATATAGGCATCAGTGTATTATATAGGCATCAGACCCAATGGATCTTCAAGAACCTAGTGGGTCTGGGTAAAAAAAAAAAGTGAAAAAAAAGTAAAAATAAAAATAAATCATTTCTTCTTATAGCCACAGATTTATCACTGATTAAAAATGAAAAAAATTAAATACACTTTACATGTTTTATATCACCGTGTCTGTAAAGACCTGATCTATAAAACGGTCATGTTACTTTCCCCGCACGTTGAGCGCCGTAAAAAAAAGAAAAACAATGATGAAATTAAAATTTTGCCCACCTCAATTCCCAAAAAGGCCGTCACCATATCCCGCAAAAAATGAGCCCCTACATCAGTAATCGCCCAAAAGATAAAAAAAATATGTCTCTCAGACTATGGAGACACTGAAACATCTTTTTTTTTTTCCAAAATGCTTTTATTGTGATAAAGTAAAATAAATTAAAAAAGTATACAAATTAGGTATTGCCGCATCTGTAAGAACCTGCTCTATAAAAATATCACATGATCTAACCCCTCAGATGAACACCGTAAAAATAAAAGAAAGGTGTAAAAAAAGCCATATTTTTTCACCTTACATCACAAAACGTGTAATACCAAGCAATCAAAAAGGTGTATGCCCCCCAGAATAGTGCCAATCAAACCGCCATTTCATTCCACAAAAAATGATACCCTACATAAGACAAACGGTCAAAAAATTAAAAAAAACTTTCACTCTCAGACAATGGAGACACTAAAATATGATTTTTTTTCCTTCAAAACTGGTATTATTAAGCTAAAGTGAAATAAATACCACTCGTCTCGCAAGGGGGGAGAGGGCTGCCTTGTGTAACCAAGAACTGCTCACGGTGAAATGGAGAGATGAGAGTGACGTTTACATGCTCTCCTCCAATCACGCAGACACGACAGTCCAAATTGAACGGGCAACCAGTGTCATTGAAAAGCCCCTCTCGGTCCACGACTATAATTTGCTCATGGGAGGGGTGGACTTCAATGACCAGATGTTGGCCCCGTATTTGCTTTCCCGCAGGACCAGATGCTGGAATAAGAAGGTGTCTGTATATTTAATTCAATTGGCTATATATAATAGTTTTGTTCTCTACAGTAAGGCTGGGAGAACAGGATCCTTCCTCAAATTTCAGGAAGAGATCATCGAGAACCTCCTGTATCCAGGAGGTTCCGTGGCCCCAACCACCAGTGTAGTGAGCCGTCTACATGAGCGGCATTTCCCCAATGTCGTTGCTGGTACCTCAACCCAACCGTCACCCCGAAAAAGATGTCATGTCTGTAGCAGGAGTGGAATAAGGCGTGACACCCGCTATTTCTGTCCTGACTGTCCTGACCACCCTGCCCTATGCCTAGGGAAGTGTTTCCGGAAGTATCACACCCAGGTACACTTAGGGAGATAGGGACAGCACAACACAGGTAGTTTATCCACTCAGGCTCTAGGGTCTCTCAGGATACTAGGTTTTGAGAGACCCTAACACATAGGGGTGCTGGTGTGCTACAGCAGAAATGTGAAACAGTAGAAACCTCTCCTTTCACTTGGGATAAAGTGCATAATGTACTTCGCACCATCTCTGTGTGATTTACACTTTACACATTGTCCCATGGTAAAGGAGAGGTTTCTGCTAGGAAAATAAAGAGTGAAATGGCTAAAAAAATAATTATTAAACAGGTAGCAAGAAAAAAAAATCTTGAGTTAGTTCAGGTTTTAAAAGTTTTGATCAGGTTTGATAAAAAAAAGTTTTATGTTCACGTTTTATAAAGTTTGTAACGTTCAAGTTTATGAGCCTGCCGCCTGTTTTTTCTTCTATTTTTTTTTCCCCTTAACCACACTTTATTTTCCAGGTAGACCAACGGACCAACCGACGAAAACGCTGCAGCACTGATGTGCATTCTGAGAGAAGCATTGCGCTCCTGTCAGAAGACACGTGAAGTCGGTGTATGCGGCGCTGCAAGACGAGATTTCTCCTCTGCAGTACAGGTACGTTTGCCCAGGCATATGAGCTGAGGAGAGGTGTTCATATGTTCATATGCTTTGGCAAACACTTTGTATCAAAAATCTGGCAAAGATGTCTTCCTCCACAACGATCGATTGATCGATGTGAATGGAGAAATCACATTTGCCAGGACATAGGAGGTGAAGTGGGTATGGATGTTTGGGCGGAGCCCCTATGTCCTGGCAATCGCCAGGCACCTCTTTTTCTTCTTGCATATTTTTTGGCAGAGATTTTTTCATCCACATCGATCGATGCGAATGGAGAAATCTGTGCCATTCATTTTTTCTTTCAGCCCAGAGGCTGAACGGAAAAAAAAAATCTCATTACCCGTATGCTCAATATACGGAGAATAGCAGAAACTCCTAATGCTGGCCATACATGTAATTATTGCGGAGACCCTCAAATGCCATGGCAGTACAAAAACCTCACATGTGACCCCATTTTGGAAAGAAGACACCCCAAGGTATTTGCTGAGGGGCATATTAAGTCCATGAAAGATTGAACTTTTTGTCACAAGTTAGCGGAAAGGGAGACTTTGTGAGAAAAAACAAAAAAAAAAATCAAATTCCGCTAACTTGTGCCAAAAAAAAAAAAACTTCTATGAACTCGCCATACCCCTCACAGAATACCTTGGGGTGTCTTCTTTCTAAAATGGGGTCACATTTGGGGTATTTTTACTGCCCTGGCATTTTAAGGGGCACTAAAGCGTGAAATGAAAAATGCGTAAAAATTCCATCCTAAAAGGTATTCATTGGAATTGCGGCCCCTTTGCGCATATTGGCTGCAAAAAAGTGGCACACATGTGGTATTGCCATACTCGAGAGAAATAGGGCAATGTGTTTTGGGGTGTATTTTTACATATACCCATGCTGGGTGTGAAAAATATTTCTGTAAATTGACAACTTTGTATAAAAAAATGGAAAAAGTTGACATTTACAGAGATATTTTTCACACCCAGCATGGGTATATGTAAAAATACACCCCAAAACACATTGCCCTACTTCTTCCGAGTACGGCGATACCACATGTGTGCCACTTTTTTGCAGCCAAGATGCGCAAAGGGGCCCTAAATCCAATGAGTACCTTTAGGATTTCACAGGACATTTTTACGCATTTGGATTCCAAACTCCTTCTCACACTTTAGGGGCCCCTAAAATGCCAGGGCAGTAAAAATACCACACAAGTGACCCCATTTTAGAAAGCAGACACCCCATGGTATTCCGTTAGGGGTATGGTGAGTTGATGTAAAATTTTATTTTTTGTCACAAGTTAGTGGAATATGAGACTTTGTGAAAAAAAAAAATTCAATTTCAGCTAATTTGTGAAAAAAAAATAAAAACTTCCATGATCTCACTATGCCCATCAGTCAATCATTGTCAATTTACAGAGCTATTTCTCTCACCCAACATGGGTATATGTAAAAATACACCCCAAAACACATTGCCCAACTTCTCCTGAGTACGGCAATACCACATGTGTGGCACTTTTTTGCAGCCAAGATGCGCAAAGGGGCCCTAAATCCAATGAATACCTTTAGGATTTCACAGGGCATTTTTACACATTTGGATTCTTACACTTTAGGGGCCCCTAAAATGCCAGGACAGTAAAAATACCCCACAAGTGACCCCATTCTGTAAAGTAGACACCCTAAGGTATTCGCTGAGGGGCATAGTGAGTTTATGGAAGTTTTTATTTTTTGTCACAAGTTAACGGAAAATGAAATTTTTGGGAAAAAAATAAAAATCCATTTCCGCTAACTTGTGACAAAAAATAAAAAAACTTCCATGAACTCACTATGCCCCTCAGTGAATACCTTAGGGTGTCTACTTTCCGAAATGGGGTCATTTATGGGGTGTTTCTACTGTCTGGGCCTTGTAGTACGTCAGGAAACAGGACAGGTGCTCAGAAAGTCAAAGTACGGAAATTCACTTTTTTGCACCATAGTTTGTAAAAGCTATAACTTTTACCCAAACCAATAAATATACACTTATTGCATTTTTTTTTATCAAAGACATGTAGAACAATACATTTAGAGAAAAAATGATAGAGAAATGTAGTTTTATTTGACAAATTTTCCAACAGAAAGTAAAAAAATGTCATTTTTTTGCAAAAATTTCGTCAAAAAAAGCAAAATATCAAAAAAAGTAAAAATGTCAGCAAGAATGAAATACCACCAAATGAAAGCTCTATTAGTGAGAAGAAAAGGAGGTAAAATTAATTTGGGTGGTAAGTTGTATGAACGAGCAATAAACGGTAAAAGTAGTGTAGTGCAGAATTGTAAAAAGTGGCCTGGTCATTAAGGGTGTTTAACCGCTTCAGCCCCCCTAGCTTAAACACCCTTAATGACCAGGCCACTTTTACAATTCCGCACTACACTACTTTCACCGTTTATTGCTCCGTCATACAACTTACCACCCAAATGAATTTTACCTCCTTTTCTTCTCACTAATAGAGCTTTCATTTGGTGGTATTTCATTGCTGCTGACATTTTTACTTTTTTTGCTATCAAAAATGACCGAAATTTTTGCAAAAAAATGACATTTTTCACTTTCTGTTGTAAAATTTTTCAAAAAAAACTACATTTCTATATAAATTTTTCTCTAAATTTATTGTTCTACATGTCTTTGATAAAAAAAGTCCAATAAGTGTATATTTATTGGTTTGGGTAAAAGTTATAGCGTTTACAAACTATGGTGCAAAAAAGTGAATTTCGGCATTTTGAAGCAGCTCTGACGTTCTGAGCACCTGTCATGTTTCTTCAGGTGCTAGAATGTCAGGAAAGTAAAAATACCCCCCAAATGACACCATTTTAGAAAGAAGACACCCCAAAGTATTCGCGGAGGGGCTTGGTGAGTTCATGTATCATTTCATTTTTTTTCACAAGTTAGCGGAAAATGACACTTTCTGAGAAAAAAAAAAAAAAAGTTTCAATTTCTGATAACTTCTGGCAAAAAAAAAAAAATCTCAGTGAATACCTTGGGGTGTCTACTTTCCGAAATGGGGTCATTTGTGGGGTGTGTTTACTGTTCTGTCATTTTGGGCGGGGCTAAATTGTGAGCCGCTATGTAAAACCTAAAGGTACTCGTTGGAATTTGGGCCCCTTTGCGCACCCAGGCTGCAAAAAAGTCTCACTTATGTGGTATCGCCGTACTCAGGAGAAGTAGGGCAATGTGTACTGGGGTGTATTTTTACATATACCCATGTTGGGTGAGAGAAATATCTCTGTAAATTGTCAACTTTGTATAAAAAATTTTAAAAGTTGTTGTTTACAGAGATATTTTTCACACAAAGTATGGGTATATATAAAAATACACCCTAAAACACATTGCCCTACTTCTCCTGAGTACGGCGATACCACATGTGTGCCACTTTTTGCAGCCTGGGTGCGCAAAGGGCCCTAAACCAATGAGTACCTTTAGGATTTCACAGGGCATTTTTACGCATTTGGATTCCAGACTTCTTCTCACGCTTTAGGGGCCCCTAAAATGCCAGGACAGTATAAATACCCCACATGTGACCCCATTTTGGAAAGAAGACACCCCAAGGTATTCCGTGAGGGATATGGTGAGTTCATGCAAAAAAAAATTTTTTGTCACAAATTAGTGGAATATGAGACTTTGTAAAAAAAAAAAAAATATCAATTTCCGCTAACTTGTGCCAAATTTTTTTTTTTCTGTGAACTCGCCATGCCCCTCACGGAATACCTTGGGGTGTCTTCTATCCACAATGGGGTCACATGTGGGGTATTTATACTGCCCTGGCAATTTAGGGTCCTAAAGCGTGAGAATCCAAATGCGTAAAATGGCCTGTGAAATCCTAAAGGTACTCATTGGTTTAGGCCTCTTTGCATCTTGGCGGCAAAAAGTGTCACTTATGTGGTATCGCCGTACTCAGGAGAAGTAGGGCATGTGTTTAGGGTGTATTTTTACATATACCCATGCTGGTGTGAGAAATATCGCTGTAAACTACAACTTTTACATTTTTTATTCAAAGTTGTCAATTTACAGAGATATTTCTCTCACCCAGCATGGGTATATGTAAAAATACACCCCAAAACACATCGCCCTACTTCTCCTGAGTACGGCGATACCACATGTGTGACACTTTTTGCAGCCAAGATGCGCAAAGGGCCCAAATTCCAATGAGTACCTTTAGGAGGGCATTTTTACGCATTTTTCTTCTCACGCTTTAGGGCTTCTAAAATGCCAGGGCAGTAGAAATACCTCACATGTGACCCCATTTTGAAAGAAGACACCCTAAGGTATTCCATGAGGGGCATGGCGAGTTCATAGAAGATTTTTTTGGCACAAGTTAGTGGAAATTGATTTTTATTGTTTTTCTCACAAAGTCTCCTTTCCGCTAACTTTTGACAAAAAGTTTAAATTTTCATGGACTCATTATGCCCCTCAGCGAATACCTTGGGGTGTCTTCTTCCAAAATGGGGTCACATGTGGGTATTTATACTGCCCTGGCATTTAGGGTCCCTAAAGCGTGAGAAGAAAAATGCGTAAAATGCTCTTCCTAAAGGTACTCATTGAATTTGGGCCTTTGTGCATCTTGGCTGCAAAAAGTGTCACACATGGTATCGCCGTACTCAGGAGAAGTAGGGCGATGTGTTTAGGTGTATTTTACATATACCCATGCTGGTGAGAGAAATATCTCTGTAAATTGACAACTTTGAATAAAAAATGTAAAAGTTGTCGCTTACAGCGATATTTCACACCCAGCATGGGTATATGTAAAAATACACCCCAAAACACATTGCCCTACTTCTCCTGAGTACGGCGATACCACATAAGTGACACTTTTTGCAGCCAAGATGCGCAAAGGGGCCCTAAAACCAATGAGTACCTTTAGGATTTCACAGGCCATTTTTACGCATTTGGATTCTCACGCTTTAGGACCCCTAAATTGCCAGGGCAGTATAAATACCTCACATGTGACCCCATTGTGGATAGAAGACACTCAGGTATTCCGTGAGGGGCATGGCGAGTTCACAGAAAAAAAAAAATTTGGCACAAGTTAGCGGAAATTGATATTTTTTTTTTTTTTACAAAGTCTCATATTCCACTAACTTGTGACAAAATTTTTTTTTTTGCATGAACTCACCATACCCCTCACGGAATACCTTGGGGTGTCTTCTTTCTAAAATGGGGTCACATGTGGGGTTTTTGTACTGCCCTGGCATTTGAGGGTCTCCGCAATCATTACACGTATGGCCAGCATTAGGAGTTTCTGTGATTCTCCGTATATTGAGCATACGGGTAATGAGATTTTTTTTTTCCGTTCAGCCTCTGCGCTGAAAAAAAAAAAAAATGAACGGCACAGATTTTTTCATTTGCGTCGGTCAATGTGGATGAAAAAATCTCTGCCAAAATCAGTGACTGCGGTGCGGTGGGCTGGGCGCTAGCTACCTAACAAGTAGCTAACTAACTGGCGGTGATAAGGGACCCTTATGCCCCATTCACACGTCCGAAATTCTGTTTGCGGAACGGAATTGCGGACCCAGTTATTTCTATGGGGACAGACTTTGTCCCGCTCGGATCCGGAATTACGGATCCGCGCTTCCAGGTCTGCACTTCCGTTCCGCAAAAATATAGAACATGTCCTATTCTTGTCCGCAATTGCGGACAAGAAAAAGCATTTTCTATATAGTTCTGGCAATGTGCGGATCTGCAAAATGCGGAAAGCACATTGCCGGTGTCCGTGTTTTGAGGATCCGCGGATCGAATCCGCGGATCCGTGAATCCACGGATCCGTGAATCCACGGATCCGTGAATCCACGGATCCGTGAATCCACGGATCCGCAAAACACATATGGACGTCTGAATGGAGCCTTACAAGGGTGTGATCAATGACTGGGGGTGATCAGGGGTCTAGATGGGGTGATCAAGGGGTTAATAGGTGAGGGGGTGGGGGGTTAGTGTAGTGTTTGGTGCAACTTTACATAGTTACCTGGTCCTCTGGTGGTCGATCCCAGCAAATGGGACCACCAGAGGACCAGGTAGCAGGTATATCAGACGCTGTTCACAAAACAGCGTCTGATATACTTGTTTGATGCGATTTATATCGCATCTACAGCCTGCCAGCGATTGATCATCGCTGGCAGGCTGTAGTACAACTCTTCAGACGCGCGACGCTGTGAGCGCGCGCGTTCACAGGAAGTCTCGCGTCTCGCGAGATGACGCGCCGCCGCATCCGATCAGAAGAACAGGCCCGCCCGCAGGACGCAGGGAAGCAGTAAAAAAAATTCCAAATGTGGTAGAATTGGAAAATAAAGATAATTCCTCCACCTTTTACGGGTTTTATTCCCACGACATTATATTTGCGGCAAAACTGACCCATGCCCTTCCTTCTCTGGGTCAGTAGGATTACAACAATACCACATATGTATAGGTTTTTTATGTCTAAATAGTGTAAAAATACATTTAAACTTTGAAAATAAAAAAAACTTTTTTTTATATCACCATATTTTGACCCCCATAACTTTTTTATAGTTATATTGACTGAGCTGTGTCTGAGCTCATTTTTTGTGGGACAATCTGTAGCTTTCAATGACACCATTTTGGAGTGTGTGACTTTTTGATTATGTTTTATTACATTTGTTTGGGTATGAGAAGCAATGAAAAAATAGGTAAAATGGACATTTTGACCTTTTTTTCCGTTACATCATTCGCCATATTGGAAATTTTTTTTATATTTTAATATTACAGGCGTTTTCCGTCACGGTGATACCTATGATATTTATATTTTTTGTTATGTAAGTATTCATATTTTTATTATAAGGAAAGGGGGGTTATTTAAACTTTTATATTTTTAATTTTCTTTATATATTTTTAACTTTTTTTTATTTTTTGTGATGATTTTGAAGCTCATATATGAGCCTACAAAATGTATTTTTTAATTATTAATTTTGAACAATCATGTATTTTTAAACAGCATTTATTTTTGAGACTTGCTCATGTCTTATGTTGCCATGCCATCTGGTTTTCAAAAAAAGGATTGCATTTTGAATGTTCTCAGCCTCTTCAGCGAGGCTGAGCCCATTCAAGTCAATTACCGGCATCCCCATTGGCCGCAGGGGACGCCGATAACACGCATCTAAAGCCTTTAATTACCTTGATCGGCATTATTGCCAGTTTTGGTAATTAGCCCCAGGTTTCTGCTGTTTGAAACAGCAGAGACCTGCCGGCCATGATGCCCGCTGCACGTGCGAGTAGGCGCCATGTTTGCCTATGGCTCCAGCGCTAGTAGGGTGCTGGTAGAGAAAGGGTTAATACATTCTCCCATTATCTTTATAGCCTTTCCTTACGTTACATGACTCCAAATTCCTTGGTTAGGGTTAATGTGGCTGGCCACTTTCTGATGATATTTCTAAATGCTATAAACCAGTGGTGGTGAACCTATGGCACGGGTGCCAGAGGCAGCACTCGGAGCCCTCTCTGTGGGCACCCGCACCCTGGAAAAAGTCTATGGTATGCCAATATGCCTTAGACTTTTCCTGTTATCCACCAGCGCTGGCGCACTATGAACAGCACAGGCAGCGCACTGAATGTAGGCAGGCTATTATAGCTAAATGATACATGGAAAATATACTATATTGGCATTCGGGTAAAATTGCAGTGTTGGCACTTTGCGATACATTTTTGGGTTGCAGTTCGGGCACTCGGTCTCTAAAAGGTTCACCATCACTGCTATAAACTGATGTGTATTGGCATGTTGAACCTCCTGCTACACAGCTGAAGCTTACATAATTCTCACGATGGCAGTGTACATATGCTTTACTCATATACAGCGATTCCTTAACTGCGTCCTCTTCTGTGCAGGTGCCAAAAGCATTCAGCATAAGCACAGATACAGGAGATTATGCTACCAGTATCTGCAAAGAGGAGGATTCAGTCATTGAGGTGTTCATATGGGTAAATCTCATGACCGCCGCTGACAACCCTTTTGTTTTATGCTTACACATTGTACTCATGGGCAGCAGGAGGCATAAAAAAAATTATCTCTAGAATCTGCCCCTTTCTCACTATGGAAACAACTAAAATTCTCATTGTCGACCTGATCCATTTTCATCTCAATTACTGTAACTCATTATTAATCAGTCTTCCCTTTGCCAGACTCTCCCCTCTCCAATCTATCCTGACCTGAATGCATCAGCCAGACTCTTCTAGTTGTCTAACTGCTACTCCATGCCTCCGCCCAGGGGCGTAACTACAATAGCGGCAGACCATGCGACTGCTATGGGGCCCAAGGCAAGAGGGGGCCCAGTCTTAGTTGGGATTATCTCCTCTTCTACTAGAGGTGAAAACTTGGTCAGGACTCTACCCTTTAAAGAAAGAACTTTTAGCAAATGAAGCAGTAGAACAATGGCCCAAGGGTCATTGAAAAGGGTTTAGGCAGAAACTGAAACCCTTCTGTCCTGTGTGGGGGCCTGGTTTGATCCTTGCTATGGGGCCCTTAGTTCTCTATGTACACCACTGCCTCCGCCGTCTGCCAATCATTGTACTGGTTGCCTATACGGTAGAGGATTCAATTTAAAGTCCTCATCCTAACCCAATAAAGCTCTCCACAATGCTGCAACCTCTACATTTCCTCCATCATCTCTGTCTACCACCCTTCCCATGCTGTACGCTCTGCAAATGATTTTCAACTGACATCCTTTATAATCTGAACCTCTCACTCCCAGCTCCAAGACTCATCTCTGTCTACCACCCTTCCCATGCTGTACGCTCTGCAAATGATTTACAACTGACATCCTTTATAATCTGAACCTCTCACTCCCAGCTCCAAGACTTCTCCCGAGCTGCACCAATTCTCTGGAATGCCCTACCCCCAAGAAATTAGGTTAAATCACAACAGCCACAGTTTTAGAAGCTCCCTAAAACACGCATGTTTAGGGTGGCCTATCACATCCCTTGATCTAACTCCTCTCCAGCTATAGGCCATGTATCATAATTTCCTGAACCTGATCCTCCACCAAACTCTCCACAGCACTCAGAAGCACTACAGATACCAACTGGTGACTGGCTCATGCAGCTTTATACTTTATATCTGCTCCCCTATTCTCCCAAGATGGCTGGACCATTGTACAAAACAAGCACTTTTACCTTTTGTGTCACCCCTAGATTGTAAGCTCTTGTGAACAGGGTCCTCATTCCTCTTGTTCTAATTATTGACTTGACTTTTGATATGTTATTTATGACTGCTTGTACATAAACCCCTGAACTGTAAAGTACTGTGGAATATGTTGGCACAATATAAATAAAGATGATGATGATTATTATTATTATTATTATTATTATTAATATAATGGGAATAATAAATTGTGTATTTTAATTACTGAATACGAACTAAATCTTGACTAGAACCATGAGAAATTGGCCTACTCATTTATTTACTTTATTTTGCTGTTATATTCTATTGGTGATCCCACTGAACACATTCCTTTAAATTTACAATCATAGACAAAACAAAGCATAATTTAAACAGGCGAAATGTGAGTTATATTTCATAATAAAATTAGATTTAGCACATGTTCCTGCAGTTCATCACAGAGAGGTCAACTCCCGCATGAAAAAAACAATTTGCTTTCTATTTCTTAATTTAAGATATGTTTCTGCTCAGGAAGGAAGTTACATTTTATACGTTTTCTCAAAAGACACGGATCACGTATTTCAAACACTTCTGTAATGTGCTTTTATTTTTTTTCTCATAATGTTTTATGCCAGAACATATATCACAACTATTAAAACTGTAATTTAACATCAATTCAAAGCATATAGATCCACTTTTGGGCATTAATCTGTAACCGCTACCTATTAAATTGTTGTGTTAAGGCAGGTCGAAATCCATCTCTTCCAAATAGGAGCTTGTATGTTTAACACAATATGTAACTAAATTGGTTTTGCAGAGAATTTTTTCTTGAGCATAAAGATTTTATCATATATCTTGGGTGTTAAAACACTAGGAAAATAAAAGTAATTGATAATTAATGGTGTTTTATTGTAGAGACATTTAATCTAGAACATGTTATGTGGTATATTGGGCCCAGTCAATTTACAATAAAATTGACTTGTTGTTAAATTTACATAAGAAGGCAGTCTAAAGCCATCGTAAAATGAAATAATGTTGTAATTAAAAATGTGGGCAGTCACTAAGTTAAGCATTGCCAAACTGGGTTCAATATAGAAAATGACATGAATTGATGCTAAGCATAAGTTTGATGATATCACTAGCACCATCTTAAAGATCTAAGGGCACTCTAAGACTGCCCTTAGTGCCTGACACAAAAGAAAATACACATAAAACTTTACTATTATTTGTTATTTTTCTGTTCTGCCCGTAGTATTTTTGGCATCAGTTTGATTTGTGCTAGATGATATGATTTAACACAAAGGATCTATTAGAAACCCTTATAAAATGTAGCTAAGGGTGGGCTCACATTTGGGTTATGGAATTCTGTTATAGGTTCCGGTATAATAGAGTTATAACGGAACATAACGGAATTTTAGGCCGGAAAGCAAGGTCCACATAACTACCTATACGTGGACCAGTAAGCACGGGCAGGGACAATATATCTCCCTAACTGCACACTGGGTAAATGCGGCGGTGGCTGGGCCTGAGGCGGATAGCAGTTTGGTGCATGTCCTTCCACCACCGAGGATAGCAGGACATTTCTCTTTGCCTCCCATTGCTTCTTCCTCTACCGCCTCCTTATCCGGTCAGCGTAACACCTGCACCACCAACTTCAGCACAACCAGGGGGAAATGACAGCAGGCTATTTTGAAACTCATCTGTTTGGGGGAAAAACCCCACACCACGCAGCAGCTGTGGATGGGCATGGAACAACAGACCGATGAGTGGTTGGTGCCACTGAGCCTCAAGCCTGGACTGGTGGTGTACAATAATGGACAAAATGCTCTAGGCCTAGCCGGTTTGATGCACCTCCCTTGCCTGGCACATGTGCTGAATTTGGTGGTGCACAGGTTCCTGAAAAATTACCCTGATATGTCAGGGCTGCTGCAGAAAGTGCGGGCCATCTGTGCGCGCTTTCGGCGTTCTCACCCTGCTGCTGCTCGCCTGTCTGTGCTGCAGTGTAACTTCGGCCTTCCATCCAGGCCAGTCATTCACAAGTGGCTTGGAGGGTGGGTTCCTGCACCAACAGAGGCCAGGAACACAATTGTCCAGCCAGTGCCCAGTTCTGAAGGATGAGGAGGAGGATGATGATGAGGAGGAACCGTGTTCACAGCAGGGTGGCACCCAAAGCAGCTCATGGGCATCACTGAATTGTAGCTGGGGGGATACAGAGGACACAGACGATACACCTCCCACAGAGGACAGCTTGTTATTGCCTCTGGGCAGCCTGGCAAACATGAGCGACTACATGCTGCAGTGCCTGCACAATGACCGCCGAGTTTCCCACATTCTAACCAGTGTTGATTACTGGGTGGTCACCCTGCTAGATCCCTACTACAAGGGAAACCTTCCGTCCTTAATTCCGTCACTGGAGCATGAGCGGAAGACGCGCAAGTACAAGTGCACACTGGTAGACACGCTGCTGATGGTATTCCCACCTGACACCGGGGGCTCAGTGGAAGCACAAGGCGAAGGCAGAGGAGGAGGAAGAAGTCGCCAATGCAGCTGGGGCACGCCAGCACCTCAGAAGGGAGGGTTAGCATGGTCGAAATGTGGAAAATCTTTGTCACCACGCCACAACAACCAGCACCACCAGCTGATATGGAATGTCTTAGCAGGAGGCAGCATTTCAGCAACATGGTGGAGCAGTACATGTGCACATGCCTACACATACTGACTGATGGGTCTGCTCCATTCAACTTCTGGGTCTCCAAATTGGGCACATGGCCTGAGCTTGCTCTTTACGCCTTGGAGGTGCTGACCTGCCCTGCGGTGACATGTGTTTAGCATGGCAGGTGGGGTGATCACAGACAAGCCCAGCCGCCTGACCACAGCCAACGTGGACAAGCTCACGTTAATTAAAATGAACCAGGCATGGATCTCACAGGATTTGTCCGTACCTTGAACAGAATAGACAAGTATACCGGCCGCACCCAGTAGTGTTGGGCACGAATATTCGAATTGTGAATTTTAATCGTGAATATTGCGACTTTGAAAATTTGCGAATATATGGAATATAAAAAGTAAAAACAAAAATGAAAGCAGCACAGCAGAAAAAAACGTAATGATAGTGTACCAGCGGCTGGAGACAATTACGAATCAACAGTCATATCCAAAAACAAAAACTGCGACGGTATTACCTTAGGTTGTGGTTAAAAATGTTGTCCTTTAATCAACAGCGCAACGTTTTGACTCTACACTAGAGACTTTCTCAAGCAGTGACATGTGAATCTGGTACTGAGTGCATATACTGTATATATAGATACATCATGTGCAATTAACAATAACCCATGATTGCCCATAATTAAAACAAAAAACATGATTAAATGCATAAAAAACAATGTAAAATCTAGATTGTGTAAGTATACAAATGAAGAGAGATCGGCACTCCGCATTAAGATATAAGTGAATTGCCTTTATTCGTCACCTAAGAGCATAGTGTGACGCGCGTTTCGGCGCAAGAATGCGCCTTTGTCAAACACAAGGCCTTGTGTTTGACAAAGGCGCATTCTTGCGCCGAAACGCGCGTCACACTATGCTCTTAGGTGACGAATAAAGGCAATTCACTTATATCTTAATGCGGAGTGCCGATCTCTCTTCATTTGTACTGATTTGGGATTCCACCCACTGATCGTGCACCTGCAACTACAAGCACAGTGCCGCCCACTCCTCTACTTTGTGTAAGTATACAGTGACAATATTTCATTGTGTATAATCTCCATGTGAACAAATCAAATCCATAATATAAAATTAATGTATAATATAGCAAAATTAATCCAAAGTGACATAATTGAAAAAATGTTAAATACATACAGCTGATTAAAAACAAATTAGGACAAAGCAGTTACTCAATCAGCATGTATCCCGCAAGTAGTCAGCATCAGGAAGAACTCTCTGCACATGCGTCCAGTTTCTAGATTGTCTCCATGATACGCAGGAAGCAGAACTATGGTGGAACGCACTCATGAGAATCACGTGAGTACAACCCAATCACATGACCGCAATCACAGCGTAAATAAGAATAATATCGCAGCTGTCAAAACCAGTGCGCATACAGCATACCCGTGATATAAATTATAAAAAAATTAATTGTAGTTACAGTTATCGAGTATAGCCCAGTATGGAGGAACAATAATCCGAGAGATAGGTATAAATGTATAGAGGTTTGATCAAACGGAAATACCACCATGTACCATCAAATATCCCTATGCAAACGGACACGGGGGATAGACGCAGGCGCTGATCTGAATCCAGATACTGGACACTGTGACCTACTTTATTCCATAATCTACCTCACTGGAAAAACACTTAAAGGGCCACGGACAGAGGTACCATGAATACATCAGTGTCCAAAGAAAACCAAGTGTATTATATGGGATGGTCATTCATATCACAGGACCTACCATCCCACAAGACACATCCCAGATAAAATAATGAAATTATATATATCTCGCATTGATCATTTCCACCAAGCAGGGCAATAAAAAATTTTTTTTTTTATTATTTTATTGTAAATATCATCACGGGCATGAAACTATGCGCATTGGAACAAGACTGTAATGTTACAAAATCCCTAATGAGAGGAGATGCACATATTGACACAAATAGTTCTTGGGATCAATGCTGGTTTCACAAAGCATATTTCTGCTGTCCAGTAAATCTGCAAAGGAGAAAACAAATTGTACGTAAATACACTTGTATAAAATTATAATTGCAAATTATAATATAGTACCAAAAAAATATATAATAATTCGCATACCACTAGATAAAGCCTAAACGGGCCACAATGCATGTAAACATAAGATCTACGAAAACACCCACGGTTTATAATCAACATTTAAACCTGATGGACGTAATTATTCAATTTGTGGATCCATTGGATCTCTTGTTTTTTAAGACTAATTATTCTGTTACTGCCTTTACGTAGACTCGGAATTAGAGTTGAGCGAACACCTGGATGTTCGGGTTCGAGAAGTTCGGCCCCGAAGTCAATGGGTACCCGAACTTTTGGGCACTTAAATGGCTGTAAAATAGCCCTGGAAACGGCTAGAGGGCTAGAGGGCTGCAAAGGGCAGCAAAATGTAGGTAAATGCCCTGCAAACATATGTGATAGGGAAATTACTTAAATTTTTTTTTTTAATTAACCAATATCAATTGGCAACTTGGAGGAGGAGGTAGAATAGGAGGTTGGGTTGGCATCAGGTGGGAATGCTATGGGAACTGATGTTCTCATCACAGCCAAAAAGGACTCATGTCTGCCTGCAGTGCGAGAGGCCTCATTCACAGATTTAGGGCCATGGCACCCGCAAAGAGGAGAACAGTCCTGTAACAGCAACACAGGCCTCAGATCAACCTGCAATGGAACATGGCATTATCATTTATGTAGGCCCCTGATACCCAGACAGAGGAGAGGCAATTTGACAGTAAAAAGAGTTTAATGTCTCTCACCCAGACACCAAGCAATTAAACGAAATATAGGACACTGACACCCAGACAATGGGGCGGTCATTACACAGTAAAAAGAGTTTAATATCTCCCACTAAGACAACAAATGATTAAATGACATATAGGCTCCTGACACTTAGACAATGGGAAGGTCATTAGACAGTAAAAAGTGTTAAATGTCTGCCACCAAGACTGCAAGCAAGTAAGTGAAATTTAGGCCCCTGACACCCAGACAATGGGGCGTTCATGACAGTAAAAAGAGTTTAATATCTCCCACCAAGACAACAAATGATTAAACGACATATAGGCCCCTGACACCCAGACAATGGGACGCTCATTAGACAGTAAAAAGAGTTAAATTTCTGCCACCAAGACAGCAAGCAAGTACGTGAAATTTAGGCCCCTGACACCCAGACAATGGGGCGGTCATGACAGTAAAAAGAGTTTAATATCTCCCACCAAGACAACAAATTATTAAACGACATATAGGCCCCTGACACCCAGACAATGGGGTGGTCATTAGACAGTAAAAAGAGTTAAATATCTGCCACCAAGACAGCAAGCAAGTACATGAAAGTTAGGCCCCTGACACCCAGACAGAGGAGAGAGGTCCCATAGCACCAAAAGAGGCATCATGTCACCTACCAACGGAAAAGGCCACTTTTAGTTATTTAGGCCCCAGCACCCAGACAGAGGAGAGAGGTCCCAAAGCAGAGAATCAGGCTTCATGTCACCCACAAATGGAGAAGGCCTCTTTCAGATATTTAGGCCCCTGGCACCCAGACAGAGGAGAGTTCATTCAACTTTGGGTTGCCGCGCAAAATAATGGTCAAATTAAAAAAAGAGGATTCAATAAAGAAGTGCCCTGGAGTACAAGAATATATGGTTAAGGGGAGGTAGTTATAATGGGGCCGAACCATCAGTCAGTACGTGGAGGGGTGTGCACATGTACTGTTCCACCATGTTAGTGAAATGTTGCCTCCTGCTAACATGTTCTGTATCAGGTGGTGGTGCAGTTAGCTGTGGCGTGGTGACAAAACATTTCCACATCTCTGCCATGCTAACCCTGCCCTCAGAGGAGCTGGCCGTGACACAGCTGCGTTGGCGAACCTCTCGCTCCTCCTCTGCCTTCGCCTTGGGCTTCCACTTGTTCCCCTGTGACATTTAGGAATGCTCTCAGTAGCGCGTCTACCAACGTGCGCTTGTACTCGCCCATCTTCCTATCACGCTCCAGTGCAGGAAGTAAGTGAGTGCACATTGTCTTTGTACCGGGGATCCAGCAGAGTGGCAACCCAGTAGTCCGCACACGTTAAAATGTGGGCAACTCTGCTGTCGTTGCGCAGGCACTGCAGCATGTAGTCGCTCATGTGTGCCAGGCTGCCCAGAGGTAAGGAATAAACACCAATCGTAGATAACTCACAAAGTGAGTATGCGTACAAGTCTATATACCAAGTATCAACACAAAAAGAGAAGAAAGCAGGCGAAGCATGACTAACAATATATATAAGCTTTATTATGGTTCCCAGGGAGGGGAAAATCCAATAAAATACAATAACAGACAATACAAAACACTGGTGGATGACACACAGGGTGGGAGAGGATCACAAAGTGGACAGCATGAAGCATAGAAAAGACATTAGACAAGGCCAAAAAGATATAAGGTAGTTAGTAAATGAATAGATGCCCCAAAATGGAACATGTATAGATGACCTTGCCAGCCTTAAACAAGATATTGAAGCCCAAGACAGTACATACATATAAAGTGCAAAGTGCATAAGATACAATGTACATGGACAATAAATTACAATATAATAGATAAAAAATTACATCAATAAATGCCAAAGTTGTGATCCAAAAAAGCCCAAACGCGCGTTTCACGTAAGCTTCCTCAGGGGATGTATGTGCCTCGGTACACAGGTCTCGCATGGAGGCCCAGACATTCATGGTGAAGTAGTGCTGTTCCGCAGTGCAACTGACCCTTGCGTGCTGTAGCTGAAACTCCACTATGGCCTGCTGCTGCTCGCACAGTCTCTCCAGCATGTGCAAGGTAGAGTTCCACCTGGTGGGCACGTCGCATATGAGGCGGTGAGTGGAAAGGCCAAAGTTACGCTGTAGCGCAGACAGGCGAGCAGCGGCAGGATGTGAACGCCGGAAGCACGCACAGACGGCCTGCACTTTATGCTGCAGCTCTGACATGTTGGCGTAATTGTGAATGAACTTCTGCACCAACAAATTCAGCACATGCGCCAGGCAAGGGATGTGCGTCAAACCGGCTAGTCCCAGAGCTGTGACGAGATTTCGCCCATTATTGCACACCACCAGGCCGGGCTTGAGGCCCACCGGCAGCAACAACTCGTCGGTCTGTTGTTCAATACCCCGCCACAACTCCTGCGTGGTGTGGGGCCTGTCCCCCAAACATATGAGTTTCCGAACGGCCTGCTAACATTTACCCCGGGCTGTGCTGAAGTTAGTGGTGAAGGTGTGTGGTTGACTGGATGAGCAGGAGGAAGAAGAGGAGAAGAGGAGGAGGAAGCCGAGTAGGAGGAGGAGGCTACCGGAGGCAAATAATGATGCCCTGTGATCATTGGCAGTGGAAGGACGTGCGCCAAAGAACTCTCCTCCTGGGGCCCAGCCACCACTACATTTACCTAGTGTGCAGTTAGGGAGATATAGCGTCTCTGGCCATGCTTACTGGTCCATGTATCTTTGGTTAGGTGGACCTTGCCACAGATGGCGTTGCGCAGTGCACACTTGATTTTATAGGATACTTGGTTGTGCAGGGAAGGCACGGCTCTCTTATAGAAGTAGTGGTGGCTGGGAACAACATACTGTGGGACAGCCATCGCCATCAGCTGTTTGAAGCTGTCTGTTTTCACCAGCCTGAATGACAGCATTTCAAAGGCCAGTAGGGCTCGAGGGTGGGTAGGTGGGAATTTACGCTTTCTCTCCAATGTTTGTGAGATGGAGAGCTGAACGCTGCCGTGTGACATGGTGGAGATGCTTGGTGAAGCAGGTGGTGGTGTTGGTGGCACATCCTCAGTTGGTGGGCGGCAGGTGCCAACATTCCTCCCGAGGCGGAGGAAGAGGCGGAGGCAGCAGCAGAAGTGGGAGCAGGGGGAGCCTGAGTAAGTTCCTTGTTTTTAAGGTGTTTACCCCACTGCAGTTCATGCTTTGCATGTAGATGCCTGGTCATGCAGGTTGTGTTAAGGTTCAGAACATTAATGCCTCGCTTCAGGCTCTGATGGCACAGCGTGCAAACCACTCGGGTCTTGTCATCAGCACATTGCTTGAAGAAGCGCCATGCCAGGGAACTCCTTGAAGCTGCCTTTGGGGTGCTCGGTCCCTGGTGGTGGTGGCCAGTAGCAGGCGAACTCTCTTGGCGGCAGCTGTTCTGCTTTTGCACCCTGCTTCCTATTTTGCTACACTGTTGGCTCGGTCTAACCACTGCCTCTTCCTCTGAACTATGAAAGTCAGTGGCATGACCTTCATTCCATGTGGGGTCTAGCACCTCATTGTCCCCTGCATTTTCTTCCACACAGTCTTCCTCCCTGACCTCCTTTTCGGTCTGCACACTGCAAAAAGACACAGCATTTGGCACCTGTGTTTCGTCATCATCAGAGACGTGCGGACTCTGATGAGGTGGTATTCCTATGTCCTCATCATCAGGAAACATAAGTGGTTGTACGTCAGTGCATTCTATGTCTTCCACCACTGGGGAAGGGCTAGGTGGATTCCCTTGGGAAACTCTGCCAGCAGAGTCTTCAAACAGCATAAGAGACTGCTGCATATCTTGAGGCTGAGACAGTTTCCCTGATATGCATGGTGGTGATGTGACAGACTGATGGGCTTGGTTTTCATGCGCCACTTGTGTGCTTTCTGCAGAAGACTGGGTGGGAGATAATGTTGTGAAAGTGCTGGATCCACTGTCGGCCACCCAATTGAGTAGCGCCTGTACTTGCTCAGGCCTTACCATCCTTAGAACGGCATTGGGCCCCACCAAATATTGCTGTAAATTCTGGCGGGTACTGGAATCTGAGGAAGTTGGTTCACTAGGACGTGTGGCTGTGGCAAAAAGGCCATGTCCACTCCCAGCACCAGAGTGTCCACAAACAACACCATGCCCGCGTCCGCATCCCTTACTAGATGTTTTCCTCATTGTTAACGTTCACCACAATAAGAAAAAAATTATTTGGCCCAATGTATTAAATTCAAATTCAGGCCGTTTTTACAGGCACCTAACACTATCTGGCTATCTATTTATGTACCGTATTACATTAATCTAGGCACAGCAGTAACCACAGATTTAGGGGAATATCCTAGTATTTAGACTGTGGATGAAAGGTATCCTTTCACGGACAGATTTACACTTGGAGATGCAGTACCGTGTGAAAAAATATATAGGATTATGCTTTCAGCACTTGTATTTTAACACTTTGTGTAATATAACCATTAACGGAAAGAAATAAACTTAGAGAAGCAAAACAGTGTGTGCAAATGTAGAGCATTTTGCTGTATTTTAATACTTACTGTAATATACCCTTTAACGGAAAGAAATACACTTGGAGATGCACGCTGATTGCAATATACCCTTTTACGGACAGATTTACACTTGGCCTGCAACAGCTGGAACACCAGAATTTGGGTATTACTATTTTGGCAATTGAATTTCACCCCAGAAAATAATATATCCTTTGACGGACACAATGAAACTTGTCCAGTCAAAGCTGGAACACCAGATTTGCGGAATTTCTATTTTTGAAACAAAATTTCACCCTAGAAATTAATAGATACTTTGACAGACACTATGAAACTTGTCCATTCACAGCAGGAAGACCAGATTTACGGTATTTCTATTTTTGCAACTGAATTTCACCCCAGAAAATAATATATCCTTTGACGGACACTATTAAACTTGTCCAGTCACAGCTGGAAGACCAGATTTACAGTATTTCTATTTTTGCTACTGAATTTCAACCCAGAAAATATTATATATTATTTGACGGAAACTATGAAACTTGTCCAGTCACAGCTGGAACACCAGATTTACAGTATTTCTATTTTTGCAACTGAATTTCACCCCAGAAAATAATAGATCCTTTGACAGAAACTATGAAACTTGTCCAGTCACAGCTGGGACACCAGATTTACGGTATTTCTATTTTTGCAAATGAATTTCACCCCAGAAAATAATATATCATTTGACAGACACTATGAAACATGTCCAGTCCCAGCTGGAACACCAGATTTAGAGTATTTCTATTTTTGCAACAGAATTTTACCCCAGAAAATAATATATCCTTTGAGGGACATTATGAAACTTGTCCAGTCACAGCTGGAACACCAGATTTAGGGGATTGCTATTTTGGCAATTGAATTTTACCCCAGAACAAAATATATCCTTTGCCGGACACTATTAAACTTGCCCAGCCACAGCTGAAACCACTGATTTACGGTATTGCTTTTTTGGCAATTGAATTTCACCCCAGAACAAAATATATCCTTTTCCGGATACTATTAAACTTGGCCAGCCACTGCTGGGACACCAGATTTAGGGGATTGCTATTTTGGCAATTGAATTTCACCCCAAAAAATTATCTATCCTTTGCCGGACACTATTAAACTTGGCCAACCACAGCTGAAACCACTGACTTACGGTATTTCTATTTTTTCAACTGAATTTCACCCTAGAAAATAATATATCCTTTGACAGACACTATGAAACTTGTCCATTCAAAGCTGGAACACCAGATTTACGGTATTGCTATTTTTGCAACTGAATTTGACCCCAGAAAATAATATATCCTTTGACGGACTCTATGAAACTTGTCCAGTCACAGCTGGAACACCAGATTTAGGGGATTGCTATTTTGGCAATTAAATTTCACCCCAGAACAAAATATATCCTTTGACGGATACTATTAAACTTGGCCAGACACTGCTGGGACACCAGATTTAGGGGATTGCTATTTTGGCAATTGAATTTCTTCCCAGAAAAAAATATATCCTTTGCCGGACACTATTAAACTTGGCCAGCCACTGCTGGGACACCAGATGTAGGGGATTGCTATTTTTGCAATTTAATTTTACCCCAGAAAATTATCTATCCTTTGCCGGACACTACTAAACTTGGCCAACCACAGCTGAAACCACTGATTTACGGTATTGCTATTTTTGCAACTGAATTTCACCCCAGACAGTGGATCCAGCACGTTTACAACATTGTCTCCCACCCAGTCTTCTGCAGAAAGTGCAACGATGGCGCCCTAAAACCAAGCCCATCAGTCTGTCACATCACCCCCCTGCACATCTAGGAAACTGTCTGAGCCTCAAGTCATGCAGCAGTCTCCTATGCTGTTTGAAGACTCTGCTGGCAGGGTTTCCCAAGAGAATCCACCTAGCCCTTCCCTAGTGGTGGAAGACATAGAATGAACTGACACAGAACCACTTATGTTTCCTGATGAGGAGGACATGGAAATACCACCTCATCAGAGTCCGCACGTCTCTGATGATGACGAAACACAGGTGCCAACTGCTGCGTCTTTTTGCAGTGTGCAGACCGAACAGGAGTTCAGGGAGGAAGACTGTGTGGAAGACGATGCAGGGGACAATGAGGTCCTAGACCCCACATGGAATGAAGGTCATGCCACTGACTTTCATAGTTCAGAGGAAGAGGCAGTGGTTAGACCGAGCCAACAGCATAGCAAAAGAGGGAGCAGGGGGCAAAAGCAGAACAGCCGCCGCCAAGAGAGTTCGCCTGCTACTGGCCACCGCCACCAGAGACCGAGCACCCCAAATGCAGCTTCAAGGTGTTCCCTGGCATGGCACTTCTTTAAACAATGTGCTGATGACAAGACCAGAGTGGTTTGCACGTTGTGCCATCAGAGCCTGAAGTGAGTCATTAACGTTCTGAACCTTAGCACAACCTGCATGACCAGGCAAAGCATGAACTGCAGTGGAGTAAACACCTTATGAAAATCTGCTATCCCAGAAGTGGCTGGCCACTATTAAACTTGGCCAGCCACAGGTGAAACCACTGATTTACAGTATTGCTATTTTGGCAATTGAATTTCACCCCAGAACAAAATCTATCTTTTGCCGGACACTGTTAAACTTGGCCAGCCACTGCTGGGACACCAGATTTAGGGGATTGCTATTTTGGCAATTGAATTTCACCCTAGAAAATAATCTATCCTTTGCCGGACACTATTAAACTTGGCCAGCCAATGCTGGGACACCAGATTTAGTGGATTGTTATTTTGGCAATTGAATTTCACCACAGAAAAAAATCTATCCTTTGCCAGACAGCAGACATTATTACACTTGGCTAGCCACAGCTGGAACACCAGATTTAGGGGATTGCTATTTTGGCAATTGAATTTAACCCTCAATAAAAATTTTACATTTCTATCCTGAGTTTCTAGGGGTGACAATAAGCACAGCCAAGCCCCTGATGTAGGATATGGCAAAAAAAAAAAAAAAAAAAACTAGTATTGATGGATTGATGGACTTGGTGGCAGCTTGTGCTGTTGCACCACAAGACACGAAATGGTCACCGATCACCCCAGAAAAAAGTGACAGAAAAACGCTCTGTGCAGCCTAAAAACCAGTGAGCAATTAACTAGCAGAAGTTGAATAATTCACAGCTGTAGATCGGTCACTTCATTAGGTGTTTTTGCTGAGTTTTCCCTGCCTAATCTCGCCCTCACAGCAGCAGCATCCTATCCCTACACTAATCAGATCAATGTGACGTGCGGCGCTACGAGACTCCAGCTTAAATAAAGGCTGGGTCACATGCTGCACTTGGCCAATCACAGCCATTCCATTAGTAGGCATGGCTGTGATGGCTTCTTAGGGCAAGAAGTAAAACGCTAGCTGATTGGCTGCTGTGCAGCCCTTCAGAAAGCGGGAAGAAATCGCCGAACAACCGACCCGAACCCGAATTTTTTTTAAAATTTAAGAGTTGCACCTGTAACTGAAAGGGGCCGAAGACCTGCACCATTTACACTTTAAGTACCACGTTTTGGTGTGTGTCAAAGTGACAGTGCAACATTTATAGTATAGAAATGAGAAATTATCGAAAACGCTTTCACATTTTGTAGTTTGTATTATAAATGAAAACAGTTTTTTTTCTGCTCAATGAAATTGCAGTATTCGACCTTGTCATGGTATTCTGATTTTTTTACACGATATTAATAAAATGCTTTATTTTCCACATCACTTAATATGATTTTTTTTAACATCAAGACTCACATCTATTACTGTTAATCAACATATCAAAAAATCATTCGTCAGAGGAATAGATATTGCTTCTCTGCCATCTAAAATGGTCCATTAAACACATGCCTTGTTATATGCTATCATCTCACAAAACGACTCACCATGCAAACTACTGACACAAATCGATGAGAAAACCTTTCAAACTCTGACCTTACTTCATGCATACATATTTTAATGATATTTGTTCATGTTGTACAAGTAGGTCAGATTTTCTATCTAATGTGCCTAACAAGATTAAAAGAATATTCAGAGAATAACAAAGGATCTTGAATTTTCATGAGAATCCATGTTGCAATTTATATAATGAACAGGTTTTTTTAGTACAGGAAATTTTGTATGCTATGACTGTTAGTGTATTATCTGGGAAATGTAATATAGATCATTAGAGATGCAATAACTGTAACCAGAGTATCAGCGCAGTACCCTTCATTCGTTTTTATAGCGAAGCAGCCAATTTTAGTGTTTGCTTTAACATTAATGTGTAAAGATAAACTTTGTCAGGCATGTTATTTCCTATGATATGATACTGGTTAGTATTGCTTATTTGTACTGATTGTTGTGCTGACTGCCTGTGTCCGCCACTCCACTCGATATGTGTATGTCTGTCTGGTGTCTATATATCAGCAAGAGCTTAGTTCCATGTATCTGATCTCAGGTTCAGCACTGCAGGGGTTACACCCTATCTCTCCTTGCTCTGTGTGTCGCTGTCCAGCTGCAGACTGACTAATTAATCAGCCCCCTATAAATACCTGTTTGACCTTGGCCTGTTCCTGACTACGTGTTAGGGCTCATGCACACAAACTTATTTTTTTTATGTTCCCATTCCGTTTTTTTTACAGACCATATGCAGAACCATTCACTTCAATGGGTCCGCAAAAAAAACGGAAGTTAGGGCTCATTCACACAGCCGTTGCCCCTCCGTTGCCATATTGCGGCCCACATACGGTGGGTTCGCAATACACGGGGCACCGGCCGTGTGCATTCCGCATTACGGATGTTGACCCGTTCAAGTGAATGGGTCCGCAAATCCAGAGATGCGGTGCGGAACGGAAGCACGGAACGGAACCCCACGGAAGCACTATGGAGTGCTTCCTGGGGTTCCGTTCTGTGCCTCCGCACCGCAAAAAGTTAGAACTTGCTCTATCTTTTTGCGGAAAGGACGGATCGCGGACCCCATCCAAGTAAATGGGTCCGCGCTCCTCATGCGGCTGGCCCCCGGTCAGTGCCCGTGCATTGCGGACCGCAATTTGCGGTCCACAGCACGGCCACGGAGCTCTTATGTTCGTGTGAACAAACCCTTACTCCATGTGCATACCGTTTCCGTATGTCAGTATTTCCGTTCCGCAAAAAAATAGAACATGTCCTATTATTGTCCGCATTACGGACAAGGATAGTACAGTTCTATGAAGGGCCAGCTGCTCTGTTTCGCAAAATTCGGAATGCACACAGATGTCGTCCATATTTTTTGAGGATTATTTTTTTGTGAACCGCAAAACACATACGGTCGTGTGCATGAGCCCTTAGCCTGATTGATCCCAATGGGTCAGCAGCTTACCACTCCTTGTGGTTGGCATAGTGGATCACTGAATGCACTTGCGACTTTTGAAACATATTTGCAACATTTCCACTGGTAAATTGCGACTTTTGTCTCAAACTCGGGACGTTTTTGTTATTGTTTTGTTTTTGTTGAATGACACTTTGCTGACAGAACCCTGTTGTTTAGCTCATTTATGTCATCCTGTTTTAATACTTACCAATAACTTATTACTACGACGAGTTGGTTTCACTTTTCATAACTGTGACTTGTTGACAACTGCCTTAAATGCGACTTTAAAAAAGAAAACACCACCACATAAGCTGGCTTAATTGTCTGCAACAATTTGAGTCATTTCTGCCGATAAGAGGATGATAAATGAGGCATAATATGCGTAAATTGATAGCCACGCCCCTTTTGATATTTAAAACTGCAGATCCGTTATCCAGGTTATAGACTTTTATTATGATGGACTGAATAACGGAATGCCTCTAAAGGCAAATCTGCTTTTACCACCAAACAAAGCGTGAACAAATTTCAAAATATGAAATTTGCTCATCTCTAATTGCAGCGCAAATAACCGTATTTCTGATCATAAATGACCCCCCACCCCCACCCCACCCCACCCACAAATGCATGCATATGAGCCAGTCTAGCATTTCTCTAGCATTTCTCTCTTTTGGCTTACAGAGGGAATCTGGAGGGGGTACCCACCCTATGATTTCTATATCTCCTAATAGGGTATAAAATCTACCATTGCTCATTTCTTTAATATTTGAAGAACAATCATTATAGGCAGCCAATTAGGAAACAAAGCCCCAAATTGCCTTGAATGCTACTCAAAATTTGAAAACTTTAATCTCTAATTTTTAACATTCCATGTTCCTTGCTTGTTTACAGCTTTCCATTAAGGATTGCTTTCATACAGTAGATTGATGCCCTTCCTTGGCCTTCAGTCCTTCAAGGCATCAATACTTTGAGCTTAATGGAGTACATGTCTCCCTTGACTCTTGCTCAACGCAGAAATTTACACAGGTCTTTGAGCTGTTGATGTCAGGCAGATTTGTCTGCTCACTGATTGAAACCATTTTTTCTCTTGTATGTTTGTAACCCTTTGCTGAGCAGTTTATTAGAAGTACATTTATTGTGCTTCACTTTTAGTTTGCTGCTCCATACATATGACTTGCAATTCTGAGGTAGTCCTAGAAATCTGGATACATCTTTTGAACGTTATTAGTAACTTTCTTTGTCTCATAATTCTTGATTTGGAAATTGCGTGACCTTTTTAGAAATATACCGGTATTGCATTACTATACAAGCATCATTTTAAGCATAAATGATGTAGACAATAGTTGATCCCTTACATATTATTACACTTTCTAATGTAAATTACTAATCTGATCATCTTAAATGAGTAAAGCAGAAGATGCATTGAGATTTGTATCTCGTTTATACTACATTTTCTGAGTGAATGATATACAGTACAATAACCAGACAGAAAACTGTAGTTTAGGAACAGCTTCTACTTTTTAAAGGTTAAAATATGTTCACAGTACTACCTAATTGAAGGGAAAAACTCAAACCAGACTTCTCCTGAGACACGGTAACTTTAAGAGGTACATCTCTGTGCTGCCAGCCCGGATGTAATTAGAAAGCAAGCTGCACCATTCATGTGGTGAGGGAAATGACATGTTGCTGTGATTGATTACATTTATTTCAACTGGAGACGCTTGACAGTTTGCCGTCATAATTCATAAAAATATATTGGGCAATAAGAGCTTTATTCTGCTAAGTAAACTTTCTGGGGATAAAATCTGTAGAGAGATGAAACTACCAAGTTTCAGGTTCTCACTGATACAAATTCTTCATACGGAATATGTGTAAAAAATACTGTATATTTTACAGGCAAATGGGAATTTAAATGTCAAAGTGTAACATTTATTACATGCAATATTATATAATGCATGCAGAAATTCATCTTATGTATTTTATCATAAGACTTTTTTATTAGGCTTTTCAAAGTACCTTTTTTTTTCTTTTTGCTCAGAGGTAAATGTAAAAAAATAAATGCAAGATGATTCCTAGGATAAGAAATGTTATTTATGAAAGCAAAAAAAGTTTGACAAAACTGGTGAATGTGGGACATAAACAATCCAAAAACTGGTTCATATTTGATATATCCAATTTTGTATGTGCCACTCTTTCTTTCTTTCTTTCTTTCTTTCATTAAGTTACATAAGAAGTTATTTGTCTGTAGGTCTGGTTGAAAGCTAAACATTTTGGAGGTCATTTATCAAATCTGTGTAAAGTAGAACTGGCTTGGTTGCCCATAGCAACTGATCAGATTCCACCTTTAATTTTTCAGGGCTTCTTTGGAAAATAAAAGGAAGAATCTGATTGGTTGCTATGGGCAACTAAACCAGTTCTACTATACACCATTTTGATAAATTACCCTTTTTGTCCTTTGTATATGTTTATTGGGATGAAATCCATACTACATCTGTCTAGAGTAGACATTCTAGACAATGCCCTGTGAGCTAAACTGTCTGCACTCCAGGCTGATATACTGTAGCAAATTAACAACAGTTTTGTGCATCTGCTGCAGTTGCATTCAGCTCTTAGAGTACTTTCACAATTGCGTTAGAGGATTTCGGCAGGCAGTTTCATTGCCGGAACTCCCTGCCAGATGCGGAAATCCGTATGCAAATGTATAGCATTTGTTTCTGGATCCTGATCCCAGATTTAAAGGTCTGCGCATGCGCAGACCGGGAAACCGGTTCCGTTTTTCCAGAACACTTGGTACCAGATCCTGCATTAATACATTTCAATGGAAATTAATGTCGAATCTGGCATTCCGGGAAATGTTCGGGAATTTTCGCCAGAGAAAATACAGCAGCATGCTGTGGTATTTTCTCCAGCCAAATACCGTAAAGGGACTGAACTGAAGACATCCTGATGCATACTGAACGGATTGCTTTCCATTCAGAATGCATTAGGATTAAACTGAAGCGTTTTTTTTCCGGTATTTAGCCCCTGTGACGGAACTCAATACCAGAAAACTTTAACGCTAGTGTGAAAGTACCCTTAGGCCTCTTTCACACGGGCCTCATGTTTGACGCCCGGATAAGAGGCGGGTGCGTTGCGGGAATATGCGCGATTTTTCAGCGGGTGCAAACGTTTGTAATGCATTTTGCACGCGCGTGTGAAAAATCGCCATGTTTGGTACCCAGACCCGAAGCCGGACTTCATCACTGAAGTCCGGTTTTGGGTACAGTATTCTGTAGAATTTATTATTTTCCCTTATAACATGGTTATAAGGGAAAATAATAGCATTCTTAATAAAGAATGCTTAGTAAAATGAAGAGGAAGGGGTTAAAAATAATAAAAGTTAACTTACCTTAGCCACTTGATCGCGTAGTTGCGATCTGTCTTCTCTTTTCCAGCATGAGCTAACAACTAAAGGACCTGTGATGACGTCACATCACATGGTCCAATCACATGGTCCATCACCATGGTAAAATGGACCATGTGATTGGATCATGTGATGTGACGTCATCACAGGTCCTTTAGTTGTTAGCTCATGCTGGAAAAGAGAAGACAGATCGCAACTACGCGATCAAGTGGCTAAGGTAAGTTAACTTATTATTTTTAACCCCTTCATCTTCATTTTACTACGCATTCTTTATTAAGAATGCTATAATTTTCCCTTATAACCATGTTTTAAGGGAAAATAATAAAGATCTGGTCCCGTTGCTAAGCAACCGTGCGGGAAAATCGCACTGCATCCGCACTTGCTTGCGATTTTCCCGCAGCCCCATTCACTTCTATGGGGCCTGCATTGCGTGAAAAATGCACAATATAGAGCATGCTGCGATTTTCACGCAACGCAGAAGTGATGCGTGAAAATCACCGCTCATGTGCACACCCCCATAGAAATGAATGGGTCCGGATTCAGTGCGGGTGCAATGCGTCCTCCTCACGCATTGCACCCGCATGGAAAACTCGCCCTTGTGAAAGGGGCCTTAGAGGATTGTTGGAATGGGATACAATTGTATCTACCTCTCTTTGAGGTCAGTACTAGCTCTGCATCTGTTTGCTGACAGTAACAATGTCTTAAAAATAAAATTTTAACACACAGGAGGAATTTATCAAGCCACCTGAGCCAGTTTTGTTGAGAAAAAAAGTTACAAATTTTAGTGCTTGCCATATTTATGGCAAAATCTGGGACTTTTTAAACCTCTCATCATTTGGGTGGGATTTTTCAAGAAAGTGGGAGTGATTTAGAGGGAGGGGGCAGAGCCTCCCACAGAACAACTCATTTAATTTAAAGTGTGCCATGGCAGGTGTAGATGTTAATTTTGGGCACCAGGAGCATGTGTCTTTTAATAAATGTAATGTGTTGCACTTCAGCTCTAAGGCTAGGTTTACACAACGACATTTGTCGCACGACAGTAAGTCGCGCGACAAATAGAGCACAACTACAATGGATTTTTTGTGACTGTCGTGTCGCAGTTGCAGCATGTGGCATGTCGCAATGCGACACCATAGACTACCATTATATAAATTGTCACATGACATTAATGCAACAAAATGTCGCATGACAAATGTCGTCATGTAGACCTAGCCTACGACTGGAATGTGAAGTGTTGAGATTATGTTCCTGGTGTGTTTAAATTATTTGCACCCTTTTAAAATAACATAAAATCATTATTTAAACTTATACCGTGTTAGAGTAGAGACTTTAGTAACTCCGCCTGCTGTAAAACGAAGTTTTTTTTTCGGTTTCCGTTCCGTTTTTTGCTTTCCGTATATATGGACAGTATATGGAACCATTCATTTCAAAGGATCCACACAAAAACGGAAGGTACTCCGTATTCCTTCTGTTTCCGTATTTCGGTATTTCCGTTCCGTTCAAAGATAGAACATGTCCTATTATAGCATGCAAATCACGTTCCATGGCTCTATTCAAGTCAATGGTTCCACATATAAACGGAATGCATACAGAATGCATCTGTATGTCTTCCGTATCTGTTTCGTTTTTGCCGAACCATCTATTTAAAATTGCGGTCCCCAATGCACAGGCACCATCCCTGCGGATGCTGCAGACGGATCCAGACCCATTCAACTTGAATGGGTCCGTGATCCGTCCGTTCCGCAAAAAAGTAGTGTAGGGTTAAAAATATACAAAACCTCTTAATCGTATGTACAGTATACTAATGCCAGAAGCCTGACTAACAAAACTGGGGAACTGGAATTAGTGATGTGTGAGGAGGACTATGACATAGTGGGAATAACAGAGACATGGCTGGATGATAACTATGACTGGGCAGTTAATGTACAGGGTTACAGTCTGTTTAAAAAGGATCATCAAAACCGGAGAGGGTGAGGGGTCTGCCTTTATGTAAAGTCCTGTCTAAAGTCCACAGTCCGAGAAGATATAAGTGAGGGACATGAACATGTGGAGTCACTGTGGGTAGAGATACATGGAGCCAAAAACAATAATAAATTACTAAGTGGAGTTTACTACAAATCACCTAATATACCAGAGTCCACCGAAAATCTATTACTAAACGAGATAGACGAGGCCGCAAATCATAAGAATGTGGTTATTATGGGGGACTTCAACTACCCAGATATAGACTGGGAAACTGAAAGCTGTACATCGCATAAAGGAAACAGGTTTTTGGCAATAACCAAAGACCATTACCTTTCCCAACTGGTTCAGGACCCGACTAGAGGGACACCCATACTGGACCTAGTATTAACCAATAGACCTGACAGAACAACAGCAGGTTGGGGGACACCTGGGAAATAGTGACTAGAAAGTAATAATCTTCCAATTATTATTCAAAGGAACAAAAATACAAAACTTCACAAAAGCTAAATTTAGCCAACTAAGCAAGCCCATAGGTCTAACTAACTGAGAAGTTAGTCCTCAAAAATAAAAATACATAAAATGGGATATCTTTAAAAGCATCCTAAAATCTCATTGGGAGAAGTACATACCGTATGGGAATAAAAGGTTAAGGAACAAAAAGAAACCAATGTGGATAAATAGAAATGTAAAGATAGCAATAAATGACAAAAAGAAAGCATATAAGTCACTAAAACAGGAGGGTAGCAAAGAAGCACTGAAAAACTATAAGGAAAAAAATAGAACATGTAAAAAAACTAATAAAAGCAACCAAACTGGAGACAGAGAGATTAATTGCCAACGAGAGTAAAACTAACCCTAAAATGTTCTTTAATTATATAAATGTTAAAAAGTATAAATCCTAAGGCGTCAGCTCTTTAAAGAGTAATGAGGGGGGAGTTGCAGAGAGTGACGAGGAGAAAGCAAAGCTGTTAAATATTTTTTCTCCAATGTATTTACTGAGATAAAATGCTGAAGGTAAAAATAAATCCCCCACGAAAAGTGTCCTGTCTGACCCAAGAAGAAGTATAACAGCGACTTAAAAAGATAGACAAATCGCCAGGAACGGAGGGCATACACCCCCGTACCCTAAGGAAATTTAGTAATGTCATAGCCAGACCCTTATTTCTGATATTTGCGGACAGGGAATGTTCCACAGGTTTGGCGCATAACAAATGTGGTGCCAATATTCAAAAATGGTCCAAAAACAGAGCCCGGAAACTATAGGCCAGTAAGTTTAACATCTGTTGTGGGGAAACTGTTTGAAGGTTTTCTGAGAGATGCTATTTTAGAGGATCTCAAAGGAAATAAGCAAATAACGCCATATCAGCATGGCTTCATGAGGGATCGGTTATGTCAAACTAATTTAATCAGTTTCTATGAGGAGGTTCTAGACTTGACAGCGGCGAATCAATGGATTTCGTATATCTGGACTTATCCAAAGCATTTGACACTGTACCTCATAAAAGGTTAATATATAAAATGAGGATGCTCGGACTGGGAGAAAATGTCTGTAAGTGGGTAAGTAAAATGAAATCTCCCAGCAAACGTGTATATTTAAACTTGCTTCTATATTATCTTCACAATAGGAAGTATTCCCCAGACGCGTTGCGGCACTAAGCCTTCATCAGCTGATGAAGGCTTAGTGCCGCAACGTGTCTGGGGAATACTTCCTATTGTGAAGATAATAAAGAAGCAAGTTTAAATATACACGTTTGCTGGGAGATTTCATTTTACTGTGTACTTGGAGGTTGCTCCTTCCCGCGCAACGTGGATTGAGGTGGAAGTGCCGACTGGTTCCTTCTTTGTAAGTGGGTAAGTAACTGGCTGAGTAATAGAAAACAGATGGTGGTTATTAACGGTACACACTCAGATTGGGTCACTGTCACTAGTGGGGTACCTCAGGGGTCAGTATTGGGCCCTATTCTTTTCAATATATTTATTAATGATCTTGTAGAAGGCTTGCATAGTAAAATATCAATTTTTGCTGATGACACTAAACTGTGTAAAGTACTAATTAACACTGAAGAGGACCATATACTGCTACAAAGGGATCTGGATAGATTGGATGCTTGGACAGATAAGTAGCAGATGAGGTTTAACACTAACAAATGTAAAGTTATACACATGGGAAGGAATAATGCAAGTCACCCGTACATACTAAATGGTAAAACACTCGGTAACACTGACATGGAAAAGGATCTAGGAATTTTAATAAACAGCAAACTAAGCTGCAAAAACCAGTGTCAGGCAGCTGCCGCCATGGCTAATAAGATAACGGGTTGCATCAAAAGGGGCATAGATGCCCGTGATGAGAACATAGTCCTACCACTATACAAATCTGTAGTCAGACCACACATGGAGTACTGTGTACAGTTCTGGGCTCCTGTGAACAAGGCAGACATAGCAGAGCTTGAGAGGGTTCAGAGGAGGGCAACTAAAGTAATAACTTGAATGAGGCAACTGCAGTACCCTGAAAGATTATCAAAATTAGGGTTATTCACTTTAGACAAAAATGGCCCCAAAAGGGGGGAGTGTCATTATTTTAAAACATAACTTTTAATGTTATCTAACACGCATAAAATTATTTGACCCACTGTGATACATGAACAAACATACAATGGAGGACCAAGTATGGTACCCCAAATGCTGGTAGAAGAAACAAACAAATCTGCTCCACCTAGTGAAAGGTGTGAGCAGTCTTACAAGACGTAAGATGCCTGGATGTATTTCTGGAGTATAATAATGTTACAGGCTATAGCTTCTAGAAATGGGTCGCTGATCCAGGGAGTTATTCTGATTGCCTGATTGGAGTCAGGAAGGATTTTTTTCCCCCTAAAGTGGGGAAAATTGGCGTCTACCTCACAGGTCTTTTTTTGCCTTCCTCTGGATCAATTTGCAGGATGACAGGCCGAACTGGATGGACAGATGTCTTTTTTCGACCTTATGTACTATGTTACTATGCACAAATTTTTTGCAGTGCAGAGGCACAGAAACACCACGGAAGCACACTGTTTGGTCAGTGATTTCCATCAGTGATTTGTGAGCCAAAACCAGAAGTGAAGCCTAGACAAAGATAAGGTATAAGGCTACATGCACACGAACTTATGTGTTTTGCGGTCTGCAAATTGCAGATCCCCCCCCCCCCCCCCAAAAAAAGGATGACATCCGTATGCCATCCGTTTTGTTTTTGTGGATCCATTGTAACAATGCGTAAAATGGAAAAGAATGGAACATGTTATTTTTTTTGCGGGGCTATGGAATGGACATACGGATGCGGATAGCGCACCATGGTCTGCATCCTATCCACAAAAAAGACGGAACAGACACGGAAACAAAATACGTTTGTGTTCATGAGGCCTAAGGGAAAGATCTGTATCTGTTCTGTGGTTTTGACCGACACCTGGTTTTGGCTCACAAATCACTTACCGAAATCACTGATCAAACACTGAAGTGTGAACGAGGCCACGGCACTCGTGTTTGCAAATTAAGGTTTTAGATTTTATTGTCCAACACGGGAAGTTTAAGTTACTGGCCAACGTTTCGGTCCACCAGGACCTTGTTCACGGCCTTAGTTTTTGAGAAACGGAGGAAGACCGGGATGGAGTTTCTCAAAAACTAAGGCCGTGAACAAGGTCCTGGTGGACCGAAACGTTGGCCAGTAACTTAAACTTCCCGGGTTGGACAATAAAATCTAAAACCTTAATTTGCAAACACGAGTGCCGTGGTCTTTTCAAACACTGGTATCGTATCTTTACCACTGAGCACCGAATCTCCTTCTATAAACAGAGTGCCATCCACTATATATAACTATCATGAACGAGGCCACGGGCCTAGTTCACAGTAATTTGGTCAGTGTTTCCATCAGAGATTATGAGCCAAAACCAGAAGTGGAGCTTACACAGTGCTATGGTGTAACAAAACTATTTGAATCTGCTCTGTGTTATGGGCCAGAACCTGGTTTTGGCTCACAAATCACTGATGGAAATCATTGACCAAGTCACTGAAGTGTGAATTAGGCACATTGCTATGTGTGATTAATGCTTTATTATACAGAAAGTTTTACAATTATTTTTAACTCTAAGGCCCCTTTCACACGGGCGAGAATTCCGTACTGGTGCAATGTGTGAGGTGAACGCATTGCACCCGCACTGAATTCGGACCCATTCACTTCAATGGGCCTGTATACATGAGCGGTGATTTTCACACATCACATGTGTGTTGCATGAAAATCGCAGCATGGGCTATATTCTGCGTTTTTCACACAACAAAGGCCCCCATAGAAATGAATGGTGCAGCATGAAAATCTCAAGCATCCGCAAGCAAGTGCGGATGCGGTGCGATTTTCACGCATGGTTGCTGGGGAGATGAGGGATAAGTTACCCGGGACCCCATTTACATTATTATTTTCCATTATAACATGGTTATAATGGAAAATAATAGCATTCTTTAATTCAAAATGCTAAGTAAAAGATCCAATGTGAGGTTAAAAAAAAAATTAACTTACCTCATCCACACTTGATCGTGCAGCCGGGCTCGTCTTCATTCTTTCCTCTTCTTGCAGGACCTGGCTGGAAAAAGACCTTTGGTGACGTCATCACGCTCACAACGTGGTGAGCGCGGTGAAATCAGCGCAAGTCCTGCTGAATGAATGCTATTATTTTCCATTATAACCATGTTTTAATGGAAAATAATAAAATATACAGAACACCTATCCCAAACCCGAACTTCAGTGAAGAAGTCCGGGTTCGGGTCTGGGTACCACATTCAGTTTTTTCCCCCACTCGTGCAAAAAGCATTGAACTCGCGTGGAAAAAACTGAACAACGCAATCACAGTCAAAACTGACTGAAATTGCACGCGCACTTGCACGATTTCCCCGCTACGCACCCGCATCCTATCCAGCCCTCACATGCGACGTCTGTGTGAAAGAGACGTTCAGTGAAACTTGCACCATTTTGCAAGCGAGTTCAGTCAGTTTTGTCTGCGATTGCGTTCAGTTGTTCAGTTTTTTCCGCGTGGGTGCAACTTGCTTTGATGTGTTTTTCACGCGCGTGATAAAAAACTGAAGGTTTACAAACAACATCTCTTAGCAACCATCAGTTTTTCACTGAAGCCCCTTTCACTTCTATGGGGCCTGGGCTGCATGAAAAATGCAGAATATAGAACATACTGAGTTTTTCACGCAACGCAGAACTGATGCGTGAAAAAAACGATCATGTAAACAGACCCATTGAAATGAATGGGTCAGGATTCAGTGTGCGAAAACTCCCTCGTCCCTAAGGCCCCTTTCATACGAGCGAGTTTTCTGCGTGGGTGCCATGTGTGACGTGAACACATCGCACCCCCACTGAATCCTGACCCATTTATTTCAATGGGTCTGTGTACATAAGAGTTTTTTTCACGCATCAGTTCTGCATTGCGTGAAAAACACAGCATGCTCTATTTTCTGCATTTTTCACACAGCCCCGGCCCCATAAAAGTGAATGGGGCTTCAGTGAAAAACGCATTGCAACCGGAAGCAATGCGTTTTTCACTGATGGTTGCTAAGAGTAGTTGTTTGTAAAACTTCAGTTTTTTATCACGCGCATGAAAAATGCATCAAAGCGCGTTTCACCCACGCAGAAAAAAACTGAACAACTGAACGCAATCGCAGACAAAACTGACTGAACTTGCTTGCAAAACGGTGTGAGTTTCCCTGAACGCTTCCGGAGCCAATCCGCCACGCTCGTCTGAAAGAGACCTAAAGGTATAATTATAAACTGATTTTATAACCTATGAATTCAAATATTTTCACTTTTAACTAACCTTTCTTTCTCAATGACCACAGAATCCCAATAATGCACATACATAGACAAAAATAACATCACCATGTAGTGTTCAAATAGAAATACATAAAATGCTGCTGTGCCCACCTAGGACCTCCATAAGGCACTCCATAAAAAACCAAAATAATTATGTCATACCATATCCAAACAATTCTGCCATATATCTTGTAAAATAATAGTGTAGAGATGAGTGAATCAATTTGTAATTCGTTTAAATATCTTTCCCAGAAACCTCAAAATATGCAAATTAGTTTCCCTTCCAAATAGAAAAGAAAGCTCATTTTCCCAGAAACCTAGAGGAGTGTTGCCTGGACTACAATACTCCTCCCTCCATGCTCCATACTCAGCAGTCTCCATAAAGAGAAGAAGTACCCCTGAGACCCCGAACAAGGTTTCTCAAGCAGCTAAGCTCTACTGTTTTCTTGTGTGAGAAGCTCAGTTTTATTTTCCTTTTGGAAGGAGGACTCTGTTTTCCAGAGGAGCATTACACAGAGACATTTCGTTTTCTTTCTTTTTGGAAGAAGGACTTATTTCCATGTCTCTCTCACTCTCTCTGTGGTTATCAAATTGTGGATCCGCAAAAAATAGGCATACCAGCCACATTTTTCGTGAATCCATTGACTTCAATGGGTCTGTGGTCTGCATTTTGAGGCCAAGTATAGGACATGTTGTGACTTTTAGTGCATTGGACTTACATGTTCAGAAAGCACATACTGTAAGTCTGCAAAAAGCAGGCATTAGGCCCAATGTCTTTATGCAGACGGCACATAGACCACATCCATATTTTGCGGACCAGAAAATAGTTACAATAGTGTGCATGAGGACTTAGTGTTGAATAGTGTCTATATAATTATTACATAATATAACCAGATGCAGCACATAATTGCATATCCGAGGATAGATGCTGAGAGATGTGCAATGAGATTAAATAATTGCCATACTGATTTATACATGTATGAAAAATTATATGTTTACTTGGTCAGAGTTTGAAGAGGGAGAAATGGGCTCTATGCTATTTTCACACTGGGGTGACCAAATCAGTGCTTTCAAAAATGTCAGAGCCTTGCCCTGATAATGGAATAAACTTACATAATGGCTTTAAAAAACACTGGGATATTTGATGTAGAGATGAGCAAAGTTTTGAAAAATTAATTTGAATTAATTAATCATGATTCGCTATAAATTGGATATTCCCAGGCCTATCTGTGAATGCTTCGAAGTTAATTATTTCCTGACTGCCGACAGTATATTTACGTTGGCAGTAGGGCATTTAAAAATGGCACCTGCTGGCTCGTTTAGGGGGCACCGTGGCCGCCGGCAGACACACGGCACCAACGTCCATGGTCAGCAGTAATGGCTGTTGCAGACTTTTAACCCTTCAGATATCGTTACCTGTTTGGCCACCATATTATTTGGCAGCTAGTTTTCAGACTCCTGTCCCTTATGGCAATAATCCAGTGGCCATATTTGAACCTTCCACAAGGTTCGTCTATCTGGTTTTAACCCTAATACATTTATTTAGTGAAATTCCAGTCAATTCATAGTATAAAGGGATCCCAGACCTTATGATTAAAATTTAATTGTACTGCAAATGGACATAGAATTTGATAAAATAATAATATTAATGAATGGGGTCAGTCAGTCTGCGTCTTTTACCGCCATTTCACAGCCCCAGCGGTTCCATTATTGTCTTTCTTCTTCTCCTATAACAGAGGAAAACTTAAACTAAAGCCCTGATGTGAATCTAGTAGTGGCGGCTGCAATTACTGTGCCGTCATTATTACAGGCAGGTCTAATTCATCATCATGTACCAGGGTTGTCCACCAGATTATTATTTTTTTTTGGACAATTTATCTGAAAATCACAGATAGCCAAAACATGTTTATGGACAAATTTGAAAATCAGAATGAATTATAAAGATTATTACTAAGTAATACATGTCTATAGCTCAATATACTGATAACACCTCATTACACTCATTTACTGTAAGCTGTAAAATGTTAATTAGCACCAAAATAATTTAGTCAAGTACCCCTATCCTCCCCCCAAAAAAATCTATTTTGTTTTCACGAAAAAAAGATGTCTATTTTTACGGACTGTCCAGAAGTTTGTGGACGGTTGGCAACCCTGCAGTGTACATAACTGTGAAGTGCACCAAGATTCATAGCTAATGTTTTCTGTTAACTGTAGATTCACAGCCCCTGCCTCTCGGTGCCTTCTTGATGGTCTTGACTTAGTGTCCCAGGGTCCAGAAGCATTTACTTTGAAACTTGAGCATTCAAAGCAGGCTGCGTTGCCAAAATACTTCCGCTAAGAATAATGGAATAGTACTGCAGTTCTATTTTGTAGGTTTTTGGAACTGGGACCATGATTAAGAGGGACTGCCGGGGGAATCCGTATTGTGCCGCTGGAATTGAAATTTTTGGACCAGAGGAAGACAAACCAAAGCAAAAGCATTTGCTAAAAATGTTTTCATTAATGAAGCAGGAAATTCAGCAGTTCCTAAAATATTTTTTTCGCTAAAAGTAAACGTATTAGCTAGAAATTATGAATTTGGGTCCGATTGGTCGAGAAATTTATCATAGTTCTGACCATAAACAATTGGAATAACAACGCAGACAAATTTTTCACTAAAATAATGTATTAACTACAATGAACTTGGGTTGAGTTGGTGGAGCGACTTGTGTGGTTCATTCGGATAACCAACAAGACTCCTCCGTGCTAAGTAGTTACTTAACCAGGCGGTCCACGTCCAACATCTGCGAAGGACAAGTGGAGTTCCGCAGTAATAGGTCTGTGATGCCCTTAGATGTCAGAGGCTACACTGAAGGGATTGTCGTGTGTCTACCCTCCACCGACATGTGCAGGTAACTCGCTAAATGCCATTCATCATAGGGATTGGAGTTTGCAATACGGACGCAGAATAATTTTTTCGCTAACAGACTGTTCTAGATATGATGAATGTGCGTCCGCTGCAGACTTTTACTGGGTGAAACATTTAACTAACTGTCTCATTAAAATAATGGACTAACTCTAAATATACAGTAGAATGTGATGCACATGACGATATATTACACCTGCAGCCGCAAGAAATTAAAGTTCCAGCGTGTATTAATGATTCATAAAGTTAAGAAGCTCATAGTTGGATCTTTAACTGGGGCCTAATACTGACCCTATGTAACACAACAGCAAACAGAAGTCATTCACTATGATAAATTTCCCTCCACTGCCCAGTTGAACAGGACGAAATATTTTACCATGGTCTAATACTGACACTATGTAATGCAACAGCTATAACAGAATACATTAACTATGATAAATTTGGTTCCACAACTTATTTGAACAGTGCAAAATATTTAACCGTGGCTTAATACTGATGCTGTGTAACACAACAGCTAACAGAAACTATTTGCTATGATAAATTTGGCTCCACTGCTCATTTGAAGAGGGCAAAATATTTAACTGTGGCCTAATACTGATGCTATGTAGTGCAAATAAAAATCAAGAAAATGCACCTATAGGTGGCGCCAGACACCGTAATGGTTAAGGATGAATTCACTTAGCAAATTGTATATATCATATGAATTATGTATCTGTATTTACCACAAATTTAATAAATACTTTTTCCATAAAAGAAATCATATATAGAATATAGTAAAACCGTGACTTCAATATATAAAGTCATCAGAATAGGAACATATAGTAGTTAAAATCAATAGTGGCCAATTGGGCAACTTACTTCACCCAGGAGGGTCAGAGTGGGATAAAGCTGAATACACCCACTCTGAGCACCTACTGCGCCTGGATTGCGTTGCAAAGATGTTAGGAAAATCAGAACTTCAGAACGTCTAGAAAATAGATTGTGTAGAAAATAGTGATAAATGATGGGGTCTTCATATAAACATATGTGAAGAAAACAATAGATAGATAATGATCATTATCTATCTATTGTTTTCTTCACATTAGGATGCATGACCCGACCATATTTATATGTTTATTTGAAGACCCCATCATTTATCACTATTTTCTAGATGATCCAATCATATACTTTTCACCAACATGCAATCCTATTCCATTCAGATATAGGGTAATACCCATTAACCCTATTCAGTCAGTTCGATCAACTATCCATCTCCTCTCAGGTTTTCTTAATATACATCCCAAATATATTTTCTCTTTTCCCCTCCATCTACACATCACACACCTTCATCCATCCTCTATATTCAAGTTACAGTAATCCTTTATAATAAACACAGATCAATGTCAGTTCATCTTTTCAGGTTTCACACCTGGGATATGCAACTTCCAGTTGCGTTCCACCATGGAACGCAACCCGGAAGTCACACACTGCCCCGACCTTATCATCTTATAATTAGACTTAATACCCCTCTTATTTCACCCCTATTAATCATTTTTCCACATAAGCTCTGGATTATAGAGTGTTTCCCTTTGTTTCCAGTGCGGAAAAAGGATCTCGCTTTAGTATCAGTTCCGGTGCGTTCCATCCTGGAACGCACACCGGAAGTGACATCTCCACACAGATTTCCATTAAGCTGGCAGATGCGCTCCACAGTGAAGTGCAAGCTCGGTACTACTGCCCATATCCTTACTATTTATAATGTTTAGTTTTAACCCTTTGATTTGTATTGATTCTCCCTGAGATGCATTAGTCTTTTCACATAATTACTAGGCTTTTTTACATTATTATTAACTTTTTCTTGCCCGGCCCCCTGATGACAAAAACCGAAGTGATGTCATCAGCTTCTCTTGGCGCCTTTTTCACACATAGCTACTGCTATAAATTGTACAGACTGTATGTTGAATATATGCTCCTGATGAAGAGGATATTTTTAAGCCCCGAAACACGTTGAGTTGTACCTCACCCCTACCCTGTGCTCCAAATAAAAAGGATTTGCAAGAAGTTCTGAAGAGGACCGCTATGATTTTCCACATCTTTGCAACGCAATCCAGGCGCAGGAGGTGCTCAGAGTGGGTGTCTTGAGCTTTATCCCACTCTAGCCCTCCTGGGTGAAGTAAGTTGCCCAATTGGCCACTATTGATTTTAACTACTATATGTTCCTATTCTGATGACTTTATATATTGAAGTCACGGTTTTACTATATTCTATATATGATCTCTTTTATGGAAAAAGTATTTATTAAATTTGGGGTAAATACAGATACATAATTTATATGATATATACAATTTGCTGAGTGAATTCATCCTTAACCACTACGGTGTCTGGCGCCACCTATAGGTGCATTTTCTTTATTTTTATTTGCTCTTTGTCCTTCATCCAACTGAGTCTAGTACCTATTGGATGTTACACCTTAGGCTGCCTAACACCCCTGAGATTACCTGATACAAAATCACTTTTTTACTCTGACCTCTTCAATCTTCTCTTTTCCCACCACGGTGTCCACCTTTGGCGCCTTTCCAAGTGAATTCCAGTCACCTTTTTTTATTAAGGCCTGCTAATCCCCCTCTTGTTTTTTTCCCTCTCATACCACTGTCTAGCTATGTAGTGCAGCAGCTAACAGAAGTCATTTGTTGCGATAAATTTCATTCCACTGCACAGTTGAACAGGGCAATGCGGACGCAATGCGGACGCAACTTACCTGTTTTACTAACAGAATGGATTAACTCTGAATGTGGGTGCAGTAGAAAGTGCTGCACACTGTGACATATTACACCTGCCTTATATACTGAAGCACACTGGGGAAGATTTATTAAAACCGGTGTAAAGGAGAACTGGCTTAGTTGCCCATGGCAACCAATCAGATTCCACCTTTCATTTTCCAAAGGAGCTCTGCAAAATGAAATTTGGAATCTTATTGGTTGCTATGGGCAACTAAGCTGTTTTTCTTTTATACCAGTTTTGATAAATCTGCCCCACTAACTGTATGAGTAAAATAACAGATTAACTCTTAATTTGGGTGCAGTAGAATGTCATGTACACGGTGATACACTCAACCTGCAGTCTCACTGCTTTCTCCCTACAGTCTCAAAACAGGTTACCTGCACTGTACCTGCACTCGCCCTCTCCGCATTCCTTTTTTAAACAAGTTTTTAGCAACTCTGTCCCTATCGCATGAGTGCTTGCCACGTCTCTCATTGTGCTCAGCTCACAGGACAATAGCGGAGACCAAGCAGGATGAGGGTTTTATAAGGCTGTGACATGACAGGGAATGGCTGTCTGCAGATTGGCTGGCTGCACTTTATAATGGGTCAGCTCACGTTCCCAGGGTTATTAGTTTCACTTTGTAACACATACAGCCACCGTTTTAGGAAAAACTGATATGTTACCATGAAGCGCGAGAAAATTCGGATTGGTTAAGAATTTTTCCTAAGCTTCAGATTGAGTTCCATTTAGAATGTTTGAATTTGCTCAACACTAATTTGATGACATACTTTGATTGATGGTTTGTATTTGAGTGTACTATTTTTTCTATCAGTACTTCTGTCCTGTGGCATCCCTTTAACCTCAATGTGTAGAAGTTCCCTGCACAACTCCTGGTCAAGAGTAGTCCTATGCCCAGAAAAAGCAAAAGATGCCTTGGCTTTTTCATAGATTATTGGGAGTGCCAACTTTCAGATCCACATGGATCAGATAATTATGACATAACTAGAGATGAGCGAACATTTAAAAAAAGTCTGTTGTTCGGGGTTCGGGTGGTGGTTAATTGCGCATCCCGTTATGGATTCCACAATAGCGCATATGGAATCCATAAGGGGCGGCTGCCACCAACCCGAACTGTAGAACAGCTGAAGGACCTGGCGTGACATCACTGTCATGTGATCAGTGCAGGGGGCGTGGCTCAGCACAGGATTTGATCCCTTCCTTAACCAATCAAACTGATTCAGTTTAAGTAAGTGTCCCAGACTCCCTGTGTTTCAATGGGTCCGTAAAAAAAAACGTAATGTACTCCGTATGCATTCCATTTCCGTTTTTCCCTATTTCCCTTCTGCTTAAAGATAGAACTTGACCTATTATTGCCCGCAAATCACATTCCATGGCTCCAATCGGGTCAATTGGAGAGTAAAAAAAGCGGAAAAACGGATCCGTTCAAAATAGACCGCAAAACCATATGGTCGTGTGCAAGAGGCCTAAGGCAGAATAAAATTGGTGACAGATTCCTCAAGCTACTAGCATGAAATGCACAAGTGTCGCCCATGTAGATAAAAAGCATTTCAAGCTGATTTTAGAACACAACAACTTGCATCCACATTCTTTCCTTGTTTTATTCATACCGGGTGCCAATTTATATTGCCTAAATTGTTCTGCATTGTGACTAATTGTGCTAATTAAGACCACAGGAAAAACATCAAACCATTTATATTGCAACTGCCAGTAAAAAAGCCCTGTCAGATACTTAAAGGTTTTGAACATACAGTAAATAAGAATAATTTCTACTTACTAACTTTTGGCCATGAGAAAACGGACAGTTGTAAAACCACTTGTCTGTAATGACAATAAAATAGCTTCCCGGTCTCTAAGAGCACGTAGGCCCCCCGCCCGCTGATAACAGGAGTGTTAACACCCAGTTGTCAGTTTACTCATACATCTTCAGGAATAAGAGAGCAATGGCACAATGCACAGTCCTGAGAAAAAGTGTTGCAGAAATGTTATATCTGGAGTGCAAGCATTAACTAAAATAGAGATGTCAGGGAGCAGAAATGTAGGTCCTATTCAGTGTGCATACATTTACAATAAAACAGGGTTCTAGCGGGCTTTGCAAAAGCTGCCAAATACTAGTCAAACTCTGTGTAATGCTGATTGACAGCTCTTAAAGAGGTTGTGCAAAATCCAAAAAAAATGCCATTCAATTGTGTACAGCTTAGCTAGTCTCCCACTCAGCATAATAGTGTACTTGTCAACTTTTCCTAAGTCTTCACTTCAATCTCCATGCTCCCTCTGCACTCCATTGTTTACAACCCGAGGTTGTGGGTCAAAATGAGCTGCAGCCAAAACACATCCCATACTGCTGTATTCCACAATATCAGTCAGAACTGTAAATACCCACTACACCCCCCATCTAACCCTTTGCTGTCTCCTCCTAATGGTTCCTCCCATACAGCTTGATATTCAGATATTCTGATAGAGGGGAGGCCTGGTCGTGATGTCAGAAGAAATATATTTTCCACAGAGGGCACAGTCATGTGACCGCTTTCCTGTTCTCTGGAGTGAGACAAAAAAAGTTGTGTAAGTTCTTTAGTAAGTTGTAGGGCCTGGCACAGGAAAATGAAAAAAAAAATCTATACCAGGATAAACCCTTTAAGATGCAACACCAATTCAGTGTTCATCATTATCACCTTCCAACTTCCTAGAAATGCTGTATGTGCATTAGCAAGTTATATCCTAAAATTTCTGTGCTGTCATGTTTTAGGCCTCATGCACACGAACGTTTATTTTATCAGTTTACTTTTTGTTTGTTGCGTTCTGTATACAGTCCGTATATGGAACCATTAATTTCAATGGGTCCGCAAAAAAAACGCAAGGTACTCCGTATGCCTTCTGTTTCAGTATTTACGTTTTTCCGTTCAATGGTATAACGCATAACGGACATGGATAGTACTGTTCTATCAGGGGCCAGCTTTTCCATTCTACAAAAAACGAAATGCACACGGACGTCATCTGTTTCTTTTGTGGATCCATTTTATGGAGACTGCAAAACACTGAAAAAGCCATATGGTCGTGTGCAATAGTCCTTAGAAGATCAGTTTGTGATGTGATTCCCTTGACCCTGACACAGTACCATACTTGAGGATGTTGCTGAGGCAGTAGGCTTCAAGTGAATAGAAGTTACTCCAGTTCAACAAGCATAATGGCTGCAAACAGTAGTATTTAGCTTAATGGTTTAACAACCAGCTTGATGGTTACAGTCTCTAATGGGGGCAGAATGCAGAGCTCACAGAGCAACTAAAGGTAGAAGCTGACACAGGACCTTCATGGACTTAAATATTTATCCTATACAGAAAAAGGCAAAATGAAAAAAAGTGTTAAAATGGCTAATTCACTTCTCCTCTTACAATTTTTTTTTTAAAGTTGTACACACCCCAGAATGGTATCAATGAGCCCTCACGTGGCTCCGTAAACATAACTACAAAAAAGTTATAGGGGTCCGAAAATGGTGACAACATTTTTTTTTCTTTTTCCTTCAAGTTTTTTTTTTCCCCCAGTATCAAAACACAAGAAAAACTATACATATGAGGTATCACCAGATTTGTACTGACTTCCAGAATGAAGAGCACAAGTCCGTTTTACCACATAATGAATGCCGTGAAAAAATTGGAAGAATTGCATTTTTTTCCAATTCCACCCCATGTGGAATTTTTTTCCCACTTTCCACTACATTCTATGCCATAATAAATGGTGGAATTAGAAACTACATCTTGTCCTGCAAAAAAACAAGCCCTCATATGGCTATGTGAATGGAAAATTAAAAAGTTATGGCTCTGGGAAAACAGGGAGCGAAAAACTAAAATGCTAAAACTGAAAATCACCTCGTCAGGAGAGGGCTAACCCCTGATTAACCCTGAAAGGTCTCAATGTGACTGTCAGATGCTGCTATCAGTGTTGAACGTGGCATCTAAAGTATTGCAAAGACAGAGGGCGGGGGGGTTTGTTGCCTGTCATTGCGCCATTGTGATTCCACAACCTATTTTGAAAATTCAGTAAGTAAAAAAATGGTTAATTCCTCTCATGTCAGCTTCAGTTCGACAGAAGTAGAATCCTCAGACTCGTCCAAGACTTGCCAGACATCAGCAGCCAAGCAAGTGAACAATCTTTGCAGAGAAAGAAAATTTCCCCAAAGAACTTTCCTAAACATCAGGCAAAAAATGCAAAGCGGGTCATCAATATCCACAGCGGCTATCATTATTCGCACCGTACAAAGAAGTGACCGACTTTTAGGTAATCATTCTGTTGGCAAGAATATTGTAACAGGCACAGATTGATGTTCTTGCCAAGGGGTTATCTTTCTCGCCAACAATTAACTTCAATATATATTCAACTATAGAAAAATTAAATAGTTTAGAATGGGACTTGACTTTGAAAACAAATTTTAAGAATGATGATAGTGACGTTGTATTGACTGGTGCCCATAATGATGTTGACTTATGTCCTAATGTGTCTAATAATATGCCATCCGTCATAGTTAGATAGTTAATATGGTTGAAAAAAGACATAAGTCCATCAAGTTCAACCAAGGGATAGTAGGGGATGCGAATCGCAGAAGGAAGTGAGACTCGGATTTCTACATGTTTTCAAAAGCATTAATGTGATTTACTGTACATTTAAGAATTCATCTAAACCCTTTTTAAAACTGTCCACTGTTTAAAACTGGTCTGCTATGACCTCGTCCTAAGGAAGTCTATTCCACAGATTCATACAGTAAAGAAGCCTTGACGCTTCTGGAGACTGAACTTTTTCTTCACCAGTCGGATGCAGTGACCCCTTGCCTTTTGAGGGCGTTTTACATGGAACAGTTTTTCACCGTATTTTTTGTATGGCCCATTTATATATTTGTATAGGTTAATCATGTCCCCTCAAGACTAAATAAGTTTAATTCTTTACATTTTTCTTCATAACTAAGACTCTCCATGCCCCTTATTAGTTTAGTCACTCTCCTCTGTACTTTTTCCAGCTGCAGTGAATCCTTTCTATGGACTGGTGCCCAGAACTGAACTGCATATACCAGATGAGTAGTGTTGAGCGAACAGTTCGAGAATAGTTCGGGTTCGTACCGAATTTTGGGGTGTCCGGGACCCGGACCCGAACCCGGACATTTTTAAAAAAAAAGCGTTTTACTTCTTGCCCTAAGAGCCCATCACAGCCATGCCTACTAATGGCATGGCTGTGATTGGCCAAGTGCAGCATGTGACCCAGCCTCTATTTAAGCTGGAGTCACGTATCGCCGCACGTCACACTGCTCTGATTAGTGTAGGGAGAGGACGCAGCTTCTGTCAGGGCGAGATTAGGCAGGTTAAAGTCAGCAACAGCACCTAATGAACGGATCAATTTACAGCTGAGAATCATTGAACTTCTGCTAGTTACTTGCTCGCTGGTTTTTAGGCTGCACAGAGCGTTTTTCTGTCACTTATTTTCTGTGTTGATCGGCGGCCATTTTGTGACTTGTGGTGCGCCAGAAGAAGCTGCCACCAAGTCCATCAATCCATCAATACTAGTTTTTTTTTTTGCTATATCCTACATCAGGGGCTTGGCTGTGCTAATTGTCACCCCTAGAAACTCAGGAAAGAAATTTCTATATTTTATTAAGGGGTTAAATACAATTGCCCAAATACCAATCCCTAAATCTGGTGTTCCAGCTTTGGTTAGACAAGTATAATACTGTCTGCTGTCTGGCAAAGGATAGATTATTTTCTGGGGTTAAATTCAATTGCCAAAATAGCAATACCATAAATCAGTGGTTTCAGCTGTGGCTGGAAAAATAGAATAGTGTCCGAGGTAACGCACACACGTACAGACGCATCGTACACGATTCTTGAATAGTTGTATTATCGCGATAATAAAACTAACAGTGTAAAGTTGACTGTATTGCTCTAAGTTATATTCGCTACGAATGTAACTTCTATTACAGCACACCAATACTAAAACTGACTAAAAGACAGCTTTAAGTTCTATTCGAACGCGATTGCAACTTTGGAACTTAAAGTGGTGTACGATTTTAAAAGTTGAGTACTAAAAGTTGGAATCGCAATGCGATTCTTATGTATTTAGCAATCGCATTAGCGATTACAACTTTGAGCTACAGATCACCATGGGAACGCCTCCTCCAGTAGAATGTACTGTCGGATGTGAGAATTAAGTTGAAATCGCAATGCGATTATTATATATCTGCTTAATCGCATTGCCGTTTCAACTTAGCATTGCTAAATAATTCCATCCATATTCAGTTAACTTACTGACTCAGTAAGTTAACGATATGGATGGAATTATTTAGCAATGCTAAGTTGAAATCGCAATGCGATTAAGCAAATATATAAGAATCGCATTGCGATTTCAACTTAATTCTCAGATCCGACAGTACATTCTACTGGAGGAGGCGTTCCCATAGTGATCGTTAGCTCAAAGTTGTAATCGCAATGCGTTTATTGCGGTATATTATCCCTCTGGGTGTCTTTTACAGCCTTTTTAGTGCCCAAAAGTTCGGGTCCCCATTTACTTCTATGGGGTTCGGGTTCGGGAGGAAGTTCGGGTTGAGTTCGGATCACGAACCCGGACATTTTCCGGAAGTTCGGCCGAACCTCTCGAACCCGAACATCCAGATGTTCGCTCATCTCTACAGATGAGGCCGTACCAACTCTTTGTAAAATGGTAATATTACATCTATGCCCCATGACTCGTTTAATGCATGACAATATTCTGTTCTAACGTAAAAGGGGGAATCATGGATGCCCACTGAGACATTTAATTAACATGTTGAAGTCCTTTATGGTATACAATCATGATTTCTATCCTGTCCATCCTGTCCAGCCTAGATCACCTACAGTAGATCACTCCCAAAGGCTGATTGAGAGAGATCTGTTCATTTTATTTCAGCTTGCCGTAGAGCCAATCTGACCTGAACAGAACGTTGTGCCCTGGATAAGGTGTCCCAAATGCGGGATATACAGTAGTAATTAAACAAGCAGATGGGGGCAGTTGCGGTCTTAGGTAACAAAAAAGTTTAGAAACAAAATATTAATACGCAGTGGTATTAATCAAAAATTACATCACAACACTACCCACTTATTTAAACCGACTTCTATTCATTATTAGAGCAGGCCTTAAATAGTGGTATTATCAATAAGGAGCAATCTGAGTGAATTTCAGTTGATTTCAATACATATCTTAACGATAACCAGTGTAATCCTTCATTTGTTACCAGCCATTATCCCCTTTCTATGAAATTTGTTGAATTGTTGAGAGTAGATACAATACAGCTAAGGTACATACTGTTGCATTTGTAACAAAACGGCCATCAGCACCACATTATTAGCAATGTCTTTCTATCCTGCTCATGTTGTCAACAATGGCCAATTGCTGAAATGATCATAGCTAGACGTAATTGTTCTGAAGAACAATCAAAAGCAGATTGTCTATATGTAAGTAGTACTCTAAACGACCATTGAAAGGGGCAAAATGAATCGCTACACAAAAAAAACAGTAGGCCCAATTTACTACTACCTAAAAAAAAATCATCTAATCTAGAGAGCTTCTCTCAAATTTTCTAAATTATGATGAATCATGGAAGGAATTTGTGATGGGGGATACAATGTGTAGCTGGACAGGTCTCTACCCTGAAAGATCAGCCTAAATCTAAATCCATATGGGTACAATGTAAAGGTAGTTATGTGTGGTTATTCAGAGTGTTTCTGCTGTACTTATATGCAAATACCTCAGCTAATACAATCAACTGCTAACAGTCATAGTTTTAAAATATAACAGCATACAATATGTGTGTTGTACCACTAATGAGATAAAAACAGATGTCAGAAAATACTTATCAGACATGCATCATTACAAGACAAGAAACACTTCAGCAGTTTCTCTCCAGTATGCTACTGTTCACAATGGTGATACCTCATCATTTATGGTTCAGGTCCCGCAACATGTCATTGTCCCTGTTGGGGGGGGGGGTCATCGTGAAAAATTACTGTTGGGAATCTTTATGGGTTTTTCAATTAAACACTTGTGTTCTACATGGCCTGAACTTCAAATATGAAATATGTTACTCTTGTATGTGTTCTCATTGGTTATGTATAATTATTTATGTTTGTGTCATAATAAATCATAGCACCATGTCATGAGTAAGGATGTGGATTTTCTGATCTGAAATGTATAGATGCTGTGTGTCCTACATGCTATCTTTGGGTTCAAGGATATGGATGTTCTTGATTTTTCTTTTACGCTAGATTTGGTCATACTGCACCACTCATTTCCAGATATATTGAACCTACAGTAGAAGAAAGGGAAGGAAGGACACAGATTGAGAAAAGAGGAAAGGTAAGGAGGGATATATCTATATGCAGAAAAAAAATGACATTTGGTAGTCAGTTACTGAGAAGCTAATGCAAAAAAAAAGAAAAAAGAAAATAAAATAGAAAGAAACTCTAGGTAAAGTAAAACATTATTGATGAGAATTTGTATGCATTGATATTTCTACCTCTTTAATAAAAGTTATTTTAGCTGGTAAAAAAGTACCCCATTTCATATATTGATTTTGACAGCACTATACAATGGTCTTTTTCGGAAGAATCCAAAGCATACAGGCGGATAGTGGAGTTATGCCCTAAGTCCAATAGTCTCAGGTGAGTGTCACTAATGGAGGTCATTGTATTCCACGTTTCACCCTTTTAACATGAGCACTACATTAAAGCTATTCATTTTCTTACAGTTTGAAAGAATTTTCTTACAACATATTCTTGACCTGGTATTGGCTTGTCAACAGTTTTTGCAGTAAAAGTCACACATTATAATACGAAGTATAGATTTATGCAAATTATGAAATACATCATACTGAGAATTGCTGGTCCCAAGAAGACACAGGGATGTTAGTCAGATTACTGTAGGCATATTTCATTAATGATTAGGGCCTAAATGAATATACTATAAGTCCACAGTTGTTGAGTAAATCACCTACCAAACGAGCTTTGACATAGCCTGTACTAATAACTACCAATTATCTGGTATGATATTAGCTGGTGATTACTTATGAGTTATGAACAGTGCCACCTATAGTCCAAATAGTCCAAAGATTGTCAAGGACTAGGGAATCTTATGTGTCAAAAAAACATACGTTGAAATAGGAGAATAGATTCAATTCATAAGTTTCAAGTTTTCCCACAAATGAGAGGGATTTGGTTTATGGAGAATCAATGCAGAAAGAAATTGTTATAGATTTGTCAATATCTAGTTGTAAATGATAATGACCCAAGGAGGACTAAACAAACACAAAAAAAATGTTTGATATACAGTACACTGTAGCTTCAGATACTGGCATTGCTTAATCCGAAATGTTAGAGATGTAGAAATCCACAATGATGGCAGAACATCTTGCTTTTTTCATGTTTTTTTTTTTTTAATTCTTTATTTAAGGTTTGCAAAAGACAGTTACAAATCGACTTGTAAAGGCAGTTCAATATGAATCGTCAATAAAATATATAATATAAGAGTCATGAAACACAACGTCTACTGAAAGTGAACCATGGAAAATAGTAACGTGGCACATACGGAGAGTAAATATGGAAATATCAAACCGAGACAGCGTGACCAAACGAGATCAATATCAGCAGTCACACAATCATCACAGAAAAAGGCAAGATTACAGTTCAAAAACACAACAAACGAGAAACAGAAGGAGGGGGAAGATTGACCAACGTAAAAAGGGAGGAGAAGAAAGGGGAAAAAAAAAAAACCCTCAGGCAGGGTGGAGAGCAGGAGGACATCATTGCCCAGAAATGCAACCTTCAAGCTTGCAAAGCCAGGTAATCCGCTGTGGCCTGAAAAGTAAACCAGGAAGACCAGACAGTTAGAAACCGTTTAGTGGAGCCTTTCAACATAGCCGTGAGTTCCTCCATTCTACGGATCTCCTCCACTCTCTGTACCCAACATCTGAGAGATGGCGGGGAGACAGATTTCCATTTTGCAGGAATACATGACCTGGCCGCAACTACTAGGAATCGCAGACAGGTTTTGCGTAAAGCACTCATGGGGAGGTCAGAGAAAAGTAAAAGAAAAAATCCAGGGGTCTTAGGGATGGAGAGGGCAAATATCTTAGAGAGGGACCTATGAACCCCGTCCCAGAAGTCACCTAACACACAAAAATCCCAAAAGACATGTATTAGGGACCCAGGCGCTATTCCACATCGCCAGCATAGTGGGGAGGCCGTTGGAAACATTTTATGTAGCTGGGTCGGGACATAATACCACCTAGACAACAACTTGTAACCTGCCTCTTGGAATTTGCTAGCTACTGATACATGATGAATCATTTGAAAAAGTTTTGGCCACTGGTCAGGAGGGATATCAACCCCCAGATCCTGCATCCAGCAGTCCATGTATGGAGGGCGGTAATCCTAACACGGCGCTACCAGTAATTGATAGAACTCTGATAGAGAATGTCGATACAGGCCTGATCTGATACATGCCTTCTCGAACGGAGTAAGAGACCTGTCAAACCCAGAGGAAGAAGGTAGAGTGGAGAGGAAATGGGACAGTTGTCGCGATTCCCACAATCCAAACGAACAGGGGTCTGAGACATTCAGCACTTCAGTATATGTGAGCCACCTGCCGGAAGACCTGAAGAATGGGGCTCGGGACTTACCAGCCGTCTGCCAATGCGCAAAGGGGCCACTAGTACAACCCGGCGGGAAGCTAGGGTTGCCCAAGACAGGGAACATGGGCGATGGCTTCGGAGATATCGCTGAGACGGACCTAGCCTTACAAAATTGAGCCAAGGTAGGGCCAATGGTGGGGTGGGAGGATAGGGTGGACGAAATGGGCATCTCCGCCCAGGGCAGATGTGAGAGAGGAGATCTTGAGTGAGACTGTTCTAGAGAAACCCATTGCTTATAGGCCACATGTCGGCCCCAATCCACCACCCTTTGTAACATGGAAGCCATGTAGTATTTATGGAGGTCTGGGACCCCTAAACCCCCTTGTCTTTTGGAATATGGAGCAAGGATCGTGCCAGCCTCGGTTTGCCACGTGCCCAGATAAATTCAAAGAGGTCACGGTGGGCAGTCTCAAAGAAAGTCATGGGAAGTTTAATGGGAAGGATCTGAAACAGGTACAGCAGGCGGGGTAAAACATTCATCTTGAAGAAGGCACATCGTGCTTTTTTCATGTTTTTTGTTACTTGGACTTTACATTTAAAGAGTACATAAAATAATTTTTACTCTTTTCTTTACAAAATACAGAGAACAAAGATGATTCACGCCATCGTGGCATGTGGTGCATAAGTGCATATCCATGTAATATTGCATTATGAGCTTCCAGCCATGACAAATAGCCCAATGGAGCAATCCAAACAGTTGGGCTGAGACACAGAACGGTATACAAGGCAGCGGTGGCTGCTAACAATTTATCCATTTGTTTCTTTTATTGCAGCTCATTGAAATAGACAAGTCACAGGCTATTGATGAAATAGCAATGGAAAAACAAGTAGTGCAATACAATAGCCATGAACTGCATGGCCTAATAATATTCACAGAAAGCTTGCTCTACATTGGAGACATAGTGTGATTACATAAATACAACACACTCACACACTTTCCACATGACTATAAATTATGTATGCGGCCTCTCAGGAGTGTAGGCAAACGTAATTCTATCAAAATGTAATTGACCGCAAGAAAATGTAATATCAATTTTACAAGGTATCGAGAAAAAAGGAATTAGGTTACAAATAGTACAGTATAATATATTCATGAGCTACTGCTTTGCTTCTTTGCTACACAAACTATTAAATCATAGACTGCACTCTGTCAGTGTTTAATTCTAACAATGTGGAAGCTGGAAGCCAGCTTCTTCTAAATTTCAATTAGTTGGAACAACTTCAAGTTCAGAGAAGGAAAAGACTCAAAGGAAATTTACACCAATAAATTCAAAGTATAGAACTTACAAATTCAGGTAACAGTAAATGCTTTTCCAGGACTGTACATGCAAATTTTAGTTTATTTTGCTAGCAATTGTGAAGGGAAACAAATATGCTATATACTGTGCGTGGTATACAGTATGTTGCATACAAGTGTGTATAAGTTGCATACAAGAGTTGACATGTTGAATGTTGAGGCAAAGCAAGGTTTGTTAAAAGGAACTTGAGGGGAAATGAATTGCAACTCTTGTGATGAATTTCATCTCAGAATTTCTAGGCCAAAATTACAGTATAATGTACTCTAGACATCCGATTCATATTGTAAACTTGTTTAGATAACTTCTTTTTTTAGGTGCTAAATTTAAAGGGGTTGTCCCAATACATTTACTTACACAGAATAGCATCACCTGGTGGTCAACATGTATAGCAATGTGCATGCCTATCTATTCACCTGTGTGCTGCTGGTCATGGATGCTCAGTCACACTACTAACAGTCAGGTCTTTGCATAGACCTCTGCCGATGTTCACTGCAAAGTCAAGAGAAATAATTTTGTGCAACAAAGACAGACATTTTCCTTAGATCTTCTGCAGTAAAGAGAGGATCGCTAATGGATACCTGGCTGTGGGGAGTGACTGAGCATGTATAACCAGCAGTGCTTAGCTGAGTAGATGGACGTGCTCATTGCAATATACTTTTACCACCAGGTGACACCATAAGCAAAATGTGATAACTCTTCACTGGATCATTTCTTAAAGCACATAATGTCAAGTACAGTACAGTATGTTTCATTTGTTTTGATTTATAAAATGAATATGATACATAATAGTCAAGCAACCCTTTTGGAGTGAATATTAAAGTATAACTGTGAATTCAGTTTATTTTTAATATAGTGTAGGGACAGGGATGCTAAACATTTTGTTTTTTACTTTATAAGGGAAAAATATTTCTTGTACTAGAAAACAGGGTGCAAAAAGTATTATAACTGAGCATTGCTTAGTAGAGTCTACTGAGCACTAAAGTGTTAAACGTGAACATTTAATTTAAAAGCTAAAGCTTATGGAAGTCTAGTATAGTACACAATTAGTTGCGAACAACAACACAATAGGGAGATTTATTATCCCCATATGCCAGAAAACTGGCATAAAAAAGGTACAAACCCCAAGGCACTTGAGCAGAAATGTTGGTGCCATTGCCATTTCTGTTTCATCTTCACCACAAGAAAGTGACATGTCATGGGTGGGTTGTGGGTAGGACAATTGCCCCATTAGCTTTATCATCATTTACTCAATTTTTCTGGCATAAATGACTGAAATCTATGCCACCTTCTAACCAGGCAAACAGATTGCCGGATGTCTAGATTTCATTCTAGGCAAATAGACTGCCAAAGGATGCACTTAACTTATGGCGAGACATGCCACCTTGAAAAATCTCCCCTAATGTGTTTCTGAACAGAAATGCAGTGTTACAGTAAATGCTTTTCCAGGACTGTATATACAAATTGTAGCTCATGTTTCTGACACCTATCACTAGGGTGCTCACTGTGAAGGGAGGCAGATACAGCATATCCCCCCACACACACAAAAATAAAAAATTTACATTTCAACCTTGTGGAAACTGTATACATATAAACTGACCTTTGAGAGGCATAAGTAGCATGATGCAGGCCTCAGCATGCAAGTTCAACATGGCACCTCATGGCAAAGAACTCTCTGAGGTTCTGAAAAAAAAGAATTGTTGCTCTACATAAAGATGGCCTGGGCTATAAGAAGATTGCCAACACCCTGAAACTGAGCTGCAGCAAGACCATAAAATGGTTTAACAAGACAGGTTCTACTCAGAACAGGCCTCCCCATGGTTGACCAAAGAAGTTGAGTGCACGTACTCAGCGTCATATCCAGAGGTTGACTTTTCAAAATAGACGTATGAGTTCTGCCAGTTCTGCTGCAGAGGTTAGAAGGGTGGAGGGTCAGCCTGTCAGTGCTCAGACAATACGCCGCACACTGCATCAAATTGGTCTGCACGGCTATCGTCCTAGAAGGAAGCCTCTTCTAAAGATGATGCACAAGAAAGCCTGCAAAAAGTTTGCTAAAGACAAGCAGACTAAGAACATGGATTACTGGAACCATTTCCTGTGGTATGATGAGACCAAGAAAAACTTATTGGTTCAGATGGTGTCAAACGTGTGTGGCAGCAACTAGGTGAGGAGTACAAAGACAAGTGTATCTTGCCTACAGTCAAGCATTGCAGTGGGAGTGTCATGTTTTAGGGCTGCATGAGTGCTGCCAGCTGTAGGGAGCTATAGTTCATTGAGGAACCATGGATGCCAACCCTATTGAGCAGACTGTGGATTCTTAAATGGAAGTTGGAGGAATGCAAGATGTCGAACATACACCAGCTCCGTGATGTTATCATTAGAGATTTTTTTCAAAAATTCGATTTGCCGGTTTGCCGAATTTTTCTGGAAAAACTTTGATTCGATCTGAATATATTTGCGGCGAATTTCATTAAAAATGTCTATTTCCTGGCTGCTGAGAGCCTTTATAGTGGTGTAGAACACTGTGCCTTGCAGTAACATACATAGGGAGTCTGCTGTGGTAGTGAAATAATACTGTAAGTCCATATGACATGCAGATGAAAGGCGTCGCTCTTAGAATAACTGCATACTTCACTTATTTGGGTCAGCGTTTGCTCAATAATCCATCGGTATTGCTAAAGGCAAAAAAAACGGAGTGGATCTAAAACAGCCGACACATGAATGGAATATTTGCATGTCTTCTGTGTTTTGTACCCACTCCTGCTTTTGGCTACCAAATACTAAGCCAATTCTGATGGGACCATACAGGCCTTAAAGCTGCTACACAGACATCATCCAGTGTGCGTCTCGTTTTTCTTTCCTCTTGACAGATCAGAAGAAGTGTCAAATAAATGATGATGTCAGCCAGGCCGAAAGGTAAAATAGTGGCAAAGTCATGAAGTGGGGAGGGTGGGAACGGTATGAGAATGACCCAAGAATATATATTTCTTGTTGAATGAAAAAAGTATGACATAGTGGTAAGTTGAAAGCAGCATGAGGAGGCCACCGAGTTGCACAATGACCGAATCTGGTGGTGGCAGCAGTATGAGGAGGCCACCGAGTGGCACACTGACCGAGTCTGGAGGTGGCAGAAGCATGAGTAGGCCACAGAGTGTCAAAATGATAGAGTGTGGAGGTGGCAGCAGCAAGAGTAGGCCAGAAAGTAGCACAATGACGAGTCTGGAAGTGGCAGAAGCTTGAGGAGACCACAGAGCAGCACAATGACAGAGTCTGGAGGTGGCAGCAGCATGGGGAGGCCACAGAGTGGCACATTGACAGAGTCTGGAGGTGACAGCGGCATCAGGAGGCCAAAGAGCGGCAAGGTGACATACTGTGTAGGTGGGTGGCAATACTAGTACCTGCTGAAGATGGTGGGTGAAAGAAGGAGCACTTGGCATCAGATGTGTGGCATCAGGCGGCTAACAGCATCAGAATAGTAGCTGAGGCAGGTAGCCAGAAGAAACCGGTCTCTTTTTTCAAAATGTGGGTGTGGCACCATGGATGATCTAGTCTGAAGCATCAGGCATTGGTTTGTGGAAATCCTGGCTGATCCACGCCTGATTCATCTTGATGCAGTGTCCACTATGTGCTAAATGTGGGCACTTTAAACTCTTGCAAAATGTCATATCAAATGTATTGTGGTATCATGCTGTAATTCCCTTTAACAGGCTGGCAGTATTATTTACCTTTATTCGCTCCTAGGTGGTGCTGGCACCACTTATATTTATAGCTGGGGGGTGTACAGTTAGTGTGTTAATGAAGAGATGAGGAAGTTAATGGAGGAGGTGGAAGTTTGTTTTTCCACCAAAATATTTCAAAATAGATTTTACCGCATTTAAGTGCAGCGCTTAACACAGAATGCAAGATTTTTTTCCAATGAAATAATTCCAAAAAGATTTTACCGCGTATAAGTGCAGCGTTTCATGCTGAATACAATTTTTTTTCCACCAAAATATTTCAAAATAGATTTTACCGCATTTAAGTGCAGCGCTTAACGCAGAATACCAGATTGTTTTCCTATGCAATAATTAAAAAAAGATTTTACTGCATATAACTGCAGCGCTGAACGCCAAATATCTTTTTCTAATGATATACGCCACTAAAGGCTTTTCAGCAGAGGGTTATAGGCTGTCAGTTTAAAAAAAAAAACAATGGCGCCTGAGTCAGAGTGATCTGAACTGAACGGGGAATAGTGGAGGAAGTAGGTACGCTCTGGAAGAGCGAGCTGCGTTCCTTGTGCGGTTTCTGTGCTGCACAAAAGTCCCCGTAGTGTCCAGTAAGCAATACCGCAGATAGATGCGGGCTGGTGTGAATTAGTTCGCATTTTTGTGCAGGGTTAGTGCATAGTTTATTCACCTGTATTGGTGCGCCGCTCTTATGGACGTCGTCACGTTAGCGTGCAGTGTGTGAAACGTAAATACAAAATTTCACCACAACGTAATTCGGTCCATACCACAAAAAGGACTTTCCCGCATATAACTGCAGCGTTGAACGCTAAATATATATTGATTTTTCTACAGAAATACACCACTAAAGGTTTTACCACATATAACTGCAACAGTGAACGATGAATACACTGATATATCTTGAAAAACCTTTAGTGACGTATAAGTGCAGGAGCGAATGGTGAATGTATATTTCTTTTTCTACCGATATACGTCAATAAAGGTTTTTCAAGATATAAGTGCAGAAACAAATGGCGGATGTACATTTCTTATTGTACTGATATACGTCAATAAAGATTTTTCTACATATAAGTGCACCAGCGAATGGCGAATGTATATTTCTTTTCTTGTAGTACTGAAATACGCCCTTATATGCTGCAGAAGGGACCCAAGAATATATATTTCTTGTTGAATGAAAAAAGGACACTATACGCTTTAACCAGAAAACAATTAAAGAGTGAAGTGTGCATATATTTTTCTTGTAGTACTGAAATACGAGCCACTAAAGGTTTTTCAACATAGCACTTGCACCCCAATAACTAATTGCTTGAATGACAGAGCTGTATTATTAGACTATCTCGATCCCCAAGTAATGTTTCCCTGCACTTGAAAATCGCTTTTTTTTCACAATGAGGATTTTCCTATGCCTCTCCCCAGCATCTGCACATGTCCCTCCCTGCCTGTGAAATGATTCCTCTCATTATTCTTTCCCATCACTTGTAAATTGCTGTTTATCACAATAACCCTGGGTTCACACTTGAGCGCATTTGATACGCGCGTATAACGCGCGCATTACAGTGCATTTTGGAAATAGGAAACGCGCGTCATATGTGCGTTCGTGACTCTGGAGACCAATTAAAAAAAGGCATATCTACACTTAACGCGCGTTTTACGCGCGTTTCCATTGAAGTCTATGGGTGCAAACGCGCGACAAAACGCCCCAAAGAAGCTCAAAAACTTTTTTGAGCGTAGGGCGTTTTACAGCGCGCTCAAACGCGCTGTAAAACGCTCAAGTGAGAACCAGGGCCATAGGGAAGCATTGGTTTTCATGTGTTGAGCGTTTTACAGCGCGTTTGAACGCGCTGTAAAACGCTCAGGTGTGAACTGAGGGTTAGGGTTTTCCGATGATTCTCCCTAGCATCTGCACACGTCTCTCCCTGCCTGTCAAAAATGATTCCTCTCACTATACTTTCCCTGCCACTGCACTAGCAAATCGCTTCTTTCCTTTCTTTTTTAACACTTAGTTTTTCTTTCACTCTCTCTAGAATGTGCATACACATCTGTCCCTGTACAAAGTACGATTGTGAATGGCAGAATCTAAGATGGCCGCCGTATTTATAGGGCTGTGACATCACCGGGCTGGCTGCTGATTGGCTGCATGCATGACATTATGGGTCATCCTGCCTTCCCAGAGTTCCTTGCTCCATGTCCTCATTTGTGTAACCACCATTTTAGCCGCTATTGTAGCCGCAATGTTAGGAGAAATTACAATTCGTTACCACGAAGCGCGAGGAAATTCGCATTCATTGCAAATCTAATTTTTCCTGAAATTCTAAATGAATTCCACCTCGTCAGCTTCGATTCTCTCATCTCTAGTCATCATGGATGAGTGGAAGAGGATTCCAGTGGCAACCTGTAAAGCTCTAGTGAACTCCATGCCCAAGAGAGTTAAGGCAGTGCTGGAAAATAATGGTGGCCACAAAAAATATTGACACCTTGGGCACAATTTGGCCATTTTCACTTAGGGATGTACTCACTTTTGTAGCCAGCGGTTTAGACATTAATGGCTGTGTGTTAATATCACTACCTAAGTTAAAATACTAAAAACAAAACAAAAAAGTCTTTATTAGATATAACTGGTATAAAAACACGAATAAGGGGAAGGGAAGAACCTTCAAATTCATGTGACCAGGTAGGCGATGATCACAACTATTAGGTGATCAATCACTCTGATGGTCTTAGAGAAAGCCTAGTGGTAGAAGGGCGTGTGTGTATAAGAATATGCTGCTATAAATGTTTCAAAATCTGCAGCTATATACAACCAGCCCTTAACTACACGGCTACCTGGGATAAAGGCTGTAAGTATAGGCACAGAGTCAGCTGTATACGTAGCACAGTGGCAATCTCTGACACGTATTTAGCATACCATATTGCTAGGTAGAGCAGGGGGGTAGAGAGGCACTGGTGTGAGTGCACCGCACTATATTGCAGTGATTGCGGCTACAGACATTAAGCCTCAAACCCCACGGCTGGATAATATCAGCCTAAACAAACGTGATAAAGTAGCCTCTGAAGAGTAGTCCCAGGGCTACACTGCCTACACTAAAGAAGGCTTGGTGCTACATGCGGCTCTGCTACAATAAGCGTAACTGCCATATGCAAGACACACACCTTCAAGTACACCGAGCTAAGCTGATAGCTAATGTGTAGCTACATAGGAAGTACGAGAACTGCTCAGATAGCTAATACGCTCAACGTGTTTCCCCTAGAGGACCTAGGTACATCAGGAGCACAGTGTGCAGGGATAGGAAACGACAGACGCCACAACCCTGGTCATGGTGGTGAATCCGGCACTATGATTGCCGTACACGGCTGCCCATTCAAAGGGGATTTAAAGGATAAGTTCCTCCCCAAAAGGTGTATTTGTTGAGTTATTTTGAGGGCACACCAAATTTACACTGTTATACAAGCTGTGCACTAGCTACTTTACACTATATCAAAGTGTCATATCTTCACTGTTGCACAATCAAAGATGTAATAAAATATTTAAAAAAATGTTAGAGGTGTACTAACTTTTGTGGGATACTGTAGACACCAACAGTGGCAACATGGGGCACCACCAGCAAGATGAGGTTTATTCATAGGATTCAGCCGGTGTGAAAATTCTCCTGAATCCAGGCTTGGTTCACTTTGACAAAAGTGATGTTTTGGACACTGGCGGAGGACAACTTGGTCCTTTGTCACCAAGCCCCATATAACACCTCTCCCCCACAGCTCTAAAAAACTGCTTCATATCGGCACTTCGCTAATTCGCGAATATTTAGAATATAGTGCTATATATTCGTAAAAACGAATATTCGTTTTTTGCATTTTTTTTAAAATCTGAACTCAAGATACCATCAACAAAGATAGAGAATATAGCGCTATGTTCTTTATCTTCGTTAATTCTAGCAAGCCAACCAATATTAAAGTTATTGCCCGTTCAAAGTTTCATTCGAAGTACGCGAATATTACATTTTGTAATATTTGCGTACTGCGAATGAAACTTTGAACGGGGTATAACTTTCCTATTGGTTGGCTTGTTAGAATTAACCAATATAGAGAATATAGCGCTATATTCGTTATATTTGTTAATTCTAGCTAACCAGCCAATAGGAAAGTTGCCTTTATAGCCCGTTCAATGTTCAATTCGCAATACGCGAATAATTAAATTGCATATTAATCGCGATAAATAGAATAGTGATGAATATTATATTTTGACGAATATATGACTAATATATGATGAATATTCAATCGAATATTCGTAAAATATCGCAAAATCGAATATGGCACCTCCTGCTAATCACTAGTAAGAAAGAAGATAGAGAGCATGATATGAGCAATCATGATGCCAGTTCGGGCCACTGTTCCAGTATGTCTGTGCAGAAATCCATGGGGTCAGGGAACTGGGTTTGCAACAGAGACTGGTCATGATTTAGGTACAGCTGAATCTGGATGTTGAGGCGGGATCTGTTGGCTTGCTGACTGACCTCACTTGGGCGCTGCACATGGAAAAACTGCTCCATTAGGTTGAGGAGACTGAAATGGATGCTGCTACTGCAGCTTCTGCTGTTTGTGACGTTGGCAGGGGGGGGGGGCCTGCAGAGGATGGACAGGGGGCTCCCTTTCAGACATGCTGGTGGCAGGTTTCCACTCACGTTAAGTTGCAGCAAGTTACGTACACAGTGTTTTTTCTGGAAATAACGTAATTTTCCTCCCTTTCTGCAAGATGAAAACATTCCCTCAACTTGCCCTGATAGCGAGGGTTTAGAAGCATGGCTATCCAATGATCATCATTTGATGTCAATGATACGCCTATCACTGTGTAGGCAAACAAATCTACAGATCGCTATTCTGGCCAACGTGCCCCAGGAGCCAGTTCTTTCCACCTCCTCCCCTCATTGAGATGATTGGGTGTCGTGGCTGCTTTCACCATTCTCATCATCATCCACTTTCTCCTCTTTGGCCTGTTCTGAGTGGATCCTGTCGTGTTAAACCGCTGTCTGGTCTTGGCCACCGTGCTGTAGCTCAGTTTCAGGGTGCTGGCAATCTTCTTATAGCCTAGGCCATCTTTATGTAGAGCAACAATTCTTTTTTTTAGATCCTCAGAGAGTTCTTTGCCATGAGGTGCCATGTTGAACTTCCCGTGACCCGTATGAGATAACGATAACACTAAAGAGTCACATGACACCGGGGAAGGAAAATGGCTAATTGGGCATAATTTGTCCATTTTCACTTAGGGATGTACTCGCTTTTGTTGCCAGCGGTTTAGACATTATTGGCTGTGTGTTGAGTTATTTTGAGGGCACACCAAATTTACACTGTTATACAAGCTGTACACTGACTACTTTACATTGTATCAAAGTGTCATATCATCTTTGTTGTCCCATGAAAAGATATAAGGTATACACATCAGTTGCGACTTGGAAAGAAATATGCCCCTACACATCAGCTGCATGGAGTATGTATGCTCCAACTGTTTTGCTACACACACATTGCTCTGTAACTCAAAAACTGGTTGATCAATTTCTACTAGAGTTGAGCGAACCCGAACTGTATAGTTCGGGTTCGTACCGAACTTACGGTTTTCTGCACCTGGACCCGAACATTTCCGTAAAAGTTTGGGTTCCGGTTCATTGTTCTGCGATTTCTTCCTGCTTTTTGAAAGCCTGCAAGGCAGCCAATCAACGAGCGTTTCACTACTTTGCCCTAAGAAGCCATCACAGCCATGCCTACTATTGACATTGCTGTTATTGCAGCATGTGACCCAGCCACTATATAAGCTGGAGTCATGTAGCGCCGCAAGTCAGTCTGCTGCTCTTAGTGTAGGGACAGGTTGCTGCTGCTGTGAGGGAGAGATTAGGGAAGAAATCTGTTAATCTTGGTGGTGTTAAATCTTCAAAATGCAGCAATTATTGAGGGTGCTATGCTCCATATTTGTACCCAGCCTTGAGCCCAGTGATAATGCAAAAATTTTTTTAGTCCATCTGTTACTAAGGTGGGGGTCGGCGGCCATTTTAGCAACTGCAGTGTCCTTGGATCTGCATGTGACCTGCATGTGTGCCAGCCTGCCAGGGACATCAGTCAAATTTTTTTTTTTTTGGTAGCTCAGTGGAGGAAAAATTCCTTTTTTCTGGCAGGTCAAGTCCCCCTACATTACCTATTTTATAATTTAGGGGTGACATACTGCATTTCTGTATTTGGGGGAATAAACCCATACTGTTGTGCCACAGAGCACTTTTGCATTGAAAGCTGAAAAACCTGTTTTATCATTTTTGGGGTGACATAGTGCATTTCTGTAGTTGGGGGAATAAACCTGTACTGTTGTGTCACAGAGCACGTTTGCATACAACGCTGTTTTATAATTTTTGGGGTGACATACTGCATTTCTGTATTTGGGGGAATAAACCCATACTGTTGTGCCACAGAGCACTTTTGCATAGAATGCTGAAAAAACTGTTTTATAATTTTTGGAGTGACATACTGCATTTCTGTAGTTTGTTGCAATAAACACTGGTTTTGTGCTACATAGCAGATCTGAGGCCTACCCTGTAATTCAGTCATTTTAAGTAACCTGTGGAACTCCGCATTTACCGTATTTTTCGCCCTTTAAGACACACTGACCAATAAGACGCACCTAGGTTTTTGAGGAGGAAAATAAGAAAAAAATATTTTGAACCAAAAGGTGTACTTTTGGTGGGTTTTTTACTAATGGTGTTCTGTGCATGACACTATTATGATGCACTATTATGGGGGATCTGCGGATGATGCACTGTTATGGGGGGAGCTGGGGATGGCACTGTATGGGGGCATCTGTGGATGGCACTGTATGGGGGCATCTGGGGGTGGCACTGTATGGGGGAAACTAAGGATGGCACTGTATGGGGGCATCTGTGTATGGCACTGTATGGGGGCATCTAGGGATGTCAATGATATGGGGGCATCTGGGGATGTCAATGATATCCCCAGATGCCCCCATACAGTGCCATCCACAGATGACCCATACAGTGGGTGTGATGACCCCCAATACAGGGGGTGAGGGTCGGCATCTTGTTTGCTAATGACAGCGGGGCCTGGTATAGTATTCTACTACACGGGGCCTGCTGTAGTAATGTTATAGGCAGTGATTAAAACTATAAAATTCATTACACTAAATCCATGCTATATTACCCTACCTACAATAATGTACGATCGCAGGTAGGAAGCCGGGCGAGCAGCGGCAGCGTAACTGACTATGTCACGCGCCTGCTTCATTCATAAAGTGGGCGGAGCAAGCGCGTGACGTTATGCTGCTGCCTTCCGCCCGCCCAGCCTCCTGCCTCTTGCCTGCGATCGCACATTATAGTAGGTAGGGTAATACAGCATGTATTTAGTGTAATGAAGATTATAGTTTTAATTACTGCCTATAACATTACTACAGCGGGCCCGGTGTAGTAGAATACAGTTACTGCACCGGGCCCCGCTGTCATTAGTAAACAAGACTGCCGCCCCCAGTCCCTTCTCGTTGATACACACGTCGGCTGCGCTGTTCTCAGGTGTCTTTGGCAGTTAAATTGACACCTGAGATAAACCATCTGTTAGTTTGGTGGGTAATCGCAAATAATGAGGAGAACATCAAATAAGAGACGTGGACATGGTCGTGGTGGTGTTGGTGGAGCTCCTGTTGCTGGGAGAGGACGTGGCCTCTCTGCTCCAGATACAGGTCCAAGTGAAACACCTTCCTCAGGAGCTAGTAGGCAACAGAACCTGCAGCGTTTATGGTAGGCACGAATGCCGCTCTACGGATGGTGAGGCCAGACCAAGTACAGGCGATATTTTATTTAATTGAATTCAAGTATTGAATTATTCGCTGTCACTTTTGTGCACACACATTTATACACTTGCAGCGTACTCAAGTTAGGGTTCAATAGTGTTCCTGGGTGTTGTAGTGCAATTATATCCACTAACCTGGGACAGGCTGACTCTCTGGTTCTTCTGCAAGGACAGGTAGTTATAGGTAGAGTTCGTGACGCCAGTGCCAATTAACGGTGGCACACCGTTTGTTGATAGTAGGAATAATTGAGGAACCACGTTGCAATAAAACAGAACTTGAACTTTACTGAAGCTTTGGTGGTAATCATACACATACATGGATGGAAGCGCAGTTCCTTAACCGCTTCAGGACCGCCGTACGCAGGATTGCGTCCTGCGGGCGGTCCTGTTCTTCTGATCGGACGCGCCGGGGCGTCATCTCGCGAGACGCGAGACTTCCTGTGAACGCGCGCGCGGGCGCGTTCACAGCGTCTGGCGTCTGAAGAGTTGTACTACAGCCTGCCAGCGATGATCAATCGCTGGCAGGCTGTAGATGCGATATAAATCGCATCAAACAGCTATATCAGACGCTGTTTTATGAACAGCGTCTGATATAGCTGCTACCTGGTCCTCTGGTGGTCCCATTTTCTGGGATCGACCACCAGAGGACCAGGTAACACAGTAAAGTTGCACCAAACACTACACTAACCCCCCACCCCCTCACCTATTAACCCCTTGATCACCCCATCTAGACCCCCTGATCACCCCCCTGTCATTGAACACACCCCTTGTAAGGCTCCATTCAGACGTCCATATGTGTTTTGCGGATCCGCGGATCCTCAAAACACGGACACCGGCAATGTGCTTTCCGCATTTTGCAGATCCGCACATTGCCAGAACTATATAGAAAATGCTTTCTTGTCCGCAGTGCGGACAAGAATAGGACATGTTCTATATTTTTGCGGAACGGAAGTGCAGACCCGGAGCGCGGATCCGTAATTCCGGATCCGAGCGGGACAAAGTCTGTCCCCATAGAAATGAATGGGTCCGCAATTCCGTTCCGCAAACAGAATTGCGGACGTGTGAATGGGACATAAGGGTCCCCTATCACCACCAGTTAGTTAGCTACTTGTTAGGTAGCTAGCGCCCAGCCCACCGCACCGCAGTCACTGATTTTGGCAGAGATTTATTCATCCACATTGATCGATGCGAATGAAGAAATCTGTGCCGTTCATTTTTTTTTTTTCAGCGCAGAGGCTGAACGGAAAAAAATCTCATTACCCGTATGCTCAATATAAGGAGAATCGCAGAAACTCCTAATGCTGGCCATACGTGTAATGATTGCGGAGACCCTCAAATGCCAGAGCAGTACAAAAACCCCACATGTGACCCCATTTTAGAAAGAAGACACCCCAAGGTATTCCGTGAGGGGTATGGTGAGTTCATGCAAAATTTTATTTTTGTCACAAGTTAGTGGAATATGAGACTGTGAAAAAAAAAAAAAAAAACAATTTCCGCTAACTTGTGCCCAAATTTTTTTCTGTGAACTCGCCATGCCCCTCACGGAATACCTTGGGGTGTCTTCTTTCCACAATGGGGTCACTTGTGAGTATTTATACTGCCCTGGCATTTTAGGAGTGCTAAAGCGTGAGAATCCAAAATGCGTAAAAATGGCCTGTAAAATCCTAAAGGTACTCATTGGTTTAGGGCCTTTGCGCATCTTGGCTGCAAAAAGTGTCACTCATGTGGTATCGCCGTACTCAGGAGAAGTAGGGCAATGTGTTTTAGGGTGTATTTTACATATACCCATGCTGAGTGTGAGAAATATCGCTGTAAACGACAACTTTTACATTTTTTATTCAAAGTTGTCAATATACAGAGATATTTCTCTCACCCAGCATGGGTATATGTAAAATACACCCTAAGCACATCGCCTACTTCTCCTGAGTACGGCGATACCACATGAGTGACACTTTTTGCAGCCAAGATGCGCAAAGGGCCCAAATTCCAACGAGTACCTTTAGGAGGGTATTTTTACGCATTTTTCTTCTCACGCTTTAGGGCCCTAAAATGCCAGGGCAGTATAAATACCCCACATGTGACCCCATTTTGGAAAGAAGACACCCCAAGGTATTCGCTGAGGTGCATAATGAGTTCATGAAAAATTAAACTTTTTGTCAAAAGTTAGCGGAAAGGAGACTTTGTGAGAAAAACTATAAAAATCAATTTCCACTAACTTGTGCCCAAAAAAATATTCTATGAACTCGCCATGCCCTCATGGAATACTGTGGTCTTCTTTCAAATGGGGTCACATGTGGGTATTTATACTGCCCTGGCATTTTAGGAGCCCTAAAGCGTGAGAAGAAAAATGCGTAAAAATGCCCTCTAAAGGTACTCATTGGAATTTGGGCCCTTTAGCATCTTGGCTGCAAAAAGTGTCACACATGTGGTATCGCCGTACTCAGGAGAAGTAGGGCAATGTGTTTTAGGGTGTATTTTTACATATACCCATGCTAGGTGAGAGAAATATCTCTGTAAACTGACAACTTTGAATAAAAAATGTAAAAGTTGTCGTTTACAGCGATATTTCTTACACGCAGCATGGGTATATGTAAAGTACACCCCAAAACACATTGCCCTACTTCTCCTGAGTACGGCGATACCACATGAGTGACACTTTTGCAGCCAAGATGCAAAGAGGCCCTAAAACCAATGAGTACCTTTAGGATTTCACAGGGCATTTTTATGCATTTGGATTCTCACACTTTAGGGGCCCCTAAAATGCCAGGTGAGTATAAATACCCCACATGTGACCCCATTTTGGAAAGAAGACACCCCAAGGTATTCCGTGAGGGGCATGGTGAGTCCACAGAATTTTTATTTTTTGCCACAAGTCAGCGGAAATAGTTTTTTTTTTTTTTTTTTTTACTTTGTTTTTTACAAAGTCTCATATTCCACTAACTTGTAACATAGTAACATAGTAACATAGTATATAAGACCGAAAAAAGACATTTGTCCATCCAGTTCGGCCTGTTTCCTACAAGTTGATCCAGAGGAAGGCAAAAAACCCCTGTGAGGCAGAAGCCAATTTTCCTCACTTAAGGGGAAAAAAAATTCCTTCCCGACTCCAATCAGGCAATCAGAATAACTCCCTGGATCAACGACCCCTCACTAGTAGCTATAGCCTGTAATATTATTACACTCCAGAAATAAATCCAGTCCCCTCTTGAATTCCTTTATTGTACTCACCATCACCACCTCCTCAGGCAGAGAGTTCCATAGTCTCACTGCTCTTACAGTGAAGAATCCTCTTCTATGTTTGTGTACAAACCTTCTTTCCTCCAGACGCAGAGGATGTCCCCTTGTCACAGTCACAGTCCTGGGGATAAATAGATGATGGGACAGATCTCTGTACTGACCCCTGATATATTTATACATAGTTATTAGATCTCCCCTCAGTCGTCTTTTTTCTAAAGTGAATAACCCTAATTTTGATAACCTTTCAGGGTACTGTAGATCCCTCATTCCAGTTATTACTTTAGTTGCCCTCCTCTGAACCCTCTCCAGCTCTGCTATGTCTGTCTTGTTCACAGGAGCCCAGAACTGTACACAGTACTCCATGTGTGGTCTAACCAGTGATTTGTAAAGTGGTAGGACTATGTTCTCATCACGGGCGTCTATGCCCTTTTGATGCAACCCATTATCTTATTGGCCTTGGCAGTAGCTGCCTGACACTGGTTTTTGCAGCTTAATTTGCTGTTTATTAAAATTCCTAGATCCTTTTCCATGTCAGTGTTACCGAGTGTTTTACCATTTAATATGTACGGGTGACTTGCATTATTCCTTCCCATGTGCATAACTTTACATTTGTCAGTGTTAAACCTCATCTGCCATTTTTCTGCCCAAGCCTCCAATCTATCCAGATCCCTCTGTAGCAGAAAACTGTCCTCTTCAGTGTTAATTACTTTACACAGTTTAGTGTCATCTGCAAAAATAGATATTTTACTGTGCAGGCCTTCTACAAGATCATTAATAAATATATTGAAGAGAATAGGGCCCAATACTGACCCCTGAGGTACCCCACTAGTTACAGTGACCCAATCTGAGTATCTACCGTTAATAACCACCCTCTGTTTTCTGTCACTCAGCCAGTTACTTACCCACATACAGACATTTTCTCCCAGTCCGAGCATCCTCATTTTATATACTAACCTTTTATGAGGTACGGTGTCAAATGCTTTGGAGAAGTCCAGATATACGACATCCATTGATTCACCGCTGTCAAGTCTAGAACTTACCTCCTCATAGAAGCTGATTAAATTTGTTTGGCATGACCGATCACTCATGAAGCCATGCTGATATGGCGTTATTTGCTTATTTTCATTGAGATACTCCAAAATAGCATCTCTTAGAAACCCTTCAAACAGTTTACCAACAATAGATGTTAAACTTACCGGCCTATAATTTCCAGGCTCTGTTTTTGGACCCTTTTTGAATATTGGCACCACATTTGCTATGCGCCAATCCTGTGGAACATTCCCTGTTATTATAGAGTCCGTAAATATCAGAAATAATGGTCTGGCTATGACATCACTTAATTCCCTTAGGATACGGGGTGTATGCCATCCGGTCCTGGCGATTTGTCTATTTTAATCTTTTTAAGTCGCTGTTGTACTTCTTCCTGGGTCAGACAGGGCACTTTTAATGGGGGATTTACTTTTACATTCTGCATTTCATCTGACAGTTTATTTTCCTCAGTGAATATAGTGGAGAAAAAAATATTTAATAGTTTTGCTTTATCCTCGTCGCTCTCTGCAACACCCCCTCATTGCTATGTAGAGGGCCGACTCCTTCAGATTTATATTTTTACTATTTATATAATTGAAGAACATTTTAGGGTTAGTTTTACTCTCTTTGGCAATTAATCTCTCGGTCTCTAGTTTGGCAAATTTTATTCGTTTTTACATATTCTATTTTTTCCTTATAGTTTATTAGTGCTTCCTGACTCCCCTCCTGTTTTAGCAATTTATATGCTTTCTTTTTGTCATTTATTGCCTTCTTTACGGTTCCATTTATCCACATTGGTCTCTTATTGTTCCTTAGCCTTTTATTCCTATAAGGTATGTACCTCTCACAATTAGATGTTACAATGCTTTTAAAAATCTCCCATTTTATGGTTGTATTTTTATTTTTGAGGACTTTGTCCCAGTTAGTTAGGCCTATGGCCTCGCTTAGTTGGCTAAATTTTGCTTTTTTGAAGTTTGGTATTTTTGTTCCTCCCTTTAGAAACTCTCGTTTGAAGGATAATTGGAAGGTTATAACTTTATGGTCACTATTTCCCAGGTGTCCCCCAACCTGCACATCTGTTGTTCTATCAGGTCTATTGGTTAATACTAAGTCCAGTATGGCCGTCCCTCTAGTGGGGTCCTGAACCAGTTGGGAAAGGAAATTGTCTTTGGCTATTGCCAAGAACCTGTTTCCTTTATGGGATGTACAGCTTTCAGTTTCCCAGTCTATATCTGGGTAGTTGAAGTCCCCCATGATAACGACTTCATTATGATTTGCCGCCTCGTCTATCTCGTTTAGTAATAGATTTTCTGTGGACTCTGGTATATTAGGTGGTTTATAATACACTCCTATTAGTATTTTATTATTGTTTTTTGCTCCATGTATTTCTACCCACAGTGACTCCACATGTTCATGTCCCTCAGAGATGTATTCTCGAATTACAGGATTTAGACACGACTTCACGTAGAGGCAGACCCCTCCACCTCTCCGGTTTTGACGATCCTTTCTAAACAGATTGTAACCTTTTATATTAACTGCCCAGTCATAGCTATCATCCAGCCATGTCTCAGTTATTCCCACTATGTCATAGTCCTCCTCACACATCACTAATTCCAGTTCACCAGTCTTGTTAGTCAGGCTTCTGGCATTAGTATACATACATTTGACAGGTTTATGTGTATTTTTACCCTACATCTTTCATTCTGAGCTGTTCTAGTCCCCCTTCCATTCCTCCCCCAGACACACTACCTCGCCCCTGGTCTCTATCTGCACTATCTTCCCCTCCTATAATGTAATTACCCTCCCCCAGTCCCTAGTTTAAACACTCCTCCAACCTTCTAGCCATCTTTCTCCCCAACACAGCTGCCCCTTCCCCATTGAGGTGCAGCCCGTCCCTCTGGTAGAGCCTGTAGCCAACAGAGAAGTCGGCCCAGTTCTCCATGAACCCGAACCCCTCCTTCCTACACCAGTTCTTGAGCCACTTGTTAACCTCCCTAATCTCCCGCTGCCTTTCTTGTGTGGCTCGTGGTACAGGCAGTATTTCAGAAAATACTACTTTTGAGGTCCTTGCACTAAGCTTTTGACCTAAATCCCTGAAATCATTTTTAAGGACTCTCCACCTTCCTCTAACTTTGTCATTGGTTCCGATATGGACCATGACCGCTGGATCTTCTCCAGCCCCTCCCAGTAATCTGTCAACCCGATCCGCGATGTGTCGAACTCTAGCGCCAGGAAGACAGCACACTGTTCGGCGATCACGATCTTTGTGACAGATTGCCCTATCTGTACCCCTAATAATTGAGTCTCCCACTACCAGCACCTGTCTGGCCTGCCCTGCTCTCCTGGTCCCCTGCTTACTGGAGCTGACATTCCCCTGACTGGCAGAGGAAGTGTCTGGCTACAGCGGTGCCGTCCCTGAACTGTCATCCCCCTCATCTGCCAACCGTGCAAACTTGTTGGGGTGTGTCAGATCAGGGCTAGCCTCCCTGGCACTCTTCCCTCTACCCCGCTTTCTTACTGTTACCCAACTAACTACCTCACTCTCCTCAGCCTCCTCGCTACCACCCTCCCCCACATCTACCCCATAGAGTGCTTGCTCAGTGAGCAGCAAACTCTTTTCCAAATTGTCAGTGGCTTTCAGTGTTGCAACTCGCCTGTTTAGAGACTCGATGTGCGATTCCAAACGGGTAATTTGCTCACATTTTGAACAAACATATACATCCTGGAACGGCTGTTCCAGGACTGCATACATCATACAAGATGTGCACTGGACGGCGCTGTCAATAATGGAAGTCATACTAAATGGGGATTACACAGGAAAAGAGAGGGAAAAAAATAAATAAATACAATATAGAGCAGTGATATCAAGATTCTTACTTACTGTGGTCCCTTACAGCAGTAGGAAGACTAGCTAGAGTCAAACCAACTGTATACAAGGATGATCTAATGAATCTCTGTTTCTTGCTCCTTTTCCTAAACTCCGGTTTCTTCAACTCCACTTATGAAAGCAGCCACTTAGTAATGCAGGCCTTAGGTAGACAAAAAATAAAATTTTACATGAACTCTTTAGGGGCCCCTAAAGCGTGAGAAGAAGTCTGGAATCCAAATGCGTAAAAATGGCCTGTGAAATCCTAAAGGTACTCATTGGTTTTAGGGCCCCTTTGCGCACCCAGGCTGCAAAAAAGTGGCACACATGTGGTATCGCCGTACTCAGGAGAAGTAGGGCAATGTGTTTTGGGGTGTATTTTTATATATACCTATACTGTGTGTGAAAAATATCTCTGTAAACGACAACTTTTAAAAAATTTTATACAAAGTTGTCAGTTTACAGAGATATTTCTCTCACCCAACATGGGTATATGTAAAAATACACCCCAAAACACATTGCCCTACTTCTCCTGAGTACGGCAATACCACATGAGTGACACTTTTTTGCAGCCTGGGTGCGCAAAGGGGCCCAAATTCCAACGAGTACCTTTAGATTTTACATGGCGGCTCACAATTTAGCCCCGCCCAAAATGCCAGAACAGTAAACACACCCCACAAATGACCCCTTTTCGGAAAGTAGACACCCCGAGGTATTCACTGAGGGGCATAGTGAGTCCGTCTGAGATTTATTTTTTTTTTGCCAGAAGTTATCAGAAATTGAAACTTTTTTATTTAATTTTTTTTCTCAGAAAGTGTCATTTTCTGCTAACTTGTGAAAAAAAATGAAATGATACATGAACTCACCATGCCCCCCCGCGAATACTTTGGGGTGTCTTCTTTCTAAAATGGTGTGATTTGGGGGGTATTTATACCATCCTGAAATTCTAGCACCTGAAGAAACATGACAGGCGCTCAGAAAGTCAGAGCTGCTTCAAAATGCCGAAATTCACTTTTTTGCACCATAGTTTGTAAACGCTATAACTTTTACCCAAACCAATAAATATACACTTATTGGACTTTTTATTATCAAAGACATGTAGAACAATAAATTTAGAGAAAAATTTATATAGAAATGTAGTTTTTTTAAAAAAAATTTACAACAGAAAGTGAAAAATGTCATTTTTTTGTAAAAATTTCGGTAATTTTTGATTAATAGCAAAAAAAGTAAAAATGTCAGCAGCAATGAAATACCACCAAATGAAAGCTCTATTAGTGAGAAGAAAAGGAGGTAAAATTCATTTGGGTGGTAAGTTGCATGACGGAGCAATAAACGGGTAAAGTAGTGTAGTGCGGAATTGTAAAAAGTGGCCTGGTCTTTAAGGGTGTTTAAGCTAGGGGGGCTGAAGTGGTTAATACATAGCAGTGCAGAGTAGTTTCAGATGAATAGATCACAGATGAATATAGATTGCAACTCCTCTTAGATCAAGCAGGCCTAAATCTGCACAGGGATTTGACTCTCCGCTATTTCCTCAGGTTCTATAGATTCAGGTGACTTCAATTCTTCTGACCTGTCTATTCCTGGGTTACTTTATAATCCAAGGCCCAAATACCTCTTAGATGGCTTCTATCCTTGGTTCTTTACACTTAGAGGATTTCCCTTGCTACCTGCTGAGGACATTACAGGAGTCCCACACAGACTACTCGGTCTGCACACACTTCACAGACTCAACTGTCTGCACTGAACTACTTCTACTATGCTTGGGCCTACCTATATATAGTGGGGCGTACTATCTCCCTCTAGTGGCTGTAGTAGACACTACCCCTGCAGGCCTGTACAAGGAAATAAATTAAAGGTACATACACATAATAAACCTTTTGCAGTGTTGGGTATGAACACCCGTATGCTGCATACCCCCTTGCTTTGAAATGAGTACGGCCCGTACTCTAGTGGGGTGTCCCTTTTACACAACAATAGGCTTAAAGATATACATGCAACAATATAAAACATGAATAAGACATAGCATATAAATGGAAAGGAAACAGGGCGACGTTCTCTTCTTATCAGGAAACCATATGGAACAGGGGCGCTGACCTGGCACAGCGTGTTCAAATATAAAACCAGGATGGTCGATCGCAAGTATACAGGGAGTGCAGAATTATTAGGCAAGTTGTATTTTTGAGGATTCATTTTATTATTGAACAACAACCATGTTCTCAATGAACCCAAAAAACTCATTAACCTCTTGCCGCCACGCTAACGCCGATGGGCGTCAGCGCGGCGGCTCTCTCAGGTCTCAGTCACGCCTATCGGCGTCATCTCGTGAGACCTGAGATTTCACATGAACGCGCGCGCGGCGTGCGCGCGCGTTCATGTGATCGGAGCCGGGACAACTGAAACTACAGCCTGCCAGCGCTGATCATGCGCTGGCAGGCTGTAGATGCGGAAAAAACCGCATTTAAATCGCATATCAGACGCTGTTTTTTAAACAGCGTCTGATATGCCTAATGTCTGCTCGTCTGGTGGTCCCTTTGTTTGGGACCACCAGAGGAAAATAGGAAAAGTGCACCAATCACTACACACACCCCCCACCCCCATCACTGATTAACCCCTGATCACCCATGTCACCCCCTGATCACCCCCTGTCACCCCCTGTCACTAATCACCCCCTACAGGCTCATTCAGACGTCCGTATGTGTTTTATGGATCCATGGATCTGCGGATCCATGGATCTGCGGATCCGCAAAAATACGGACACCGGCAATGCGCTCCGCATTTTGCAGATCCGCACAGAACTATATAGAAAATGCTTTTTCTTGTCCGCAATTGCGGACAAGAATAGGACATGTTCTATATTTTTGCGGAACGGAAGTGCAGACCCGGAAGCGCGGATCCGTAATTCCGGATCCGAGCGGGACAAAGTCTGTCCCAATAGAAATGAATGGGTCCGCAATTCTGTTCCGCAAACAGAATTTCGGACGTGTGAATGGGGCATAAGGGTCCCCTATCACCGCCAGTTAGCTAGCTACTTGTTAGGTAGCTAGCGCCCAGCCCACCGCACCGCAGTCACTGATTTTGGCAGAGATTTTTTCATCCACATTGACCGATGCGAATGAAAAAATCTGTGCCGTTCATTTTTTTTTTTTTTCAGCGCAGCGGCTGAACGGAAAAAAAAAAATCTCATTACCTGTATGCTCAATATAAGGAGAATCGCAGAAACTCCTAATGCTGGCCATACGTGTAATGATTGCGGAGACCCCTCAAATGCCAGAGCAGTACAAACACCTCACATGTGACCCCATTTTAGAAAGAAGACACCCCAAGGTATTCCGTGAGGGGTATGGCGAGTTCATGTAAAATTTTATTTTTGTCACAAGTTAGTGGAATATGAGACTTTGAAAAAAAAAAATATATATATATATATATATATATATATATCAATTTCCGCTAACTTGTGTCAAAATTTTTTTTTATGTGAACTCGCCATGCCCCTCAGCGAATACCTTGGGGTGTCTTCTTTCCACAATGGGGTCACATGGGAGGTATTTATACTGCCCTGGCATTTTAGGGGTCCTAAAGCGTGAGAATCCAAATACGTAAAAATGCCCTGTGAAATCCTAAAGGTACTCATTGGTTTTAGGGCCCTTTGCGCATCTTGGCTGCAAAAAGTGTCACACATGGGGTATCGCCGAACTCAGGAGAAGTAGGGCAATGTGTTTTGGGGTGTATTTTTACATATACCCATGCTGGGTGAGAGAAATATCGCTGTAAACGACAACTTTTTAAATTTTTTATTCAAAGTTGGCAATTTACAGAGATATTTCTCTCACCCAGTATGGGTATATGTAAAATACACCCCAAAACACATTGCCCTACTTCTCCTGAGTACGGCGATACCACATGAGTGACACTTTTGCAGCCAAGATGCGCAAAGGCCCAAATTCAATGAGTACCTTTAGGAGGGCATTTTTATGCATTTTCTTCTCACGCTTTAGGGCCCTAAAATGCCAGGGCAGTATAAATACCCACATGTGACCCCATTTTGGAAAGAAGACACCCCAAGGTATTCGCTGAGGGGCATAGTGAGTCCATGAAAAATTAAACTTTTTGTCAAAAGTTAGCGGAAAGGGAGACTTTGTGAGAATAAACAATAAAAAATCAATTTCCACTAACTTGTGCCCAAAAATTTTTTTTCTATGAACTCGCCATGCCCCTCATGGAATACCTTGGGGTGTCTTCTTTCCAAAATGGGGTCACATGTGGGGTATTTATACTGCCCTGGCATTTTAGGGGCCCTAAAGCATGAGAAGAAAATGCGTAAAAATGCCCTCCTAAAAGGTACTCATGGGAATTTGGGCTCTTTGCGCATCTTGGCTGCAAAAAAGTGTCATTCATGTGGTATCGCCGTACTCAGGAGAAGTAGGGCAATGTGTTTTGGGGTGTATTTTTACATATACCCATGTTGGGTGAGAGAAATATCTCTGTAAACTGACAACTTTGTATAAAAAAAATTAAAAAGTTGTCGTTTACAGCGATATTTCTCACACGCAGCATGGGTATATGTAAAAATACACCCCAAAACACATTGCCCTACTTCTCCTGAGTACGGCGATACCACATGAGTGACACTTTTTTGCAGCCAAGATGCGCAAAGGGGCCCTAAAACCAATGAGTACTTTTAGGATTTCACAGGCCATTTTTACGCATTTGGATTCTCACGCTTTAGGTTCCCTAAAATGCCAGGTGAGTATAAATACCCCACATGTGACCCCATTTTGGAAAGAAGACACCCCAAGGTATTCGCTGAGGGGCATGGTGAGTTCACAGAATTTTCATTTTTTGGCACAAGTTAGCGGAAATTGATATATATTTTATTTTAATTTTGTTTTTTACAAAGTCTCATATTCCACTAACTTGTGACAAAAAATAAAATTTTACATGAACTCACCATACCCATCACGGAATACCTTGGGGTGTCTTCTTTCTAAAATGGGGTCACTTGTGGGGTATGTATACTGCCCTGGCATTTTAGGGGCCCCTAAAGCGTGAGAAGAAGTCTGGAATCCAAATGCGTAAAAATGCCCTGTGAAATCCTAAAGGTACTCATTGGAATTAGGGCCCCTTTGCGCACCAAGGCTGCGAAAAAGTGTCACACATGTGGTATCGCCGTACTCAGGAGAAGTGGGGCAATGTGTTTTGGGGTGTATTTTTATATATACCCTGCTGGGTGTGAGAAATATCTCTGTAAACGACAATTTTTAAATTTTTTATACAAAGTTGTCAGTTTACAGAGATATTTCTCTCACCCAACATGGGTATATGTAAAAATACACCCTAAAACACATTGCCCTACTTCTCCTGAGTACGGCGATACCACATGAGTGACACTTTTTGCAGCCTGGGTCCGCAAAGGGGCCCTAAAACCAATGAGTACCTTTAGCTTTTACATGGCTGCTCACAATTTAGCCCCGCCCAAAATGCCAGAACAGTACAAACACCCCACAAATGACCCCATTTCGGAAAGTAGACACCCCAAGGTATTCACTGAGGGGCATAATGAGCCCGTATGAGATTTTTTTTTTGCCAGAAGTTAGCAGAAATGGAAACTTTATTATTATTTTTTTCCTCAGAAAGTGTCATTTTCCGCTAACTTGTGAAAAAAAATGAAATGATACATGAACTCACCATGCCCCCCTGCGAATACTTTGGGGTGTCTTCTTTCTAAAATGGTGTCATTTGGGGGGTATTTATACTATCCTGGTATTCTAGCACCTGAAGAAACATGACAGGCGCTCAGAAAGTCAGAGCTGCTTCAAAATGCCGAAATTCACTTTTTTGCACCATAGTTTGTAAACGCTATAACTTTTACCCAAACCAATAAATATACACTTATTGGACTTTTTTTTATCAAAGACATGTAGAACAATACATTTAGAGAAAAATTTATATAGAAATGTAGTTTTTTAAAAAAAAATTACAACAGAAAGTGAAAAATGTCATTTTTTTGCAAAAATGTCGTTAAATTTTTATTAATAGCAAAAAAAGTAAAAATGTCAGCAACAATGAAATACCACCAAATGAAAGCTCTATTAGTGAGAAGAAAAGGAGGTAAAATTCATTTGGGTGGTAAGTTGCATGACGGAGCAATAAACGGTGAAAATAGTGTAGTGCGGAATTGTAAAAAAGGGCCTGGTCTCTAGGGGGGTATAAACCTGTGGTCTTCAAGTGGTTAATATCAAAGCTGAATATTTTTGGAAATAGTTTTTAGTTTGTTTTTAGTTTTAGCTATTTTAGGGGGATATCTGTGTGTGCAGGTGACTATTACTGTGCATAATTATTAGGCAACTTAACAAAAAACAAATATATACCCATTTCAATTATTTATTTTTACCAGTGAAACCAATATAACATCTCAACATTCACAAATATACATTTCTGACATTCAAAAACAAAACAAAAACAAATCAGTGACCAATATAGCCACCTTTCTTTGCAAGGACACTCAAAAGCCTGCCATCCATGGATTCTGTCAGTGTTTTGATCTGTTCACCATCAACATTGCGTGCAGCAGCAACCACAGCCTCCCAGACACTGTTCAGAGAGGTGTACTGTTTTCCCTCCTTGTAAATCTCACATTTGATGATGGACCACAGGTTCTCAATGGGGTTCGGATCAGGTGAACAAGGAGGCCATGTCATTAGATTTTCTTCTTTTATACCCTTTCTTGCCAGCCACGCTGTGGAGTACTTGGACGCGTGTGATGGAGCATTGTCCTGCATGAAAATCATGTTTTTCTTGAAGGATGCAGACTTCTTCCTGTACCACTGCTTGAAGAAGGTGTCTTCCAGAAACTGGCAGTAGGACTGGGAGTTGAGCTTGACTCCATCCTCAACCTGAAAAGGCCCCACAAGCTCATCTTTGATGATACCAGCCCAAACCAGTACTCCACCTCCACCTTGCTGGCGTCTGAGTCGGACTGGAGCTCTCTGCCCTTTACCAATCCAGCCATGGGCCCATCATGACTCACTCTCATTTCATCAGTCCATAAAACCTTAGAAAAATCAGCCTTGAGATATTTCTTGGCCCAGTCTTGACTTTTCAGCTTGTGTGTCTTGTTCAGTGGTGGTCGTCTTTCAGCCTTTCTTACCTTGGCCATGTCTCTGAGTATTGCACACCTTGTGCTTTTGGGCACTCCAGTGATGTTGCAGCTCTGAAATATGGCCAAACTGGTGGCAAGTGGCATCTTGGCAGCTGCACACTTGACTTTTCTCAGTTCTTGGGCAGTTATTTTGCGCCTTGGTTTTTCCACACGCTTCTTGCGACACTGCTGACTATTTTGAATGAAACGCTTGATTGTTCGATGATCACACTTCAGAAGCTTTGCAATTTTAAGAGTGCTGCATCCCTCTGCAAGATATCTCACAATTTTTGACTTTTCTGAGTCTGTCAAGTCCTTCTTTTGACCCATTTTGCCAAAGGAAAGGAAGTTGCCTAATAATTATGCACACCTGATATAGGGTGTTGATGTCATTAGACCACACCCCTTCTCATTACAGAGATGCACATCACCTAATATGCTTAATTGGTAGTAGGCTTTCGAGCCTATACAGCTTGGAGTAAGACAACATGCATAAAGAGGATGATGTGGTCAAAATACTCATTTGCCTAATAAGTCTGCACTCCCTGTATAAGTCCATAACAGAATAGAATCAAACGGAATGTAATACAATAGTGCATGGAGGCTCGCACTAGGGAGTCCATCGAGGCACAGAGCTTATTTAACTGACAACTTACACAGGAGTTTCTAGGGTGGAGATGCCACCAGCATAGTCAAAGTCTCCCAAACGGATTGGTGGGCGCCCCCTGGTTAACCGGGTGGATCTCCTTAGAACGGGAGTCTCCTCCTCCCTTGGCAACGGGATAGGAGGAGAAACAGAAGGAACAGAAGGAGCAGGAGGGTCTCCCTCAGTGGGACCCTCGTCACTGGTACCCTGATCCGGCTCCTCTGGAGATGAAAGGCCGGTGGGTGCTGGAGCAGGCACCAACAAGTTTAACCAGGGCGTGAGGAACCAATGGAGTAGTTCAGCATCATTCAATAGATCTGCCACGGCCTGCATAAGCTCCACAGGCTGAGCAGAAGGTTCTGGCATAGGAGACTGGAGTCCGGAGTTTCCCGCAATGGGCCCCTTTGTCATGCAGAGTTTTAGGCGGGTTCTGTGAACAATTTGGGAACCCTTACCCTCTCTGGTGATCTCATAGGTATGGGTTCCAGCATTGGGGATGGCAGATACAAGATAGGGAGTCCGCTCCCATTTACTGTCCAGCTTACTGGTGCGGTGGTTATTTTTTAACCATACAACATCCCCCATGGCAAGAGGCTCTGCATGGGCTGCCAGATCATAGTCTCTTTGTTGCTGTTCTCGGGCACTTTCCATACGCTCCTGGACAATCTCTTTAGCACTTACCAGGCGCCTTTGGTGTTCAATTACTCAGTCAGTTCTAGGCAGGGGATTTATGGTGTCTGGCACTTGTACATCCAGCGAATGATCCGCAGGCAATTTACCCTCACGTCCGAACATCAGGTAAAAGGGAGTGTACCCGGTGGAACAATGAATGGTATTGTTGTAGGTATACATGAGCTGTGGTAGCAGATTAGGCCAATCTCCTCTGGTCTCAGGAGGCACGGCTCTCAGCATGTCAATCAAGGTCTGTTTAATCTTTTTACAGAGTCCATTACCTTGTGGATGATAGGCCGTGGTCCGGACCTTGTGTCAGTTGTGTAATCGGCACAGCTCCTGGAACAGATGAGACTCAAAGGCGGGTCCCTGGTCGGTGAGAATCTTTTCTGGACAACCGTAGGGCAGGAGGAAGTGTTTCCAGAATAACTCAGCTGTCGTCTTGGCTGTCAGGTCCTTCACAGGCACTGCTACGATAAACTTGGTGAAGTTATCAATAATAGTCATAGCATAGGTATATCCTGAGCGACTGGGCTCCAACTTTACATGATCAAAAGCAACAAGTTCAAGAGGGGCGGTACTTACAATAGGGTGCAGTGGCGCTCTCTGATCATGGTGTTCACCTCTCTTCAGGGCACAGGCTGTACATTCCCGACACCACCTCTCAATGTCTTCTCTCATTCCGACCCAATAGAACCGCCTACGGACAGTGGCCTCAGTCTTTTGAACCCCAAAATGCCCAGACCTGTCATGATACATTTCCAAAACCATACCTGCATCTCGACGTGGGATGAGGATCTGGTGCACTCTGTCATTTGATACAGGATCCAGGCTTCTTTGCAGCAATAGCCCTTTTTGAAGGAAAAGTTGTTGACGCTGCCTCCACAATTTGATTAGTTCTGGGTCTGCGGTCTTTCGTCGAATTCTTTCAGGTGCTCTGCCACTGGTGAGGAAGTCTAGCAGTTCACCGAGAACTCTACTCTCTGATTTCAACTTAATCCACTTTTCCTCTCTGGGTTCAGGCTTGTTAAAGGATGGAGGATCAGTCTCTTTATTGGCAGCTTGAGCCTGGTCCTGTTGAGCAAACCTGTTATAAAATGCTGGCATTTCTACATCCTCCCAGGCATCCCGCATGTCATCAGGTGCTATTTCAGTGGGGAGCCTCGACAGGGCATCAGCATTATCATTTGAACGGCCAGCCCGGTACTTTACAGTGAAATCGTAATTAGCAAGGCGGGAAGCCCATCTCTGTTCTAAGGCTCCCAGTTTAGCAGTATTCAGGTGAGCTAGAGGGTTATTATCAGTGAATGCAATAATTGGAGTAGCAGCCAGATAGTCTTTGAACTTTTCTGTTACCGCCCACACTAAGGCCAGAAACTCCAATTTGAAAGAGCTGTAGTTCTGATCATTCTTTTCAGCTCCCTTAAGGACGGACTGGCGTAAGCTATCACTCTCTCTTTTCCCTCTTGTACTTGAGCCAGCACTGCTTCCAGGCCTTTCTTACTGGCATCTGTGTAGAGGTGAAATGGCTTACTGTAGTCTGGGTACCCCAGCACAGGAGTTTTTGGGCTTTTTTTTGGTTGCCCCCTCAGGAGTTCCTGGATTGAATCCGCTATTTGTGCAAAGTTGGGGATAAAGCGCCGGTAATAGCCAGCAAAGCTAAGGAAACTTCTCACCTCTTTCACGGTGGTAGGGACCGGACAATTTCGGACAGCAGCCAACTTATCAGGATCAGGCTGGACCCCCTCTGCACTTACAACATGTCCCAGGTATTTTACATCAGGGTTAAGCAGGTGACATTTGGACGGTTTAATTTTGAGGCCGTATTTAATAAGGATTTCAAACACCTCAGCTAAGTGCTTTAAATGGTCCTCATAAGTTTTAGAATAGATGATAACGTCATCCTGATACAACAGCACCGTCTCAAAGTTCTTGTGGCCTAAACACCGCTCCATTAGCCTTTGGAAAGTCCCGGGGGCATTGCACAGTCCGAACGGCATACAGTTAAATTCGAACAGGCCCATAGGAGTGGTAAAAGCAGTCTTTTCTCTATCCTCAGGGGCCATAGGCACTTGCCAGTACCCGCTGGTTAAGTCTAATGTGGAGAAATAGGCTGAGGAGCCTAGAGCAGTTAGAGACTCCTCAATACGTGGCAATAGATAGGCATCTTTGTGAGTTATCTGATTTATCGTTCTGTAATCTACACAAAAGCGGATGCCGCCATCTTTCTTTTTTACTAGAACCAGGGGTGCAGCCCAGGGACTACGGCTGTCCCGGATTATGTTTGAGTCTTTCATTTCCTGGATCATCTCCTTAACAGTTTGGTATGAAGTAGGTGGTATGGGTCTATACCTCTCTTTGATGGGAGGATGAGAGCCAGTGGGTATGGTGTGTTGAATGACACTAACTTCTCCATAGTCCGTTGCATGTTTACTGAAGGCCTGATGGTGTTTCTTTACCAGATTCAGAATTCCCTCTAGTTGATGTTGGGGGGTAGCTTCGTCCCCGACATGGAGTTCCTTCCACCAGGGCACTTGTGAGTCGCTCACAGTAAGATGTCCTCGAGCTGCAGCTGGCGGCTTCTCGGTGACAGGCAGGCGAATGACATCCTGGAAGAATACCTGGGAAAGCTGGGCAACAGGGCAGTGCTTAGTAAGCGCAACAGGATGATCACTGAGGTTAATCAGACGGACAGGTACTTTACCTTGGGAGACGGTCACCAGGCACTTGGCAGCTCTCACATAAGGATAGTTCTCCATCTGGATAGGCTCCACCAGGGCTGGATAGTCTTGGCCCTGGACACCAAGAACTGCGCGACACCACAGGAGGGTTTGAGAGTTTGGCGGCAGAGTCACCGGCCTATTATCACGGATCCTGGCGGTACAGATCTCCCCTTTCTCATTAGCAAACCTCTGCTGAGCACACAGTACACTGATAGTCTTCTGGATGGCTTTCTTGGATGCAGAGGGAGCAGTAGGCAGAGTCTGATGCAGCGCTTCAAGCACCTCAGGGTAACAGTTTTTAAAGACATTGGTTCCTACAATTACAGGATGACCCCCTCTATCTCCGGCCTGTACCACTATCACACCTTGTTGAGGCAAAGTAGCTTCTCCCACCTGGAGAGTGGGCTCCCAGTATCCATGGACTTTCACTGGCTTGCCATTACTTGCGATGATCTCCAGCCAGGACTCAGGTGGCTGAGTTAGTAGGCTGGAGTCCCAGTATTTTTCAAAGGTAGGCTGCTGGATAGTTGTAACTTAAGACCCAGTGTCCAACAAATCTTCAAAAGGGATCCCATTAATTTTGACACTTATTTTAGGACAGGACCCTACATACCGGGGCATCCAGCTTGGATCTTTTGGACCTATTGTTCTACCTCCCGAGGGGCGGTCCTAAGCCTCGAGGGTGGCCCATTTAACTGCCAGTATGTAGATTCTGTGTGGCCCAACTTTTTGCAATAACTACAGACAGGCCGCTTGCGGTTCTTAAACCGGTCACCTATACGTCTCCAGGGATCTCTGGGGTGAAACTCCTGATAGGCAGGAGGAAACGGTTTTGGAGGTAGAAGCAATTCCTCTTCTAACATTACTGGTTTTTCCCACTCCTCTAATTTCCTGCACACTTTTTCCAGGCTTTTAGTGAGATGATTAACCTGTTCGACTAACATAGCAACAGTATCAGAGGTTGGAGCCTGAGCTGCTTGGCTGGCCCCGAACTGGTTAATAGTAGGCAGCTTAGGTTTACAAGCTAGGGGCTCAGACGGGGGCCACTGGTTCTGCAGGCAGGGTTTGACCCAAAATACTAATGGCAAGTTCTTTAAAGTCCAGAAAGGTGCTACTAGGATGTTGGGCAGACAACATTGTCAATTGGGCTTTTAACTGTTCATTATATATCCCTGCAATGAACTTTTCCCTCAGGGTCTGGTCTTGGGTATCAGCCTCCCTGGGATCTATCTGAACAACAGCCCCCAAAGCTTCCTGGAGAGATAGAGCAAAATCACGGAGAGACTCACCAGGTTTCTGTTTCTTCCCAAAGTAGCGCATCTCTACTTCTGACGCGGTCCGTGCTTCAAAAGTGGTTCTGAGACGGCTAAAAATTTGGTCCATGGATGGTGCTTCTCTCAGAGTTAGGCCAGGACATGACTTCCCTGCGGGCTGCCCCTTCTAGCTGGGCTAACAGTATCTCCATCTGCTGTTCTGCATTAACAGGTGTGGTAAGGTGCAGGGTGCCGTCGTGGATGGCAGGTATGTGTCACCGAGGTTCATAGCCTCGGTGAGGTAAGAGCTGTTTTTGTTGATGTCAGCAGCAGCTAGTGCTACTGACATAGTTTTAAATAGCATGGCTGCAAAGCCGATCCGGGCCGGCTCTTACCGGGAGCAGCTAAAGTGTAGGGTGGGTGGCTGCTCCCCACAACCCAGTCCTGGTTTTGGGCTGGGTTTAAAAACCCAGCCAGCACCAGCAGCTGGTGCTGTGTGATTGTCCTGGAGCTGCTAACAGTCTTGTGGAGTTCTATGACCTGGAGGAAAGAGCTCAGCAAGGTGGTGTTTTTCCCTGCAACTTGAAGGTGGAATCTCCTGCGGCTGGGCCGACTGCTAGGTGTGAACCCTCACCTAAACCTCCCAGGTGACTGAACCCTGTGTTGGCCTGTTTTGTTTGGCCACATTATTTCTGTTATGTGTGAATTATCACCAAGAGACTGTTTTTCATTTATGTTGTGCAAGTGTGAATAAAACACTGTTGATTGCACATTCTGGACTCCTTGTTTTGCCTCAGTACTGCACCTGCACCGCTATCTACCAGAGCGACTCCCCACACAGGGTATAGTTTGAACAACGCCATCATTTTGTCCTTAAAGTCTTTTAAAGTATGAGGCTCTCCCGTATAGCGGGGGAACCATGGGGCCCGAAATAATATGGCATCGTCAGCGGCATCAGGCTGGTGGCTGTGGTACCGCCTGTGGCCACAGGCTCCCTGGGGGCAGGCTGCTCATTTATTTCTGGATCCGACATGGTGGCGCAGCCTGAAGAAGTATTGAATCGACTGGTGGGTGTTGCTAGGAGCAACAGTCTGGCCGATGCGGTCCCTTTAAGATAGCAGCGTGCAGGCCCGATGCCACGCTGGGAGGTACTGACCAGCGGGTTTAGTCTTTGGTTAAGGTCCGGGAACTCCCTCAGGCCTCGGTTATCAATGCGAACCCCCTCCGGTACTGATGTCACTAGTCCCCAGGAGTTTTTACTTACTCCGGTGTAGCACAGTCCAAGTATCGCGAGATCTCGGGCGCCGCGCCCGCGCGATGACGTGCAGGGTTCAAAGGCTGGGCCGCGGCGGTGCGTAGAGGCGACGTCATTCCACTGAGCACAGGCAAGTGGGCGGGGTGGAGCTTCCCGCTCTTCAGGGGGTGGCACCCTGTACACTCCTCTAATGGTGCAGCAAATTTCAGTCCATGAGGTGGGCGGCCATCTTGGGTGCCATTCACCGACAGCAAGCAGGATTGTAAAAAGTTCACAAAAATCACTTTCAAGTACACAGTTCTTTTCTTTAGGATGGCGCAACACTGCACAGCGCCTCCGGTCCACTTTAGGCACACTTTTCTGGCCCAACAATGCAAAAAAAGTCCCAAAAGTCACTCTGGTCACAGGGCAAACTGGATAAGGCACAAAGTTCACGCTTCTTGCACTAATAAGCGTGCGAATCCTGTTCGTGATGTCAAAAGAGAGGTGCAGCGTACTCAAGTTAGGGTTGAATAGTGTTCCTGGGTGTTGTAGTGCAATTATAACCACTAACCTGGGACAGGCTGACTCTCTGGTACTTCTGCAAGGACAGGTAGTTATAGGTAGAGTTCATGACGCCAGTGCCAATTAATGGTGGCACACCGTTTGTTGATAGTAGGAATAATTGAGGAACCACGTTGCAATGAAACAGAACTTGAACTTTACTGAAGCTTTGGTGGTAATCATACACATACATGGATGGAAGTGCAGTTCCTTAATACATAGCAGTGCAGAGTAGTTTCAGATGAATAGATCACAGATGAATATAGATTGCAACTCCTTTTAGATCAAGCAGGCCTAAATCTGCACAGGGATTTGACTCTCCACTATTTCCTCAGGTTCTATAGATTCAGATGACTTCAATTCTTCTGACCTGTCTATTCCTGGGTTACTTTATAATCCAAGGCCCAAATACCTCTTAGACGGCTTCTATCCTTGGTTCTTTACACTTGGAGGATTTCCCTTGCTACCTGCTGAGGACATTACAGGAGTCCCACACAGACTACTCGGTCTGCACACACTTCACAGACTCAACTGTCTGCACTGAACTACTTCTACTATGCTTGGGCCTACCTATATATAGTGGGGCGTACTATCTCCCTCTAGTGGCTGTAGTAGACACTACCCCTGCAGGCATGTACAAGGAAATAAATTAAAGGTACATACACATAATAAACCTTTTGCAGTGTTGGGTATTAACACCCGTATGCTGCACACTTATGCCACAACAGCATTATTTGTATGTATATACTACTGCTGCTGGTACACTCTATATTTGATTTTACTTCACAGTGTAATATATATTCACATTTCCCTCTATATTATATGTATTTTAAAGTTTGCAACAAGGCAGAGCATCGAAAGTGTTAATAATAACATAGTGATAAGTGGGCTAACTGCAATATGGTGATTACGAAAGTTGCTACTGCATTAGACATATGTGCCGTCTACTCTCTCAAATGTGTCACATCCCAATCATGTGATTTTCCTGCCCGACATGGCACGCGCACATTGCGGGGCCGTGCTCTGTGTCTCTCCTCCCGGCGTCTCTATGCCAACCAGGCGCGTCACATGATTTTTGTCACGTGTTCTGCGTCATGGCATGACGCCCGGGTGCGGGACCACGGAGCTCTGACCGCCGCATTCTGTTCGGCCTTTTATGTTTGGGTGAGAAAAATCATTTGTAAGCTGCTCCCCCATTGGCCAGAGGTAGTTTAAAAGAGTTCTCCCACAGTGATGGCGTTACCCCCAGACGAAGGCACGCCGAAACGCGCGTCGGGGTAGCGCCATCCCAGTTCCACAGGTCTCAGCTACATTTGGGTAAGTTCCCTGCACACCCATACAGGTGTGCAACACTACGAATAGATAAATTTGTGTTAGACCATTTTGGAATACTTATAAGTGTGAGGGACTGCTGATGCTGGGGCAGGTTACACTAGTTGCAGCTCCATTTTTGGCAGCCCCTGCAATATTCGCAATATGTGTCTTTCCCTATATGCATATGTTTTGTTGGAACTTTGCACAATGTACTGATAGGATGCATTGTACTACTATACATAAATGACAACTCATTGCATGTATATATGTTTGCTGAATGTATGCACCTGAGTCAGTCACCTGTGGCGCTGGGATGGTGTTCTTTGCTCCCTATTTTTCCTTTTTTTAACAATGGTATATTATTATGTATTATGTGACAATAAAGTTTGATATATTTTTCCATACTTGGAAGTCTTTGAGCTCGAGTTTTTTTCCTTTTTTTTCCTTCTTTTTTTTTTAAGTACAGGCGATAGTAGATTGGGTGGCTGACAGTGGCTCCAGTTCCTTCACAGTATCTCCCACCCAGTCCTCTGCAGAAAGCTCAGAGTAGGCACCTGCAGCCCATGCCCATCAATCTTTGACCTCACCCCCTTGTAAATCAGCCAAGCAGTCTGAGCTCCAAGTCATGCAGCAGACTCTTATGCTTTTTGATGACTCTGCTGACAGGGTTTCCCCGGGGCATCCACATAGCCCTGCCCCAGAAGTGTAAGACATTGAATGCACTGATGCCCAACCACTTATGTTACAGGATGAGGACATGGGAATACCACCGCAGCACATCTCTGATGTTGACGAAACACAGGCGCCAACTGCTGTGGCTTTCTGCAGTGTGCAAACCGACAAGGAGGGCAGGGGTCAAGAATGGGTGGAAGATGATGTGGAGGATGATGAGGTCCTAGACCCCGACTGAACTCAAGCTCATGCTAGTGACATGTGCAGTTCTGAGGAAGAGGACGAGTGGTTTGCACGTTGTGCCATCAGAGCCTGAAGCGAGGCATAAACATTCTAAACCTGAGCACAACCTGCATGACCAGGCATCTACATGCAAAGCACGAACTGCAGTGGAGTAAACACCTTAAAAACCAAGAAAGGTCTTAGGCTCCTCCTGCTTCCTCTTCTTCTGCTGTCTCTGCCTCTTCCTCCACCTCTGGAGTCACAGTAGCACCTGCCACCCGGCAAATAGAGGATGTGCCACCAACACCACCACCTCCGTCATCATCACCAAGCATCTCCATCATGTCACACGCAAGCGCTCAGCTGTCCATCTCCCAAACACTGGAGAGAAAGAGGAAATACCCACCTACCCACCCTCGATCCCTGGCCCTGAATGCCAGCAGTTCAAAATTACTGGCCTTTGAAATGCTCTCATTGCGTCTGGTGAAGACGGACTGTTTAAACCCCTTAAGCTCTCAGCCCTATTTCAACTTAAGGACCCGGACAGGCCGTTCTGAGATTGTTTTTTCGTCACATATTGTACTTCATGACAGTGGTAATATGGAGTCGAAAAATTTCATTTTTATTTATAAACAAATACCAAATTTACTAAAAATTTGAAAAAATTTTCAATTTTCCAAGTTTCAATTTCTCTACTTCTATGATACATAGTAATACTGCCAAAAAAAGTTTTTGATTTACATTCCACATATGTCTACTTCATGTATCGATAATTTTGGGAATGCCATTTAATTTTTTGGGGACGTTACAAGGCTTAGAAGTTTAGAAGCAAATCTTTAAATTTTTCAGAAATTTTCTAAAACCCGCTTTTTAGGGACCAGTTAAGGTCTGAAGTCACTTTGTGAGGCTTACATAATAGAAACCACCCAAAAATGACACTATTCTAGAAACCACACCCCTCAAGGTATTCAAAACTGATTTTACAAATGTCGTTAACCCTTTAGCTTTTCCACAAGAGTTAATGGCAAATGGAGATACATTTCAGAATTTCGATTTTTGGAGAAATTATCCATTTTTATGAATGTTTTCCAGTAACAAAGCAAGGGTTAACAGCCAAACAAAACTCAATATTTATTGCCCTGATTCTGTAGTTTGCAGAAACACCCCATATGTGGTTGTAAACTGCTGTATGGCCAAACGGCAGGGCACAGAATGAAGGGAACGCCATATGGTTTATGGAAGGCGGATTTTGCTGAACTGGTTTTTTGACACCATGTCCCATTTGAAGCCCCCCAATGCACCCCTAAAGTAGAAACTCCATAAAAGTGACTCCATCTAAGAAACTACACCCCTCAAGGTATTCAAAACCTATTTTACAAACTTTGTTAACCCTTTAGGCGCTCCACAAGGATTATTGGCAAATGGAGATGAAATTTCAGAATTTATATTTTTTGTTACCTTGCCTCATAAAAAGTGTAATATAGAGCAACCAAAAATCATATTTACCCTAAAATAGTACAAACAAAACTGCCACCTTAGGCCATAGTTTCCAAAATGGGGTCACTTTTTTGGAGTTTCTACTGTAGGGGTGCATCAGGAGGGCTTCAAATGGGACATACAGGGAGTGCAGAATTATTAGGCAAATGAGTATTTTGACCACATCATCCTTTTTATGCATGTTGTCTTACTCCAAGCTGTATAGGCTCGAAAGCCTACTACCAATTACGCATATTAGGTGATGTGCATCTCTGTAATGAGAAGGGGTGTGGTCTAATGACATCAACACCCTATATCAGGTGTGCATAATTATTAGGCAACTTCCTTTCCTTTGGCAAAATGGGTCAAAAGAAGGACTTGATAGGCTCAGAAAAGTCAAAAATAGTGAGATATCTTGCAGAGGGATGCAGCACTCTTAAAATTGCAAAGCTTCTGAAGCGTGATCATCGAACAATCAAGCGTTTCATTCAAAATAGTCAACAGGGTCGCAAGAAGCGTGTGGAAACACCAAGGCGCAAAATAACTGCCCATGAACTGAGAAAAGTCAAGCGTGCAGCTGCCAAGATGCCACTTGCCACCAGTTTGGCCATATTTCAGAGCTGCAACATCACTGGAGTGCCCAAAAGCACAAGGTGTGCAATACTCAGAGACATGGCCAAGGTAAGAAAGGCTGAAAGACGACCACCACTGAACAAGACACACAAGCTGAAACGTCAAGACTGGGCCAAGAAATATCTCAAGATTGATTTTTCTAAGGTTTTATGGACTGATGAAATGAGAGTGAGTCTTGATGGGCCAGATGGATGGGCCCGTGGCTGGATTGGTAAAGGGCAGAGAGCTCCAGTCCGACTCAGACGCCAGCAAGGTGGAGGTGGAGTACTGGTTTGGGCTGGTATCATCAAAGATGAGCTTGTGGGGCCTTTTCGGGTTGAGGATGGAGTCAAGCTCAACTCCCAGTCCTACTGCCAGTTTCTAAGAGGACACCTTCTTCAAGCAGTGGTACAGGAAGAAGTCTGCATCCTTCAAGAAAAACATGATTTTCATGCAGGACAATGCTCCATCACACGCGTCCAAGTAGTTCACAGCGTGGCTGGCAAGAAAGGGTATAAAAGAAGAAAATCTAATGACATGGCCTCCTTGTTCACCTGATCTGAACCCCATTGAGAACCTGTGGTCCATCATCAAATGTGAGATTTACAATGAGGGAAAACAGTACACCTCTCTGAACAGTGTCTGGGAGGCTGTGGTTGCTGCTGCACGCAATGTTGATGGTGAACAGATCAAAACACTGACAGAATCCATGGATGGCAGGCTTTTGAGTGTCCTTGCAAAGAAAGGTGGCTATATTGGTCACTGATTTGTTTTTGCTTTGTTTTTGAATGTCAGAAATGTATATTTGTGAATGTTGAGATGTTATATTGGTTTCACTGGTAAAAATAAATAATTGAAATGGGTATATATTTGTTTTTTGTTAAGTTGCCTAATAATTATGCACAGTAATAGTCACCTGCACACACAGATATCCCCCTAAAATAGCTAAAACTAAAAACAAACTAAAAACTACTTCCAAAAATATTCAGCTTTGATATTAATGAGTTTTTTGGGTTCATTGAGAACATGGTTGTTGTTCAATAATAAAATTAATCCTCAAAAATACAACTTGCCTAATAATTCTGCACTCCCTGTAGTGTCAAAAAACCAGTCCAGCAAAATCTGCCTTCCAAAATCCATATGGTCATTCCCTTCGTTTTAAGCCCTGCCGTTTGGCCATGCAGCAGTTTACGACCACATATGGGGTGTTTCTGCAAACTACAGAATTAGGGTAATAAATATTGAGTTTTGTTTGGCTGATAACCCTTGCTTTGTTACTGGAAAAATGGATAACAATGGAAAATTTGCAAAAAAACTTCTGTTTTAGGACCGTTTTTATTTTTAGTTATTTGCATAGTTGATCTGACAGGTTAGATCGAGTGTTATTTCTATAGAGCAGGTTGTTACGTACGGGACAATACCAAATATAAATATGGGGTTTTTTTGTTTCAGTTTTTCATAACAAAGCATTTTTGAAAAAATTATTTTTTTCGTGTCTCCACATACTGAGAAACAAAAAAAATCATGTTTTAATGTCTCCATAGTCTGAGAGCCATATTTTTTTTTTTTTTGGGCGATTATCGTATGTGGGGTATCGATTAATGGCGGTTTGATTGCCACTATTTTTGAGTGCATATAACTTTTTGATCGCTTGCTATTGCAGTTTTTGTAATGTGAGGTGACAAAAATGTTTTTTTTACATTGTTTTTATTAAAAAATGTTTACGGTATTTACCTGAGGGGTTAGATCATGTGATATTTTTAAAGAGCAGGTTTTAACGGGTGTGGCGATACCAAATACTGTATGTATACTGTTTTTTTTATTAATTTTACTTTAACACAATAACAGTATTTTAGAAAAAAAAAAATGTTTTAGTGTCTCCATAGTCTAAGAGCCATATTTTTTTATATTTTTGGGGGCGATTGTCCTACGTGGGGGCTCATTTTTTGCGGGATGAGATGGCGGTTTGAGTGGTACTATTTTGCGAGGCATACACGTTTTTGATAGCTTGGTATTACACTTTTTGTGATGTAAGGTGACAAAAAATGGCTTTTTTTTTACACTGTTTTTTTTTAAGGTATTTACTTGAGGTGTTAGATCATGTGATATTTTTATAGAGCAGGTTTTTAGCGATACCTAATATGTATAGTGTATTTTTTTTTTTTATTTTTTTATTCCGTAATATGTGTTTTTTTTTTTTTTGACCCAGACCCACTTGGTTCTTGAAGATCCAGTGGATCTGGTGTCTATATAATACAGTACAGTATATAGTGTACTGTACTGGTCTTTTTTTTACTTTACATAGTCTGAAACAGACTTCTGCCTTTAGCAGAAGTCAGATCAGACTTTCAGTACCATGGAGAGCAGGACACCTCTGAAAGCGTCCTGCTGCCATGGTAACCATCACCACCACTGCCACAACAGAGCAGCGGGTGATGGGTAGGGAGGGGAGCTCCCCCCCTCTGCGATCCCATCAAGAATCGGGGGCTGAAAGGGCACAGCAGCCCCCGATGGGAGTTGGAGGGAGCTCCCTCCCTGTTAAACCCTACCATACAGCGGTCCGTACAGACTGCGGAATGGAAGGGGTTAAACTGCTGACATCTGCAGTACAGATGTCAGCAGTTTTTAGCAGAGTGTCAGCAATGTGCTGACACTGCTAAAACCACTAGACACCAGAGAAACATTACAGAGGAGGCGGGCGAGAGATCGCTATTGCGATCCTGCCTGCCGCACCGCCTGCGCCACCCGAAACCACCCCAGTATGATTGGGGGCTGCAGGGGGGGTTAAAATTTTACAGTTTTGGAATATTTAGTCTCTGACCGTGGGAATCAAAGATCGCAGAAAGCACTGTAAACCGCATGTCTGAATTAACCTGCGGTTTGCAGCGATCGCCGATACAGGGGGGTCACAGGACCCCCCTGGGCATTGTAACAAGGTACCTGCTGAATGATTTCAGCAGGTACCTTGTTCCAATCACTGCCGGCTGAGCAGCAGTGATCGGAAATACTCATGATGAAGCGGTACGTCATGGATCCTTAAGGACTCAGGAAATATGCCGTACCAATATGTCATAAGTTCTTAAGAGGTTAAACAGCTAATGGCAGTGGCTGTCCCACAGGACGTCGTTCCCAGCTGCCACTACTTTTCCAGGCGAGCCGTCCCTTTCCTGCACAAACAAGTGTAGGATAAAATCAAGTGTGCACTGCGCAACGCCATCTGTGGCAAGGTCCACCTAACCACAGATACGTGGACCAGTAAGCACAGCCTGGGACGCTATATCTCCCTAACTGCATACTGGGTAAGTTTAGTGGCGCTGGGCCCGAGGCGGATAGCGGTTTGGCGCATATCCTTCCACCACCGAGGATCGCAGGGCATTTTTATTTGCCTCCTGTTGCCTCCTCCTCCTACTCCGCTTCCTCCTCCTCTTCTACCACCTCCTCATCCGGTCAGCGAAAGACCTTCACCACCAACTTCAGCACAGCCAGGGGTAAACATCAGCAGGTGGTTTTAAAACTCATGTGTTTGGGGGACAAACCCCACACCGCACATGAGTTGTGGAGGGGCATAGAAGAACAGACCGATGAGTGGTTGCTGCCAATGAGCCTCAAGCGCGGCCTGGTGGTGTGCGATAATGGGCGAAGTCTCATAACAGCAGTATGAGGAGGCCACCGAGTGGAACAATGACAGAGTCTGGATGTGGCAACATCAGGAGAAGAGGTCCTGATGCTGCCACATCCAGCAGCAGTAGCAGCATCAGGAGAAGGCCACCGAGTGGCACAATGACAGAGTGTGGAGGTGGCAGCAGTATGAGGAGGCCACCGAGTGGCACAATGACAGAGTGTAGAGGTGGCAACAGTATTAGTAGGCCACCGAGTGGCACCATGACAGAGTCTGGAGGTGTCGGCAGCACCAGTAGCAGCATCTGGAGAAGGCCACCGAGTGGCATAATGACAGAGTCTGGAGGTGATGGCAGTAGCATCATCAAAAGAAGGCCACCGAATGGCACAATGACAGAGTCTGGAGGTGGCAGCAGTATGAGGCGGCCACTGAGTGGCACAATGACAGAGTCTGGAGGTGGCACTAGTATGAGGAGGCCACTGAGTGTAACAATGACAAAGTCTGGAGGTGGGGGCAGCAGTAGCAGCATCAGGAGAAGGCCACCGAGTGGCACAATGACAGAGTCTGGCGGTAGCAGAAGCATCAGGAGGAGACCACAGAGTGGCAAGGTGACATAGTGTGGAGATAGCAGCAGCAGCATCAGGAGACAACAAAGTGACCCGGTGACAGAGTGGGGAGATGGGTGGCAATACCAGTACCCGCTGACGAAGGTAGGTGAAAGGAGGAGCACTTGGCATCAGATGTGTGGCATCTGACATGTAGCAGCATCAGAGTAGTAGCTGAGGCAGGTAGCCAGAAGAAACCAGGCTCTTTTGCCAAGGTTTGGGTGAGGCTGCATGGATGATCTAATGAGATGCAGGCATTGGTGGGTGGAAATCCTGACTGATCCAGGCCTGATTCATCTTGACAAAGATCTGTCTATCCCCATTTTGGGTGGACAGGCGAGTTCTTCTTGTGGTAACAATGGCATCCGCCGCCCTAAACACCCGCTCTGCTGCCACACTACTGGTCGGGCAGGACAGCTTTTCCAGGACAAACTCGGGCGGTTGCGGCCACAAATCCAGTTTGGCTGCCCAGTAGTCCAGCGGATCTTCAATAGTGATGTCGCGAACATAAAATTTTCAGTTCGCGAACAGCGAACGCTAACTTCCGCAAATGTTCGCGAACAGGCGAACCGCCATAGACTTCGATTGGCAGGTGAATTTTAAAACCCACAGGGACTCTTTCTGGCCACAATAGTGATGGGAAAGTTGTTTCAAGGGGTCTAACACCTGGACTGTGGCATGCCGGAGGGGGATCTATGGCAAAACTCCCATGGAAAATTACGTAGTGGGCGCAGAGTCGGGTTTTAATCCATAAAGGGCATAAATCAACTGACATTCCTAAATTGTTTGGAATAACATGCTTTAAAACATCCAGTGTGTGTATACGATCAGGTATGATGTTGTATTGATCAGGTAGTGTAAGGGTTACGCCCACTTTACAGACATTGACAGACCAAACTCTCCTTTTAATGCGCCGCATACAACCGCAAACAGTTCATTTGCACAACCGCAAACTCCTCATTTGCACAAGGTTGGATACCAAGCTAGCCACGTCCCGGTGATGTCATTGAAGGTTTCTTCCTCCACCCAGCCACGTACAACACCAAGGGTCCCCAAAAGGAGAATTGAATAGATTTTTCGAACGAGGAGATGGTTAAAAAAACGCTGTCTCCCTCCCCTTTGTTTTTATCCACGGTCACTGCGTCTGCGCCGTGCAATTTACTGTCACACCCGATATGAGTGGTATTTTCTGTAGTACTATTCTCATCAGTTTAATCCCTCTAAAGTCCCCAATCTGGGGGCCATTTATTGAATAGATTTTTCGAACGGGAGATGGTTAAAAACGCTGGCTCCCTCCACTCTGTTTTAATCCACGGTCACTGCGTCTGCGCCGTGCAATTTACTGTCACACCCGATATGAGTGGTATTTTCTGTAGTACTATTCTCATCAGTTTAATCCCTCTAAAGTCCCCAATCTGGGGGCCATTTATTGAATAGATTTTTCAAACGGGGAGATGGTTAAAAAAAACGCTGGCTCCCTCCACTCTGTTTTAATCCACGGTCACTGCGTCTGCGCCGTGCAATTTACTGTCACACCCGATATGAGTGGTATTTTCTGTAGTACTATTCTCATCAGTTTAATCCCTCTTACATCCCATATCAGGGATTGCCTTTTGTGAAAAAAATTTTAGGCCGGGTACCTTCGACTGCCTTCACAGTGACAGACCAAACTCTCATACACCAAACTTAATTGATTTCAGGAACCGGGAGATGGAAAAAGCAGCTTTGTCGGTCCTCATACTCCCAAATTGGGGCACTGCGCGTGCACAGAGCAATGTGCTGTGACACCCTATATGAGTGGTCTCTTAACTAGTACTATTCCTATCAGTTTAATTAATTTGGTAACATTTCTGCCACTTTCTGCTTATATCGGGGGTCTAGTAGCGTGGCCACCCAGTACAGGTCGTTCTCCTTCATCCTTTTTATACGTGGGTCCCTCAACAGACATGACAGCATGAAAGACCCCATTTGAACAAGGTTGGATGCAGAGCTACTCATTTCCCGTTCCTCGTCCTCACTGATGTCATTGACGGTCTGTTCTTCCCCCCAGCCAGGTAAAACACCATGGGTCCCAGATAGTTGACAACAACGAGCACCCTGGGGTGCCTGCTGTGGTTGGTCTTCCTCCTCCTCAAAGCCGCCACATTCCTCCTCTGAGTCCTCTTCCTCATACTCCTCTTCCAGCGTTGCCGCAGGTCTGGCAAGCGAGGATGACAAGGCTGTTTCTGGTGGAGATGGTGACCACAAATCTTCCTCTTCCTCTTCACGCTCATCTACAGCCTGATCCAGAACTCTTTGCAGGGCACGCTCCAGGAAGAAAACATGGGATGAGGTCGCTGATGGTGCCTTCGGTGACTAGGTTTGTCACCTCCTCAAAAGGACGCATGAGCCTAAAGGCATTGCGCATGAGTGTCCAGTAACGTGGCAAAAAAATTCCCAGCTCTGCAGAGGCTATTCTAGCACCCCGGTCATACAAATACTCGTTGACGGCTTTTTCTTGTTGGAGCAGGCGGTCGAACATTAGGAGTGTTGAATTCCAATGTGTCGGGCTGTCGCATATCAAGCACCTCACTGGTATGTTGTTTCGGAATGTTGTTTCGGAAATATCGGAAAAGTGCGCCATGGCTGTATAGGAACGCCTGAAATGGCCACACACCTTCCTGGCCTGCTTGAGGACATCCTGTAAGCCTGGGTACTTAGACACAAAACGTTGTACGATGAGATTCAACACATGTGCCATGCACGGCACATGTGACAACTTGCCCAAATTCAATGCCGACAACAAATTTGTTCCATTGTCACACACCACTTTGCCGATCTCCAGTTGGTGCGGGGTCAGCCACTGATCCACCTGTGCGTTCAGGGCGGACAGGAGTGCTGGTCCTGTGTGGCTCTCTGCTTTCAGGCAAGTCAACCCCAAGACAGCGTGACACTGTCGTATCCGGGATGTGGAATAACCCCTGGGGAGCTGAGAGGATTCAGTTGATGTGCAGCCAGACGCCGCAGCAGAAGAGGACTCAGCCAAGGAGGATATCGAAGAGGATGGAGTAGGAGTAGAGGAGGTGGCAGTAGGTCTGCTTGCAAGTCGTGGTGGTGTCACCAACTCCGCTGCAGAGCCACGCATTCCATGCTTGTCAGCCGTCAGCAGGTTGACCCAATGCGCAGTGTACGTGATATACCTGCCCTGACCGTGCTTTGCAGACCAGGTATCAGTGGTCAGATGGACCCTTGCCCCAACACTGTATGCCAGAGATGCCATGACTTCCTTTTCAATGACATGGTAGAGGTTTGGGATTGCCTTTTTTGAAAAAAAATTTTGTCCGGGTACCTTCCACTGTGGTGTCCCAATAGTGACAAATTTTTTGAAGGCCTCAGACTCCACCAGCTGGTATGGTAAAAGCTGGCGGGCTAAGAGTTCCGTCAAGCCAGCTGTCAGTCGCCGGGCAAGGGGATGATTCTGTGACATTGGCTTTTTACGCTCAAACATGTCCTTGACAGACACCTGACTGTGGGCAGATGAGCAGGAACTGCTGAAGGTGAGAGATGGAGTGGCGGTTGGTTGAGAGGGGGCAGGAAGGACAGCAGTGGTTGACGTGGCTGAAGATGCTGGACCAGGAGGAGCATGGTGGCTTTGAGTTTGTGTGCTGCTTGTACTCATGTGTTGATCCCATAGGCGTTTGTGATGTGAGATCATGTGCCTTCGCAAAGCAGTTGTACCAAGGTGGGTGTTGGACTTCCCACGACTCAGTTTCTTTTGGCACAGGTTGCAAATGGCATTGCTGTTATCAGAGGCAGACACACAAAAAAAATGCCACACTGCTGAGCTTTGCAATGATGGCATTCTGGTGGTGGCAACAGCATGCATTGACTGGCGTGCTGTCTGGCTGATCCCAGGTGCCGATGCATGCTGTCTGATTGTGCCACTAACTCCTTGCGACGACCTCCCCCTGCTTCTAACTCGTCTCCTCATTCTCTCTGTCTCCCCTTCTGAACTTTCCCCCTCTTCTTCTCATTGTGGAGGCACCCACGTGGCATCCGTGGACACATCGTCATCATCAACCGCTTCACTTGTATCTGACACCTCAGCAAAGGAAGCAGCAGCGGGTACAACATCATCATCATCACACTGTACGTCCATGTGTGTAATCCTGCCTGACTGAGACATATCCCTGTAATCTACATCATCTGCCAATAGTGGTTGCGCATCAGTAATTGCATCCAACTAATGTGTAAATAACTCCTCTGACGGATCAAGTGAAGCGGCTGTGGTGGCTGTGGTGGTAGTGGTGGTGGTGGCGGCGGGCGGGTGCGTGGTAACTTGAGAGCAGGTGACCGAAGCTGAGCTGGAGGAGGATGGTGCGTCAAGGTTCTTAGCGGAAGCTGTTAAAGATTGGGTGTCCTGTCTAAGCCAGTCAACTATGTCCTCAGAATTTTTCGGGTTCAGGGTACGTGGCCTCTGAACACTAGGCATTATTCCAGGGAAAGTGGAAGTCACAGCACCACGACCACGACGGCCCCTGCGTGGTGGCCTGCCTCTGCCTGTCATTGGTACTGTGCCACCCGGTATCAGTGGTGGGCACTGGCAGTGGGCACACTACAGTCAGTGGAATTGGGCCTGACACACACTGGCAGCAGGCAAGCAACTGAATTTAGACTACTGTCTAAAAATTAAATGCCTTATTTATCGGCAAGCTACTGTGCCACACGGTATCAGTGGTTGGCACTGGAAGTGGGCACACTACAGTCAGTGGAAGTCGGCCTGACACACACTAGCAGCAGGCAAGCAACTGAAATTACACTAAAGTGTAAAAATTAAATGCCTTTTTGATGCAAAGTCCTGTGCCACACGGGATGACAGGGGTGGGCACTGGCAGTGGGCACACTACAGTCAGTGGAAGTCGGCCTGACACACACTGGCAGCAGGCAAGCAACTGAAATTACACTAAAGTGTAAAAATTAAATGCCTTTTTAGATGCAAAGTCCTGTGCCACACGGGATGACAGGGGTGGGCACTGGCAGTGGGCACACTACAGTCAGTGGAAGTCGGCCTGACACACACTAGCAGCAGGCAAGCAACTGAAATTACACTAAAGTGTAAAAATTAAATGCCTTTTTCGATGCAAAGTTCTGTGCCACACGGGATGACAGGGGTGGGCACTGGCAGTGGGCACACTACAGTCAGTGGAAGTCGGCCTGACACACACTGGCAGCAGGCAAGCAACTGAAATTACACTAAAGTGTAAAAATTAAATGCCTTTTTTGATGCAAAGTCCTGTGCCACACGGGATGACAGGGGTGGGCACTGGCAGTGGGCACACTACAGTCAGTGGAAGTTGGCCTGACACACAGTAGCAGCAGGCAAGCAACTGAAATTACACTAAAGTGTAAAAATTAAATGCCTTTTTTGATGCAAAGTCCTGTGCCACACGGGATGACAGGGGTGGGCACTGGCAGTGGGCACACTACAGTCAGTGGAAGTCAGCCTGACACACACTGGCAGGCAACTAACCTTAGATTAAAGTGTAAAAATTAAATGCCTTTTTTGATGCAAAGTCCTGTGCCACATGGGATGACAGGGGTGGGCACTGGCAGTGGGCACACTACAGTCTGTGGGCCTGCAACTCCTCACACACAGGCAGGCCAGGCAACTGCAATATGTATATGGAGAAAAAAAAAAGCAGACTAATGTTGCAGCCCTAAAAAGGGCTTTTTGGGGTGCTGTCAGGACGCTGTCCTTACAGCAGAGATCAGATGAGTCTTTCAGGACTGGAGTGGACACTGAATTCACTAGCCTAGCTATCGATTTCCCTATTAAATCAGCAGCAACTACACTCTCCCTCCTCTCACTAAGACTGCAAATTCCGAATTAATCTAAAATGGATGCTGTTCAGGAGATGAGAGGGTCTGGGAGGGAGGGTATGCTGCTGATTGGCTGAAATGTGTCTGCTGACTGTGAGGTACAGGGTCAAAGTTTGCTCTATGATGATGTATAGGGGGCGGACCGAACATCGCATGTGTTCGCCCGCTGTGGCGAACGCGAACAAGCTATGTTCGCCGGGAACTGTTCGCCGGCGGATAGTTCGGGCCATCTCTAATCTTCAATGATGGCTGTCAGGATGATGTCCAAGTATGCCACCACCTGCTGGTTCAGGTCCTGCTCCAGGTCTAGCTGCTGCTACTGGTGAGTAGTTTCTTCACTATGTGTGTGAAGAAAGCTGCTTATCAGCGACTGTAGACTCAGGCTGCTGCTGATGGAGCTGGTACTGCTCCTGCCACCACACCCCTCCCTAACAGCCATGGCAGTGGAACGTGAGCGCAGAGGGTCCCCCGGTCAGACCTTCGAGAGGATGGACTTAGGCGCAGATAGGCAGTGGCATCTGACCACATAGGATGTCTCTGTAGTAATTAAGTTTGTCCTACCTCTCAGTCGGTGTAAAAAAGGCCCCAATTTTGGACTGGTAGCGAGGGTCCAACATGGTGGAGAGACAGAAGTCATCCCTCTGCCGAATGGTGACAATTTGGCTGTCACTATGCAAGCAAGTGAGCATTCATCATGCCATTTGTGCAAGTGACTCGGAGGAACTCCCTGCCTCCATCTCCACTGCATACTGCCACGGTGTGTCTGGGTCCTCTGTCTCGTCTTCCTCATCGTGCTGTAGCTTCTCTGGCTGCTCCTGCTCCTCCTCTCCTGTCAGCTGAGTAGAAAACCACTCATTTCGCTACACATTGACTGTGCTCCAATGTCCTCCTATCCCTCCTCCTCCTCTTCCAGTTCAGCCTCCACAGGGCTCATGTAGCCGCGAGATCTTGGCACCACGTCTCCTGTCTCCTGACCAGCGATTCTTACCACCATCTGTTCCAGAACATGAAGCAGTGAAATGACGTTGTTCATCCCGTACTCCTGGTGACTGACAAATAACGTGGCGTCCTCAAAGGGCCTGAGCAAACGGCAGGTGTCACTTATGAACTGCCACTTGCTGACATTGAAGTTACACAGGGGAGTCCTCCTATCCGCTTGGATCATCAAGAAATTGTTGATGGCCTTTCTCTGTTCGTATAGTCGGTCCAATATATAGAGGGTGGAATTCCAATGGGTGGAAATGTCGCATATCAGCCTATATTGGGGGATGCCGTTCTGCGGCTGCATCTCAAGGAGGGTGTGCTTTGCGGTGTAAGAGTGGCTGTTTCTTGGCCATTTCTCTTGCAGATGGATGGATAGACTTCAGGAACCGCTTGACAACCAGATTGAACACCTGTGCCATGCAGGGCACATGGCTCAGCTCTCCTTGACGCAGCGCCGACACCATGTTCTTCCCGTTGTCAGTCACCATGGTTCCGATTTTCAGTTGTCGCGGAGAAAGCCAAGATTCCATTTGTTGATAAATCACACGGAGCAGTTCCTCCCCTGTGTGACTCCGTTCGCCAAGGCAAAATATGTGCCGAACAGCACATGTGGTATGCTGGAGGGGCACTGTGACTTGTCACTGCAGTTGAGGCTGAGGACGCGGTGAAGGATGAGGAGACAGAGGCAGAGGCAGACATTGTCACAGGACCAAAGGCGTGACAACGTGGAGGCGGAAGCGGTTTTACCTGTCCAATTTGCAGGTGTGGCTGTTCAGGAACCACATTCACCCAGTGGGCTGTAAAGGACATGTATTGGTCCATACGTGGGCGCTGCCGTGCACTTTGGCAGACACCAACAGGCTCAAGGACTGGCCCACCCTCTGTTCTACATATTTGTGCAGGGCTGGTACTGCCTTTTTCGCAAAGAAATGACAGCTTGGGACTCTCCACCTCGGCTTGGCACAAGATATCAGTTCTCTGAAAGGTGCAGAGTCCACCACTTGGAAAGTGTGGGACTGCAGCACCAGCAACTTGGACAGGAGCACATTCAGCTTCTATGCTGTTGGATGATTGCATGCATACTGCTGTCTCTTGGCAATCGCTTTAGTGATCGATTGCTGACGGAATGACTGATGAGGAGTAGGAGCAGGAGCATCTGGACCAGCAGAAGAGGGGAATTATAGACAGCTCCCTTCGGCTGAGGTGGTGGAGCCTTGACTGCCTGAAACTGGGTGTTTGCCACTGGGTGACGAAGTAGTTGCTGCGGCAGGCTGGACCACCACATCGAAGCCACGGTTCTCCCAGGCCACTGTATGGCGACGCTGCATTTGTTGACGCAGGGCCGTAGTGCCAACACTACACACTGTCACCCTGGCCACACTTCACCTTCTACCCACAGATTCTACATATGGCCATGTTCACCTCCTTCGGTGGCTCTACAAAAAACTGCCACACCGCCAAGTAGGTGATTTTCCCCCCAACAGTTCACACTGACTGACTGCTACTGCCGATGCCTCCATGAACCCCTACACCACTATTTACTGGGCAGGTAGGCTGCTGCGAATCAGGTGGTCTACCCCAGGCACGTTTGGCTCCCAACCTCCTGCTGCCACCCTGCTAACTCCCAGCCATGCTACCACCTTGCTGGCTCAGTTGCTGTCAAATTGGCAAGCTGACACCCTCTTCTCCTGATGATGATGAAGCCCCTTCTGCACCCGGCTCCCAAGTGCGATCGGCTTCATCATCCTCGAGTAGTGTCTGCACGTCACTTATGTCCTTAACTGTCTCTGATTTCAGGGTACGCAGCTAACACCACTGATACCAGCTCTGGTTCACTGTGGGGTATAGCATGAACCCTTCAGCGCTCATTTGTGGCTATTTTAACCCTAATTATTGACTGCAAAACCCTCATCTGATGACATGTCCTCAGCTAGCAAAAACTCATCTCTTGCAGTGGATTACTACAGCTGGTGTACAGCTGAAAACAATTAAACAAGCACCCTGGGGTTAACTTAGCACTCTCTGCCGCTATACTGCTAATATCACATTAGTACTGATCTATGCCCCAAATTCATGCTGTACTGGCTCTATGTGTTTCTTTGAATAAATCATCTGGAGCCCTATCTATAAGCATAGCGTTATAGATTATAGTTCAAAGTAGCAGCACGCTACCTCCCCGTACACTTGGAGGCAGCGCTCCGGCACTGGTGCGGCTGTGAGTGAAGTGCGTATATATTTTTCTTTCTGTACTGAAATGGGCAACTAAATGCTTTCACCCAAAATAACTACAACAGTGAAGTGCGTACATATTTTTATTTTTGCACTGAAATAGGCCATTAAACGTTTAGGCCACATAACTGTAGAAATGAAATGCGTATACAATTTTCTTTTTGTACTGTAATAGGCCACTAAACGCTTTCACCACAAATAACGGCAACAGTGAAGTGTGTACATATTTTTCTTTTTGCGCTGAAATAGGCCATTAAACGCTTTCACCACATAACCGCAGAAGTAAAATGCCTATACATTTTTTCTTTTTGCACTGTAATAGCCAATAAACGCTTTCACCACAAACAACGGCAACAGTGAAGTGCGCTATATTTTCCTTTCTGCACTGAAATAGACCACTAAACGCTTTCACTATATATAACTGCAGAAGTGAAATGCTTATATATTTTTCTTTTTGTACTGAAAAAGGCTAATAAATGCTTTCACCACAAATAACTACAACAGTGAAGTGTGTATATATTTTTCTTTCTGTACTGAAATAGGTCACTAAAGGCTTTTCAACATAGCACTTGCACCCCAAGAACAAGAACAAATTGCTGGAAGGACAGAGCGGTATAATGGCTATTTGGATACCTAAATAATCTTTCCTTGCACTTGTAATTAGCTTTTCTAGCACTGTCCCTAGCGCCTTCTGACGTCTCTGCCTGCACTAAGATGCTGTGAAATGATTCATCTCTATCCTTTCCCTACACTTATAAATACCAATTAGGTTTTTTCTATTGCGGTCCCAAGCACCTTCTCACATCTGTCCCTGCACTCAGAACGCTGGAAAATGTCTGAATACAAGATGGCCGCTGTATTTATAGGGCTGTGACATCAGTGGGCTGGCTGCTGATTGCCTGCATGCATGGCATTATGGGTCATCCCGCCTTCCCAGAGTTCCTTGCCCCATGTCCTCACACGTATAGCCACCATTTTAGGAAAAATTGCTATTCGTTACCACAAAGCGTGAGGAAATTTGCATTCGTTGCAAATCAAATTTTTTCTGAAATTCCTAACAAATTCCACTTTGTCAGCTTCAATTTGCTCATCTCTAAAAACAACACATGATCTATCCTTTCAGATTAACAAATAATAAAAAATGTGCTACAACAGCCATTTTTTGGTTACATCGCCTCACAAAAAGCGTAATATCGAGCAATCAAAAATCATATGTACCCCAAAATAGTACCAATAAAACTGTCACCTCATCCCATCCCGCAGTTTACAAATTGGGGTAACTTTTTGGGAGTTTCTACTCTAGGGGTGCATCAGGGGGTCTTCGAATGGTAACTTAAAATTATCCCAGCGACATCTGCCCTTCAAAATTTATATAGCTATCCTTTACATCTGCACCCAGCCATGTCCCCATACAGCAGTTTATGACCACATATGGGGTGCTTCTTTAAACTACAGAATCAGGGTAATAAATATTGTGTTTTCTTTGGCTGTTAACCCTTGCTGTGTTACGGAGGAAAATAGTGCGGCAAGGCGTACAGTGCAGGAGTGCGTGTATATCTCACCCATATACCTCAGCTGGGTGAGATAACTAAAATCCAGAAGTGTGAAGTGGTTTTAGCAAAGGATAGTTTGCTGAGACAGTTTTGTTTACATTGTTTTCTGGGCTGGATTTCAGTTGGACTGGCAGTTAGGCTTGGTAGTGGGAGCTGCTGGTCCACACCCCTTAAGCACGAGTATTCCCTCATACCTAAGGTGAGTGCAGGTGAAGCCTGCTCTACTCAAGGCGGCATAAAGCCCATTCCCAGCTGTCAGTCTGGGGAAAAAGTGTGTGTGATCCTGGAGCAGAGGCTCTGTGAGTGGTCTCAGTCAGGAGGGCTGAGGGGCCACGAGGCTAGGCAATAGCTTGAAGTTTGGGGGACACAGCGACGTCTGCTGGAGCTACGGTCGCATAGCCAGAGTCAGGAGGACTACTGGGCCGCACTCCCCCATAAGGGTATTGGACTTGTTATAGCCTGGAGGCTGCGGTACTGTTAGACTGTAAAAAAAAGTGTGGGGATTGTTAAATTTAATTGAACCAGCATATATATGTGATTACTACAAGACACTGATCAATCCCCACAATTTTTTTTAAATGTGACTATGTGGAAACTGAATGTACGTAAATGGACAATTGAGGCTTGATGCTCAGTTTCTCTTTAATACACAGTGGTAGATTGTTGCTATACCTTGTGTATTGCAGTAATTACACATATAGGCTGGTTTAATTAGATTTAACAATCCCCAAAAAATTTCAAATTCCAGCTGTGTGGAAACTGAATATATGTAAACAGACGACTAAGACTTGACGTTAAGTTTCACCTCAATGCACACTGGTAGATTGCTGTCACACCATTGGTATTGCTGCAGTAATCATGTATAAGCTTAATTAAATTGAGCCCCACAAAAAAGGATTTCTGTAAAAATGGGGGAAAAATGAAAGTATTTGCTTACAGGTAGCTGCTTTTGAGGTGCATCTGCACTTCTGATAGCAGGCTCAGTTAGCCACAGGTCCAGTCTCCATGGCTATCAGCTTCCCTGCTTCTCTCTCTTGTACACAACACACACACAATCCTTCTTTGGAATCCTAGCCTTTCCCTTCACTCTTCCTGGCAATAAATATGACTGATTTCTGCCTGTACCTGCCTGTTTTTTTTACTGTCCCTGACTCCCTTAGATTGTTTTCCTGGCAGACACTGTAACATCCAATCGCAGCTCCCCCCACTTCCTCTCAAGGCCATGTGAGAACCCTCCTTCTTCCTCCCTAGTGCTTTTCTCCTGCCGACATGTGCACTAAAATAGTGCAATACACCATTTTAGTGGATTCGTCCAACACTAACCTGAAAAGATTTGGCTTTTTCAGCTGTCCGAAAAAGAGCAAAGTTTTGGCCAAACCAGGTTTAGTCCGAACTAGTTCCCTTGTCCTTATCCTACTCCTCTATAAATGAATACAAATATAATAGTTATAATCCTAATTCATAAAATCGTACATAAAAATATACATATAATTAAAATAGATTTTTATTGTGAATACATATTTCCTTATGTATCCTTATGTCCTTGTGGGTTTCAAAGATAGACATAGTCTGTCTTTCATAAACTTACTGGTTGGTGCTTTGATTTCATACTGGAACTTTCTGCTGTTCAACTGGCTGCAAAAACCATATACTCGATGAAATAAAAAATAAAGTGTAGTTTTCTTAAAGATAATAAGACCAAAGCATAAAAAGTGAGCACTAAGCATTCAAATGAAACAGAGCAAAATAAAGCACAAACATATGTCAAACATTACACTGCGTGTTATTTGTGAGCAACTCCATAAATTGTTCAAAGTTTTTTAATCAGTTAAGTTCTTTACTGTGGAAATGAATACATATTTACTCTGAACAGATGAAGTTTGCTTTAAACAAATATCCTCGTTTCCAGTATGCATTCTTTTTAGCTAAAATATTTGTTCTTCCTGTGGTGTAATATTTGTTCAAAATATGCAAAGTTTTATTCTCCATTTTCAAACATTTTCCATAACTGCCAGAATCTGCTGTATAGAGGATATCCCAAGGTGACTAAAGTGACTAAACCACCTTGATAAATCTGTTTAAAAATTTACAAGCCTTGCAAAGCTGCTCCTTGTTTTTTAAAGCTGATAAAGACCCTCAAAGACCTTGATAAATTATCTCTATTTTACTTTAAAATTCATGTAAAATAGTTCAGATTGAGTAAGTGAACCATATTGTATCAAAGTCAAAGAAGAAATCTGGAGCACATATTGGAGAGCCAGTATTTCCAATGTTAAACAGAGTTATATAAGCAATAAGTACTTTAGAACCTGCTTAATAAAGTCAATGATAATGCAGTAAAATTCACTGCCAGATAGCTTGTTGTCTGTTTTAATATCTATGACAATATCTTAAAAAATAATTATTAAGGTGTTTATTTCATGAACAATGTCTGCAAATGTAAGCTTAGTCTTTAAGATAATAAATAGTGTTGAGCGAACAGTTCGAGCATCGTTCGGGTTCGTACCGAATTTTGGGGTGTCCGGGACCCGAACCCGGACATTTTCAAAAAAGTTTGAGTTCGAGTTCGGTGTTCGTCGATTACTTCCCGCTTTCTGAAGGGCTGCACAGCAGCCAATCAGCTAGCGTTTTACTTCTTGCCCTAAGAGCCCATCACAGCCATGCCTACTAATGGCATGGCTGTGATTGGCCAAGTGCAGCATGTGACCCAGCCTCTATTTAAGCTGGAGTCACGTAGCTCTGACTAGTGTAGGGAGAGGATGCAGCTGCTGTGTTAGTGCGAGATTAGGAAGGGATTAACTTAGCCAAAACACTTAATGAAGTGATCGATCAACAGCTGAGAATCATTGAACTTCTGCTAGTTACTTGCTCACTGGTTTTTAGGCTGCACAGAGCGTTTTTCTGTCACTTATTTTCTGGGTTGATCGGCGGCCATTTTGTGACTTGTGGTGCACCAGAAGAAGCTGCCACCAAGTCCATCAATCAATCAATACTAGTTTTTTTGCTATATCCTACATCAGGGGCTTGGCTGTGCTAATTGTCACCCCTAGAAACTCAGGATAGCAATTTCTATATTTTATTAAGGGGTTAAATACAATTGCCCAAATACCAATCCCCTAAATCTGGTGTTCCAGCTTTGGCTAGACAAGTATAATACTGTCTGCTGTCTGGCAAAGGATAGATTATTTTCTGGGGTGAAATTAACCTGCCAATATAGCAATACCCTGAATCTGGTGTCCAAGCAGTTGCAGGCCAGATTTCATAGTTTCCGCTTACACATATATTTTGTTCTGGGGTGAAATTAACCTGCCAATATAGCAATACCCTGAATCTGGTGTCCAAGCAGTTGCAGGCCAGATTTCATAGTATCCGCTAACACATATATTTTTGTTCTGGGGTGAAATTAACCTGCCAATATAGCAATACTCCTGAATCTGGTGTCCAAGCAGTTGCAGGCCAGATTTCATAGTATCCGCTTACACATATATTTTGTTCTGGGGTGAAATTAACCTGCCAATATAGCAATACTCCTGAATCTGGTGTCCAAGCAGTTGCAGGCCAGATTTCATAGTATCCGCTTACACATATATTTTGTTCTGGGGTGAAATTAACCTGCCAATATAGCAATACCCTGAATCTGGTGTCCAAGAAGATGCAGGCCAGATTTCATAGTATCCGCTTACACATATATTTTGTTCTGGGGTGAAATTAATTTTGCAAAATAGCAATACCCTGAATCTGGTGTCCCAGCAGTTGCAGGCCAGATTTCATAGTGTCCGCCTACACATATATTTTGTTCTGGGGTGAAATTAACCTGCCAATATAGCAATACCCTGGATCTGTTGTCCAAGCAGTTGCAGGCCAGATTTCCTAGTATCCGCTTACACATATATTTTGTTCTGGGGTGAAATTAACCTGCCAATATAGCAATACCCTGAATCTGGTGTTTAAAGAGAACCTGTCACCAGGAAATTCACTGATAAAGCAGGCATGCTGCCTTGTAGGGCTCACTCTGCTGAATATAATGACACCTTTCACTTGGTGATCTGTTGCTTTATTGTGGAGAAATATTACTTTTAATTCATATGCTAATGAGCGGATTGGAGTCCAGTAGTTGATATGAGTCCAGCATTTTTTCTATTCAGAGCTGTAGCCCCTCCCCTATTTACTTCTTCAGTTGTAAAAGGGGCGTGGTTTAAAAAAATGACCTGCATTATAGCTAATACAAGCCTTGCTGCCTTTCACTTTAAAGCCTACCTGCCATACCCACGGCGACATGTCCCTTATCAGCCATCATGTGTTTATCACCCCATGAATAAACTAGCCCTTATTATAATTACTAACTTCAATAATATATTCCTCCCCCTTTTTTTACCTAAGCATTCCCTGTTATTCATTTTCCCTCCAGTTATTAAAATGAATGAATGATGTAATAAACCACGCCCCTTTTACAACTGAAGAAGTGAATAGGGGAGTGGCTACAGCTCTAAATAGAAAAAACGCTGGACTCATATCAACTACTGGACTCAAATCAGCTCATTAGCATATGGATTAAAAGTACTATTTCTCCACAATAAAGCACCAGATCACCAAGTAAAAGGTATCATTATATTCAGCAGAGTGAGCCCTACAAGGCAGCACGCCTGGTTTATCAGTGAATTTCCTGGTGACAGGTTCCCTTTAAGCAGTAGCAGGCCAGATTTCATAGTGTCCGATTTCACATATATTTTGTTCTGGGGTGAAATTAACCTGCCAATATAGCAATACCCTGAATCTGGTGTCCAAGCAGTTGCAGGCCAGATTTCATAGTATCCGCTTACACATATATTTTGTTCTGGGGTGAAATTAACCTGCCAATATAGCAATACCCTGAATATGGTGTCTAAGCAGTTGCAGGCCAGATTTCATAGTGTCCGCCTACACATATATTTTGTTCTGGGGTGAAATTAACCTGCCAATATAGCAATACCCTGGATCTGTTGTCCAAGCAGTTGCAGGCCAGATTTCCTAGTATCCGCTTACACATATATTTTGTTCTGGGGTGAAATTAACCTGCCAATATAGCAATACCCTGAATCTGGTGTCCAAGCAGTTGCAGGCCAGATTTCATAGTATCCGCTACACATATATTTTGTTCTGGGGTGAAATTAACCTGCCAATATAGCAATACCCTGAATCTGGTGTCCAAGCAGTTGCAGGCCAGATTTCATAGTGTCCGCTTACACATATATTTTGTTCTGGGGTGAAATTAACCTGCCAATATAGCAATACCCTGAATCTGGTGTCCAAGCAGTTGCAGGCCAGATTTCCTAGTATCCGCTACACATATATTTTGTTCTGGGGTGAAATTAACCTGCCAATATAGCAATACCCTGAATCTGGTGTCCAAGCAGTTGCAGGCCAGATTTCATAGTATCCGCTTACACATATATTTTGTTCTGGGGTGAAATTAACCTGCCAATATAGCAATACCCTGAATCTGGTGTCCAAGCAGTTGCAGGCCAGATTTCATAGTATCCGCTTACACATATATTTTGTTCTGGGGTGAAATTAACCTGCCAATATAGCAATACCCTGAATCTGGTGTCCAAGCAGTTGCAGGCCAGATTTCATAGTGTCCGCTTACACATATATTTTGTTCTGGGGTGAAATTAACCTGCCAATATAGCAATACCCTGAATCTGGTGTCCAAGCAGTTGCAGGCCAGATTTCATAGTGTCCGCTACACATATATTTTGTTCTGGGGTGAAATTAACCTGCCAATATAGCAATACCCTGAATCTGGTGTCCAAGCAGTTGCAGGCCAGATTTCATAGTATCTGCTTACACATATATTTTGTTCTGGGGTGAAATTAACCTGCCAATATAGCAATACCCTGAATCTGGTGTCCAAGCAGTTGCAGGCCAGATTTCATAGTGTCCGCTTACACATATATTTTGTTCTGGGGTGAAATTAACCTGCCAATATAGCAATACCCTGAATCTGGTGTCCAAGCAGTTGCAGGCCAGATTTCATAGTGTCCGCTTACACATATATTTTGTTCTGGGGTGAAATTAACCTGCCAATATAGCAATACCCTGAATCTGGTGTCCAAGCAGTTGCAGGCCAGATTTCATAGTATCCGCTTACACATATATTTTGTTCTGGGGTGAAATTAACCTGCCAATATAGCAATACCCTGAATCTGGTGTCCAAGCAGTTGCAGGCCAGATTTCATAGTGTCCGCTTACACATATATTTTGTTCTGGGGTGAAATTAACCTGCCAATATAGCAATACCCTGAATCTGGTGTCCAAGCAGTTGCAGGCCAGATTTCATAGTATCCGCTTACACATATATTTTGTTCTGGGGTGAAATTAACCTGCCAATATAGCAATACCCTGAATCTGGTGTCCAAGCAGTTGCAGGCCAGATTTCATAGTATCCGCTTACACATATATTTTGTTCTGGGGTGAAATTAACCTGCCAATATAGCAATACCCTGAATCTGGTGTCCAAGCAGTTGCAGGCCAGATTTCATAGTATCCGCTTACACATATATTTTGTTCTGGGGTGAAATTAACCTGCCAATATAGCAATACCCTGAATCTGGTGTCCAAGCAGTTGCAGGCCAGATTTCATAGTATCCGCTTACACATATATTTTGTTCTGGGGTGAAATTAACCTGCCAATATAGCAATACCCTGAATCTGGTGTCCAAGCAGTTGCAGGCCAGATTTCCTAGTATCCGCTTACACATATATTTTGTTCTGGGGTGAAATTAACCTGCCAATATAGCAATACCCTGAATCTGGTGTCCAAGCAGTTGCAGGCCAGATTTCATAGTGTCCGCTTACACATATATTTTGTTCTGGGGTGAAATTAACCTGCCAATATAGCAATACCCTGAATCTGGTGTCCAAGCAGTTGCAGGCCAGATTTCATAGTGTCCGCTTACACATATATTTTGTTCTGGGGTGAAATTAACCTGCCAATATAGCAATACCCTGAATCTGGTGTCCAAGCAGTTGCAGGCCAGATTTCATAGTATCCGCTTACACATATATTTTGTTCTGGGGTGAAATTAACCTGCCAATATAGCAATACCCTGAATCTGGTGTCCAAGCAGTTGCAGGCCAGATTTCATAGTATCCGCTTACACATATATTTTGTTCTGGGGTGAAATTAACCTGCCAATATAGCAATACCCTGAATCTGGTGTCCAAGCAGTTGCAGGCCAGATTTCATAGTGTCCGCTTACACATATATTTTGTTCTGGGGTGAAATTAACCTGCCAATATAGCAATACCCTGAATCTGGTGTCCAAGCAGTTGCAGGCCAGATTTCATAGTGTCCGCTTACACATATATTTTGTTCTGGGGTGAAATTAACCTGCCAATATAGCAATACCCTGAATCTGGTGTCCAAGCAGTTGCAGGCCAGATTTCATAGTATCCGCTTACACATATATTTTGTTCTGGGGTGAAATTAACCTGCCAATATAGCAATACCCTGAATCTGGTGTCCCAGCAGTTGCAGGCCAGATTTCCTTGTATCTGCTTACACATATATTTTGTTCTGGGGTGAAATTAACCTGCTAATATAGCAATATCCTGATTCTGGTGTCCCAGCAGTTGCAGGCCAGATTTCATAGTGTCTTCCAAAACACATATTTTGTTCTGGGGTGAAATTAATTTTGCAAAATAGCAATACCCTGAATCTGGTGTCCCAGCAGTTGCAGGCCAGATTTCATAGTGTCTGCTAAAACATATATTTTGTTCTGGGGTGAAATTTATCTGGCAAAATAGCAATACCCTGAATCTGTTGTCCCAGCAGTTGCAGGCCAATTGTAAATCTGTCCATAAAAGGATACCTTTCATCCAGGGCCTAAATACTAGCCCTAAAAGAGATATTCCTCTAAATCAGTGGTTACTGCTGTGCCTGGATTAGTGTAATACGCTACATAAACAAATAGGCAGATAGTGTTAGGTGCCTGTAAAAAAAGGCCTAAATTTGAAATCAATACATTGGGCCAAATATTGTTTTCCTTATTGTGGTAACAATGAGGAAAACATATAGTAAGGGACGCGGACGCGGTCGTGGTGGTGTTAGTGTACACTCTGGTGCTGGGAGAGGACGTGGCCATTCTGCCACAGCCACACGTCCTAGTGAACCAACTACCTCAGGCTCCAGTACCCGCCAGAATTTACAGCGATATTTGGTGGGGCCCAATGCCGTTCTAAGGATGGTAAGGCCTGAGCAGGTACAGGCGCTAGTCAATTGGGTTGCCGACAGTGGATTCAGCATGTTCACAACATTATCTCCCACCCAGTCTTCTGCAGAAAGCGCACAGGTGGCACCTGAAAACCAAGCCCATCAGTCTGTCACATCACCCCCATGCATATCAGGGAAACTGTCAGAGCCTCAAGTTATGCAGCAGTCTCTTATGCTGTTTGAAGACTCTGCTGGCAGGGTTTCCCAAGGAAATCCACCTAGCCCTTCCCCAGTGGTGGAAGACATAGAATGCACTGAAGCACAACCACTGATGTTTCCTGATGATGAGGACATGGGAATACCACCTCATCGGAGTCCACACTCTCTGATGATGACGAAACACAGGTGCCAACGGCTGCGTCTTTCTGCAGTGTGCAGACCGAACAGGAGGTCAGGGAGGAAGTCTTGGTATCTGCTTACACATATATTTTGTCTCTTGGGGGTGAAATTAACCTGCCAATATAGCAATACCCTGAATCTGGTGTCCCAGCAGTTGCAGGCCAGATTTCATAGTGTCCTGCAAAACACATATTTTGTTCTGGGGTGAAATTAATTTTGCAAAATAGCAATACCCTGAATCTGGTGTCCCAGCAGTTGCAGGCCAGATTTCATAGTGTCTGCTAAAACATATATTTTGTTCTGGGGTGAAATTAATCTGGCAAAATAGCAATACCCTGAATCTGTTGTCCCAGCAGTTGCAGGCCAATTGTAAATCTGTCCATAAAAGGATACCTTTCATCCAGGGCCTAAATACTAGCCCTAAAAGAGATATTCCCCTAAATCAGTGGTTACTGCTGTGCCTGGATTAGTGTAATACGCTACATAAACAAATAGGCAGATAGTGTTAGGTGCCTGTAAAAAAGGCCTAAATTTGAAATCAATACATTGGGCCAAATATTTTTTTCCTTATTGTGGTGCTTGGTGAACGGTAACAATGAGGAAAACATCTAGTAAGGGACGCGGACGCGGTCGTGGTGGTGTTAGTGTACCTCTGGTGCTGGGAGAGGACGTGGCCATTCTGCCACAGCCACACGTCCTAGTGAACCAACTACCTCAGGTTCCAGTACCCGCCAGAATTTACAGCGATATTTGGTGGGGCCCAATGCCGTTCTAAGGATGGTAAGGCCTGAGCAGGTACAGGCGCTAGTCAATTGGGTGGCCGACAGTGGATCCAGCATGTTCACAACATTATCTCCCACCCAGTCTTCTGCAGAAAGCGCACAGGTGGCACCTGAAAACCAAGCCCATCAGTCTGTCACATCACCCCATGCATATCAGGGAAACTGTCAGAGCCTCAAGTTATGCAGCAGTCTCTATGCTGTTTGAAGACTCTGCTGGCAGGGTTTCCCAAGGGAATCCACCTAGCCCTTCCCCAGTGGTGGAAGACATAGAATGCACTGATGCACAACCACTGATGTTTCCTGATGATGAGGACATGGGAATACCACCTCATCGGAGTCCGCACGTCTCTGATGATGACGAAACACAGGTGCCAACTGCTGCGTCTTTCTGCAGTGTGCAGACCGAACAGGAGGTCAGGGAGGAAGACTGTGTGGAAGACGATGAAAGGCCACTTAATATGGTGGATTTGGTGATCTCTGTAATGGAGACACCCTTCGCTTGGTTTTCCTTCCTTGAGGGATATCTGGCTTTCATTGTGTTGTAGACCCATAACTGGGGCTCCACATTTATTTTGCATATTCCTGTTTCCCAGGGAACTTTGCACTTCGGATTGCTGTGTTGAGACTCTTAAGTGAGGCTCCGCGGTAGTTTTTTGTAGCTGGTCTCCTGAGATCAGCTATTGTTGTGTTTGAGTGGTCTCCGAGGCATTGCTCCCGGTTAGCCAGAATCCTACTCCACACTGATGAGGGGCAACACCCCGAAACAGCTGTCTGTGGATGGATACCTAGCTTAGGTTTTCCTGTCACATCCTTAAAGCTTGTAAAAAGCGGATCTTGACATAGGGGCCACTTAATATGGTGGATTTGGTGATCTCTGTAATGGAGACACCCCTTCGCTTGGTTTTCCTTCCTTTGAGGGATATCTGGCTTTCATTGTGTTGTAGACCCATAACTGGGGCTCCACATTTATTTTGCATATTCCTGTTTCCCAGGGAACTTTGCACTTCGGATTGCTGTGTTGAGACTCTTAAGTGAGGCTCCGCGGTGCTTTTTGTAGCTGGTCTCCTGAGATCAGCTATTGTTGTGTTTGAGTGGTCTCCGAGGCATTGCTCCCGGTTAGCCAGAATCCTACTCCACACTGATGAGGGGCAACACCCCGAAACAGCTGTCTGTGGATGGATACCTAGCTTAGGTTTTCCTGTCACATCCTTAAAGCTTGTAAAAAGCGGGATCTTGACATAGGGGCCACTTAATATGGTGGATTTGGTGATCTCTGTAATGGAGACACCCCTTCGCTTGGTTTTCCTTCCTTTGAGGGATATCTGGCTTTCATTGTGTTGTAGACCCATAACTGGGGCTCCACATTTATTTTGCATATTCCTGTTTCCCAGGGAACTTTGCACTTCGGATTGCTGTGTTGAGACTCTTAAGTGAGGCTCCGCGGTGTTTTTTGTAGCTGGTCTCCCTGAGATCAGCTATTGTTGTGTTTGAGTGGTCTCCGAGGCATTGCTCCCGGTTAGCCAGAATCCTACTCCACACTGATGAGGGGCAACACCCCGAAACAGCTGTCTGTGGATGGATACCCAGCTTAGGTTTTCCCTGTCACATCCTTAAAGCTTGTAAAAAAGCGGGATCTTGACATAGGGGCCACTTAATATGGTGGATTTGGTGATCTCTGTAATGGAGACACCCCTCCACCTTGCACATGCTGGAGAGACTGTGCGAGCAGCAGCAGGCCATAGTGGAGTTTCAGCTGCAGCACGCACGTGTCAGTTGCACTGCGGAACAGCACCACTTCACTACCAATGATTGGGCCTCCATGCGAGACCTGTGTGCCCTGTTGCGCTGTTACGAGTACTCCACCAACATGTCCAGTGGTGATGACACCATTATCAGCGTTACAATACCACTTCTATGTCTCCTTGAAAAAACGCTTAGGGCGATGATAGAAGAAGGGGTGACCCAGGAGGAGGAGGAGGATGAGGGGTCGTTTTTAGCACTTTCAGGCCAGTCTGTTAGAAGTGGCTCAGAGCGAGGTTTTTTGCAACAGCAGAGGCCAGGTACAAATGTGGCCAGCCAGGGCCCACTACTGGAGGACGAGGAGGATGAGGAGGAGGTGGAGGAGGATGAGGATGAAGCAGGTTCACAGCGGGGTGGCACCCGACACAGCTCAGGCCCATCACTGGTGCGTGGCTGGGGGATACGGAGGACGATGACGATACGCCTCCCACAGAGGACAGCTTGTTCTTACCTCTGGGGAGCCAGGCACTCATGAGCGACTACATGCTGCAGTGCCTGCGCAACGACAGCAGAGTTGCGCACATTTTAACGTGTGCGGAATACTGGGTTGCCACCCTGCTGGATCCCCGGTACAAAGACAATGTGCCCACCTTACTTCCTGCACTGGAGCGTGATAGGAAGATGCGCGAGTACAAGCGCACGCTGGTAGAGGCGCTCCTGAGAGCATTCCCAAATGTCACAGGGGAACAGGTGGAAGCCCAAGGCGAAGGCAGAGGAGGAGCAAGAGGTCGCCAACGCAGCAGTGTCACGGCCAGCTCTTCTGAGGGCAGGGTTAGCATGGCAGAAATGTGGAAAGTTTTGTCTCCACGCCACAGCTAACTGCACAACCACCTGATACGGAACGTGTTAGCAGGAGGCAGCATTTCACTAACATGGTTGAACAGTACGCCTGCACACCCTCCACGTACTGACTGATGGTTCGGCCCCATTCAACTTCTGGGTCTCCAAATTGTCCATGTGGCCAGAGTTAGCATTTTATGCCTTGGAGGTGCTGGCCTGCCCGGCGGCCAGCGTTTTGTCTGAACGTGTATTCAGCACGGCAGGGGCGTCATTACTGACAAACGCAGCCGCCTGTCCACAGCCAACGTGGACAAGCTGACGTTCATAAAAATGAACCAGGCATGGATCCCACAGGACCTGTGCCTCCCTTGTGCAGAATAGACATTTATAACTGCCTCCCCATCAACCATGTATTCTTGTACTCCGGGGCACTTCTTTATTGAATCCTCATTTTTTAACTTTACCATGATCTTGCGGTGCAACCCAAAGTTGAATGAACCTCTCCTCAGTCTGGGTGCTAGGGCCTAAATAACTGAAAGTGGCCTTCTCCAGTGGTGGGTGATATGACGCATGATTCCTTGCTGTGGGACCTCTCTCCTCTGTCTGGGTGCTGGGCCGAAATAACTGAAAGTGGCCTTCTCCAGTGGTGGGTGATATGACGCATGATTCCTTGCTGTGGGACCTCTCTCCTCTGTCTGGGTGCTGGTCCAAAATAAATGAGAGTGGCCTTCTCCGGTGGTGGTTGATATGACGCATGATTCCTTGCTGTGGGACCTCTCTCCTCTGTCTGGGTGCTGGGCCGAAATAAATGAGAGTGGCCTTCTCCGGTGGTGGTTGATATGAGGCATGATTCCTTGCTGTGGGACCTCTCTCCTCTGTCTGGGTGCTGGGCCGAAATAAATGAGAGTGGCCTTCTCCGTTGGTGGTTGATATGACGCATGATTCCTTGCTGTGGGACCTCTCTCCTCTGTCTGGGTGCTGGGCCGAAATAAATGAGAGTGGCCTTCTCCGGTGGTGGTTGATATGACGCATGATTCCTTGCTGTAGGACCTCTCTCCTCTGTCTGGGTGCTGGGCGAAATAAATGAGAGTGGCCTTCTCCGGTGGTGGTTGATATGAGGCATGATTCCTTGCTGTGGGACCTCTCTCCTCTGTCTGGGTGCTGGGCCGAAATAAATGAGAGTGGCCTTCTCCGTTGGTGGTTGATATGACGCATGATTCCTTGCTGTGGGACCTCTCTCCTCTGTCTGGGTGCTGGGCCGAAATAAATGAGAGTGGCCTTCTCCGGTGGTGGTTGATATGACGCATGATTCCTTGCTGTGGGACCTCTCTCCTCTGTCTGGGTGCTGGGCCGAAATAAATGAGAGTGGCCTTCTCCGGTGGTGGTTGATATGAGGCATGATTCCTTGCTGTGGGACCTCTCTCCTCTGTCTGGGTGCTGGGCCGAAATAAATGAGAGTGGCCTTCTCCGGTGGTGGTTGATATGACGCATGATTCCTTGCTGTGGGACCTCTCTCCTCTGTCTGGGTGCTGGGCCGAAATAAATGAGAGTGGCCTTCTCCGGTGGTGGTTGATATGACGCATGATTCCTTGCTGTGGGACCTCTCTCCTCTGTCTGGGTGCTGGGCGAAATAAATGAGAGTGGCCTTCTCCGGTGGTGGTTGATATGACGCATGATTCCTTGCTGTGGGACCTCTCTCCTCTGTCTGGGTGCTGGTCCAAAATAAATGAGAGTGGCCTTCTCCGGTGGTGGTTGATATGACGCATGATTCCTTGCTGTGGGACCTCTCTCCTCTGTCTGGGTGCTGGGCCGAAATAAATGAGAGTGGCCTTCTCCGGTGGTGGTTGATATGACGCATGATTCCTTGCTGTGGGACCTGTATCCTCTGTCTGGGTGCTGGGCCGAAATAAATGAGAGTGGCCTTCTCCGTTGGTGGTTGATATGAGCGCATGATTCCTTGCTGTGGGACCTCTCTCCTCTGTCTGGGTGCTGGGCCGAAATAAATGAGAGTGGCCTTCTCCGGTGGTGGTTGATATGAGGCATGATTCCTTGCTGTGGGACCTCTCTCCTCTGTCTGGGTGCTGGGCCAGAAATAAATGAGAGTGGCCTTCTCCGGTGGTGGTTGATATGACGCATGATTCCTTGCTGTGGGACCTCTCTCCTCTGTCTGGGTGCTGGGCCGAAATAAATGAGAGTGGCCTTCTCCAGTGGTGGGTGATATGACGCATGATTCCTTGCTGTGGGACCTCTCTCCAATTGATATTGGTTAATTTTTATTTATTTTATTTTATTTTAATTCATTTCCCTATCCACATTTGTTTGCAGGGGATTTTCCTACATTTTGCTGCCTTTGGCAGCCCTCTAGCCCTTTCCTGGTCTATTTTACAGCCTTTTTAGTGCCTAAATGTTCGGGTCCCCATTGACTTCAATGGGGTTCGGGTTCGGGATAAAGTTCGAGTCGAGTTTGAATCCCGAACCCGAACATTTTCGGGAAGTTCGGCCGAACTTCTCGAACCCGAACATCCAGGTGTTCTCTCATCTCTAATAATAAATAATCCATACTGTATGAAAACAACCCCCCAACTCAAAATGAGTGAATAACAAATAACCCATGCTTGACTTGAGGCCAGTTCAAGTCTAGCTGAAAGATTTCTGCACATATAGTATAAGCCTTGTTTCCTGTCATTTTTTTTCTAGATTACACAAGGTTACCATAGACAAAGTGCAGATTTGCTATGAAATTTTTTATGGAACAGAGATTTATTTTTTAAGATAAGGAGGATCATGAAACAACTCAGTTCAACCTTAGTAACAGCAACTCTGCCTGGACTCCTAATTCTCAGACCAATCTCCTATTGGAAAACTTCATTAACAATTTAAGGGTTCATGCACATGACCGTATGCATTTTACAGTTTGCAAAAAATAGAGATGCCATCCATGTGACATTCGCGTTGCATCGTTTTTTTTGTGGATCCATTGTAACAATGCCTATCCTTGTCCATAGCGGGGCTATGGAACGGACATACCGACACGGAACGCACACAGAGTCATTTTTTTTTGTTTTTTGCAGCCCAATTGAAGTGAATGGTTGCATATGGGCCGCAAAAAAATTGGAACGAACACACAAACAAAATACGTTCGTGTGCATGAACACTAAAGATAATAATGTTTACCTATTCTTATCACATTGATGGGGGTCTTGAAACTCTGCTAATCTGCTATTTGAATAGGCTGGGGTGCATGGGAGAGCTCTGCTGCCTTTTCATTGTTTAAATTAGTCCATACAGAGGAATGCTGTAGGGAAGAATCCCATTGCAGAGCAGTGCTACAATGCAAAACAGGGGTTGAAACGATATTTTTTGTGTGGTAAATGCATCCCTGTATATATGTGAGGACAGAGTACTAATAGGTCATATTTACACCCACCAACCTCTAGGTGTCGCTGTTTCCCTTTCTCATAGGGAAGTAGGAAGGTAGAGTAGTGATGAGTAGAGTTGACACCTGGATGCTCAGGTTCGAGAAGTTCAGCTGAACTTCACGAAAATGTTCGGGTTCAGGATCCGAACTTGACCCGAACTTGACCCCGAACCCCATTGAAGTCAATGGGGACACGAACTTTTGGGCACTAAAATGGCTGTAAAATAGCCCTGGAAAGGGCTAGAGGGCTGTAAAAGGCAAAATGTAGGTAAATCCCCTGCAAACAAATGTAGATAGGGAAATGACTTAAAATAAAATAAATAAAAATTAACCAATATTAATTGGCAACTTGGAGGAGGAGGTGGAATAGGAGGTTGGGGTGACGTCAGGTGGGAATGCTATGGTAGTTGAAGTTCTCCTCACAGCCATAAAGGATTCATGTCTCCCTGCAGCGCCACAGGCCTCATTCACAGCTTCAGGCCCATGAAAACCATACATGGGAGTTGAAGAAGTTCTCATCACAGCTAAAAACGATTCATGTCTGCCAGCAGTGCCAAAGGCCACATTCACAGATTCAGGCCCAAGGAAACCATACATGGGAGTTGGAGAAGTTCTCATCACGGCCAAAAATAGATTCATGTCTGCCAGCAGTGCCACAGGCCACATTCACAGATTCAGGCCCAAGGAAACCATACATGGGAGTTTGAGAAGTTCTCATCACAGCCAAAAAGGATTCATGTCTGCATGCAGTGCCACAGGCCTCACTCACAGACTCAGGCCCAAGACAACCATACATGGGAGTTGGAGAAGTTGTCATCACAGCCAAAAAGGATTCATGCCTGCCTGCAGTTTCACAGGCCTAATGCACAGGCTCAGGCCGCTGGCACCCACAAATAGGAGAGTTCAAATCAAGCTAAAACAGTATTGATTTCACCCAACAGTGCCACAGGCCACAATCACCCATTCAGGACCATGGCTCCCGCAAAGAGGAGGGCGGTCCCCTAACAGCAACACAGGCCTCAGGTCAACCTGCAATGGAACAGGTCATTATCATTTATGTAGTCCCTAGCACCCAGACAGAGGTGAGCGGTCCCATAACAGCAAAACAGGCATCATGTTACCCAGAAATGGAACAAGGCCACTTTCAGCAATTTAAGCCCTAGCACCCAGAAAGAGGAGAGAGGTCCCATAACAGCAAAACAGGCATCATGTCACCCACCAATGGAACAGGCAACTTTCAACAATTTAGGCCCTAGCACCCAGACAGAGGAGAGAGGTCCCATAACAGCAAAACAGGCATCATGTCACCCACCAATGCAGCAGGCGATTATCATTAATGTAGGACCCTGGCAACCAGACAGAGGAGAGGTTCATTCAAATTAGGGTATCCCCCAAAATAATGGTACATATAAAAAAAAAGGTTGCAAAGTAGGAGGAGCAGGAGGCAACAGGAGGCAAAGAAAATGCCCTGCGATCTTCGGTAGTGGAAGGACATGCGCCAAACTGCAATCCGCCTTGGGCCCAGCCGCCACTACGTTTACCCAGTGTGCAGTTAGGGAGATATAGCGGCCCTGGCCGTGCTTACTGGTTCATATATCTGTGGTTATGTGGACCTTGCCACAGATGGTGTTGCGCAGTGCACACTGATTTTATTTTCCACTTGGTTGTGCAGGGAAGAGACAGCTTACCTTGAAAAGTAGTTGCAGCTGGTAACTACTAGAGATGTCGCGAACATAAAATTTTCCGTTAGCGAACGGCAAACGCGAATTTCCGCAAATGTTCGTGAACGGGCAAACTGAACGAACCGCCATAGACTTCAATAGGCAGGAGAATTTTAAAACCCACAGAGACTCTTTCTGGCCACAAAAGTGATGGAAAAGTTGTTTCAATGGGACTAACACCTGGACTTTGGAATGCCGGAGGGGGATCCATGGCAAAACTCCCATGGAAAATTACGTAGCTGATGCAGAGTCGGGTTTTAATCCATAAAGGACATAAATCACCTAACATTCCTAAATTGTTTGGAATAACGTGCTTTAAAACATCCAGTGTGTGTATACGATCAGGTATGATGTTGTATCGATCAGGTAGTGTAAGGGTTACGCCCGCTTCACAGTGACAGACCAAACTCTGACAGACCAAACTCCCTGATTAAAGCACGCCAACAATAGCAAACAGTCCATTTGCACAACCGCAAACTCCCCATTTGCACAAGGTTGGATACCAAGCAATAATGTCCCGTTCCTTGTCCTCACTGACGTCATTGAAGGTCTCTTCCTCCACCCAGCCACGTACAACACCAAGGGTCCCCGAAAGGTGACAACAAGCCCCCTGGGATGCCTGCTGTGGTTGGTCTTCCACCTCCTCAAAGCCTCCATCCTCCTCTGACTCCTCTTCTTCAGACTCCTCTCTCTGTGTTGGCGCAGGTCCAGCAATCGACGACGACAAGGCTGCTTCTGGTGGTGATGGTGACCACAACTCTTCCTCTTCATGCTCATCTACGGCCTGATCCAGCACTCTTTGCAGGGCACGCTCCAGATTAAATGCATATGGGATGAGGTTGGTGATGTTGCCTTGGGTTTGACTGACCAGGTTTCTCCCCTCCGCAAAAGGACGCATGAGCCTACAGCCATTGTGCATGAGCGTTCAGTAACGCGACCAAAAAATACCCAGCTCCGCAGAGGCTGTCCTCTTTTTTTTTAAATTAAAAGAATCTGTTTTTACCAGTTTAATCTCTGTTTTGTCCCCTATTAGGGGCCAGTGTATGGAATAGATTTTAGGAACCGGGAGATGGAAAAAGATGGTTGGTCGTCCTCTTCCTTCAAATTTGGGGCACTGCGCGTGCCCCGTGCAATGTACTGTGCCACCCTATATGAGTGGTGTGTTAAGTAGTACTATTCGTATCAGTTTTATCCCTGTTATGTCCCCTATCAGGGGACGTGTATCAAATAGATTTTAGGAACCGGGAGATGGAAAAAGATGATTGGTCGGTCCTCTTACTTCCAATTTGGGGCACTGCACGTGCGCCGCGCAATATACTGTGCCTCTAATACAAAAATAGTGTAAACTACTATTCTTACCATTTTAATCTTTGTTAAGTCTCCTATCAGGGGGCGTGTATTAAATTGAGTCCTTGCATGGGGAGATAGAGAAAAAAGCTTGCTCTGTCTGCTTCCTTCTAATTTTGGGCACTTGCAATGGAATTTTCCACCAAGTTTAATCTCTGTTTTGTCCCTTATCAGGGCCAGGGCCACTGTAGTGAATAGATTTTTGGAACCGGGAGATAGAAAAAGACCCATGCTCGGTCCGCTTAGTTTGAATTTTAGGTCACTGCACGTGCGTCGTGCAATGTACTGTGCAACCCTATATGAGTGGTGGGCAGTGGGCACAGTACAGTCAGTGGGCCTGACACACACTGGCAAGAAACTGCAATTATATTAAAGGGTAAAAATTAAATGACTTTTTTATCTGCAAGGTACTGTGCCACCCGATATGAGTGGTGGGCACTGGCAGTGGGCACAGTACAGTCTGTGGGCCTGACACACACTGGAAGGCAACTGCAATTATATTAAAAGGTAAAAATTAAATGACTTTTTAATCTGCAAGGTACTGTGCCACCCTATATAAGTGGTTGGCAGTGGGCACTGTACAGTCAGTGGGCCTGACACACACTGGCATGCAACTGCAATTATATTAAAGGGTAAAAATTAAATGACTTTTTATCTGCAAGGTACTGTGCCACCGGACATGAGTGGTGGGCACTGGCAGTGGGCACAGTACAGTCTGTGGGCCTGACACAGACTGGCAGGCAACTGCAATTATATTACAGGGTAAAAATTAAATGACTTTTTTATCACAAGGTACTGTTCCACCCGATATGAGTAGTGGGCACAGTACGGTCTGTGGGCATGAACAAGCAGTGTTCGCCGGGAACTGTTCGCCGGCGAATCGTTCGGGACATCTCTAGTAACTACATACTGTGGGACAGCGACCGCCATCAGCTGTTTGAAATAGTCCGCCTCCACCATACGGAATGACAGTATTTCAAAGGCCAGGAATTCCCTCACCATACGTAATGAGGCATTCGGGCCTACCAAATAACGCTGCAGATTCTGTCACTTACTTGAACCAGAGGAAGGTGTTTCACTTGGACCTGTAGTTGGTGCTGAACGGCCACGTCCTCTCCCAGCAACAGGAGCTCCACCAACACCACCACGACCATGCCCACGTCTCTTATTTGATGTTCTCCTCATTATTTGCGTTCACCCTCCAAGCTAAAAGATTGGTTTCTCTCTGGTGTCAATTTACCCGCCAGTAGTCCACAATTACGTTCACTAAGGCAGTGCCCGTGTCATAAAAATGCTCTGTGGACCAAGAATAATGTTTTTTTTGGCCTAAAACACAATGATTCTCAATTTCTATGCAGAAATGTAAAAAATGTTTGGGTACGCTGTATGCACAAGTGGTTTGTGGGACAAGAACAAGTATTTTTGTAATAAAATACAGAATATTAGTATTTCACTGATGTAAATTGAAATTAATTATTGATACGCCAGATGCACCAGTTTTTTTGGACTACAACACAGCTTTTTTCAATGAAACCCCAAAATGCAGTTTTTATTTCCTGTGAATTAAAAATAGATATTAATACTATGTATCAACACCAGTTTTGTGGACCCAGAACACGGATACGGTCACCAAAATTCACAAAAGCAGTATTTAACTGCTATAAATTGAAATTAATTATTTATACAACGGATACACAACTGTTTTTTTGGCCTACAACATGGCTTGTTTCAATGAACCCCCGAAATGCAGTTTTTAACTGCTGTGAATTCAAAGTAGATATTGATGCTATGTATGGACTCCAGATTTGGGGACCCAGAACACGGATACGGTCACCAAAATTCATAAAAGCAGTATTTAACTGCTATAACTTGGAATTAATTATTTATACTACGGATGTACAACTGTTTTTTCGGCCTACAACCCGGCTTTTTTCAATGAAACCCCAAAATGCAGTTTTTAACTGCCAAATTTCGCTTTTTTCCCACAAAAAAAGAATAATGCACTTTTTCTCAGCTATAAAGTGAAATTGGTATTTAAGCGGTGTATTTTAAAATGCATTGTGGATCAGGATTTCCACTTTTTCGTCAAAAAAATACACTTATGCTGTATTTCACAGCAGCATGTAAAATAGGTGGGTCGAATGGGTATTTCAGACTGTTTGGTGGACCTTGAATAAGGTTTTTTTTTTACAAAAAACATAGAAGCAATATTTCCCTGCTAAAATATAAAATATGTCGGTGGACACTGTATGCAGAACTGTTTTGTGGACAAGGAATATGTTTTTTCCCCCAAAATTACATGGATTCTCTATTTCACTGCAGAAAAACATTTTTTGTAAACTAAAATACACTGATGCACTACTTGATAGCTGAAATTGAATATACGTTTTAGTGGATTGTATACACAAGTGCTCTGTGGCACCACAGGTACCAGACTAGACAAATGGGGTTTAAAAAAAATAATACTCACATTATCCACTTGCTCACGGAGAAGCTGTCCGCTCCCATCTTGATTGAAGAAAACCGATTAAAGGACCTGCGGCAAAAATGGTGACCTCATCACGTGATCACGCTTGCTCGGACGGGCTCTCAATGATCAAGTGGATGAGGTGAGTATCATTTTTTTTTTCAGCCACCATTTTAGGAAAAAACTCTTTGCTACCACAAGGGGCACAGCAAATTAAATTCCTAAACTTCCTAAACTTCAGATCAAATTCTGCTTTGTATGCTTTAACTCGCTCAATACTAGTGTAGAGGCTAAGTGAGAGTTAGTGTCTGGACAGCAAAGAGAGCAGATGCAAAATGTAGTGCTGACGCACAAGCCACCCCTGGACCTAGGTACCAGCCAAAGCTAGGCTAGAAATAACTTTACCTGGAAAAGCAGACCAGAAGAGAGTGGTGCAGAGAAGAAGCTCTGTAGAGATGAGATTTCTAAAGAGGATCTATTGGCTATACAGCTAATTTGTTAAGGAGTCTTCCAGTGTCTGAACATACATTGAAGTAGATTAACCATTGGCGAAAAAGAATATCAAAGGACATTTAGAAGTGTATTGTAAATAAAGCACTCTGTTCAAAAAAGGTACAGAATATAGTCTGAAGTTTAGGGTATGTCCTGAGGATGCATTGCAGAGAGAAAGTATTGCACCCCATGCCTGGATGCTTATGTCAAAGTCAGCTAGAGAAGTACAGAGTAAGGCCTCTTGCACACGGGCGTCATGTTTGACGCCCGGATAAGATGCGGGTGCGTTGCGGGAATCGCCGCGATTTTTCCGCGCGTGTGCTAACGTTTGTAGTGCGTTGAGCACGCGCGTGAAAAAATCCGCATGCTTGGTACCCAGACCCGAAGTCAGACTTCATCACTGAAGTCTGGTTTCGGGATGAGTATTCTGTATGTGTAATTATTTTCCTTTATAACATAGTTATAAGGGAAAATAATCGCATTCTAATTACAGAATGCAATGTGCCCCGGGCTTTAAAGGGTTAAAAATAATAAAGAGTGAACTTACCTTCTCCCATTGTACGCGCAGAGCCCCAGAACGTCTTCTCTCTTGATAGTTTTGATGCTTGAGGACCTGTGGTGACGTCACAGGGTCACATGGTCCAATCATAGAAGCATTTGAGTGGACCATGTGACCCATGCGGGAAAATCGCACTGAATCCGCACTTGCTTGCCGATGCTTGCGATTTTCCCACAGCCCCATTCACTTCTATGGGGCCTGCGTTGCGTGAAAAACGCAAAACATAGAGCATGCTGCGATTTTCATGCAACGCAGAAGTGATGCGTGAAAATCACCGCTCATGTGCACAGCCTCATAGAAATGAATGGGTCCGGATTCAGTGCGGGTGCAATGCGTCCACCTCACGCATTGCAACTGCGCGGAAATCACTCCTGAAAGGGGCCTAAAGAAAGTGATGCAAATGAGCTCTTAACAAGCTCTGCCTCTAATGCCACCAGATGTAAGGGAGCGATCCTATAAGTCAATGTTCAGCTCTTTAAATAAGCCAGAATTTCAAAGGAGCATGAACGGCCTATAAGTCTCCTCACGCCGATTAAGGCTTTCTCTCCCCATGGTGATATAGTACCCCCCAAATCCTGACAGGTCTCTTACCCAGTTAAGCCAGTACTCTGTACTCTGCAATGATGAGGGGCAATCACCCTGAAACAGCTGTCTGCAGATGAGGTGCTGGTTAATTTAATAGCTGAGTCATGCCTCAAGACTTATTTAAAGACCTGAGCATTGACTTATAGTATAGCTGCTGTACATCTGGTGGCATTAGAAGCAGGGCTTGTTAAGAGCTTATTTGCATTCCTTTCTTCCCAGAATTCCAGAGGAGCATGAATGGCCTATAAGTCTCCTCATGCCGATTAAGGTATTCTCTCCCAAGGAGAGATAGTAACCCCCCAAATCCTTCAGTGAAGAACTGTCCTGCTGTTAACCTGGTGTCAATATTCTCTTCACCATTACATTGCACTGACATCTAGAACTACAAAAATAGACCCTACCTTACACCTAGTGTTGAGCAAATCGAAGTATCCAAAGAGAACTTTGATCCGAATTTCAGGAAAAATTAGATTCGCTGCAAAGCCGAATTTCCTTGTGCTTCGTGGTAACTAATGAATTTTCCCTGAAATGGAGATAAAACAAAATTCAAAAATCATACTCACCTCATCCATTTGAGCGCAAAGAGGCTGTCATGGCCATTTTGCTTGAAGATCCCACGCAAAATCTCATGTGCTGTAAAGTATAACATCACCAAGCCAGCCAGTGTTATGACATCATCACAGACTGTGTGAGATTTCATGTTGGATCTTCAAGCAAGATGGCCACGGCGGCCTCTTCGCATCAAATGAATAAGGTAAGTACAATAATTTTTTTTTATGATTAACCACTGAAAAGCCTTAATATTAATCTCAGATGTCGTGATCAGTGATGAACGCAGAATCTGAGGGGGTTCAATGACGGGGTCAGTGCAATCGCCGTTCCCCATCATTACGCCCACTATTTACAAAGAAATGCACCTCGTGACAAAGTAATTTGTCGCAAAGCAATTTTTGGGGGAGAATTCGGCGGTCAGCTCTCAAGTTACATGTACAATGCATTCAGAATGTCTTCAGACCCTTTCAGTTATTTCCTGAATGCTTTCTGACATAATACTGTTAATACGAGAGCTATCTTCTCCATTTTTACTGCAAATTCCTACATTTGAACCAGAAAACTGAATAACCAGAAAATGAGTAGTGTACTAATATTGCAGGGTGCGTGTAAGGGCAAGCAGAGAAGGGAGTCTATGACGTGAAGCTTCAGGCAATAGTGCTGAGCATTGAGTAATGTTAGAGAAGGCAGCATCATTTATGTCATGCCATTTATCAAAGATATCCTCACCTAAAAGCAATTCTAAGAGAGAATAGCTCCATAATACAGAAAGCAATTGAGTATGGAACAAATCTATCTCAGTTGTTCAAACTGAACAGGAAAAAAGTCTAGCGATACTTTGCATATCTATTACTGTCCTATTACAACATCATAGAAAACCAGACTTTAAATGTTTTTTTTCAGAATTATTATGGTTTCAACAGATATGCTTATGTAGACCTGACCCATTTTCATCATGCAAACACTTTATTCTAGTTTCTTGACATCCTGTATGTAGCCCCTTCTGTTGCTGTATCCAACCAAACCCATGATACACTTCTCCTATTTCCACCACAGCTCCAGCATTGCTCCCGATGACACCCAGTTAGTTGATAGCTCTCTCACCCACTACAAAAACAGGGTTACAAAAACACTCCCCAATCACTGCCCTCATTGCTGCTTTGACTCGCCCATGGACATAACATCACAGAAATAAGAAAGAACTGCATGGACATGTGACCACAGCCCAGAATGGGTGATTAATTAAAGTGAAATAAATGCATTACAAAATGTCAGCTACCATACAGTATCTCACAAAACTGAGTAGACCCCTCAAATTTTAGTAAATATTTTCATGGAACAAAACTGATATGAAACTTTGATACAATATAAATTAGTCATTGTATAGCTTGTATAACAGTGTAAAGTTGGTGTGCCCTTAAACTAACACATTTGTTAATGTCTAAACTTCTGGCAACAAAAGTTAGTACCCCCTCAGTGAAAATGGACAAATTGTGCCCAAAGTGCTATATATTAGTTTTTTTTATAATATCCGTTTTTTTCCCCCCATCTGAATTCATGATTCCTCCCTGCTGAAGTTGCTTGTGGGCCAATGAATCATTGGCCCACAAGCAAGAAGGGAGGAATCATGTATTATTCAGAAGGGAAAAAATGCCGAATATTCGAGATAATGAATATATAGCACTATATTCGTAACATTCGTGAATTATCGAATTTGCAATATTCGCGATTAATATTTGTTATCCGAATATTCGCGCTCAATACTACTGAAAAGACACCTTGATTTGTATAGCAACTACAGACTTGTTCTAAGGAATTTTTGTACATGTCTGTAGAGTTCCTACTTAACCATAATAATTTTTCCTTCAATGGCAATTTTTATTTGCAGACGAGGGGGGCATCTATGGGTGCAAAATTCTCCACCTCGTTTTCAAATATTATTATGTCCTATTGGAAAGAATTCTACCTTATGAGTAGTCTTGGGCACGAATATTGGAAATGAGAATTTTAATCGCGAATATCGCAACATCGAGAATTTGAAATATTCAGAATATAGCGATATATATTTTCGAATTTTCTACTTTTTTTTTTTCCATCAGTAACCTTCCTTTTTGCTTGTGGCCAAATGAGAAGGCTGCAATGTCTTTGTCTGAGCTTAGCAACATCCCTGGCAACCAATAGGAAAGTTGCCTACCCCTTTACTATATAAGAACCTCCCCAGCAGCCATTTTCTACAGTTTATTACAGTTCTGAGAGTGACAGCAGTGACATTGCTGTGCTCTCTGCTTTACACTCATTACATTAGATAGTTAGATAGCTTATATATATAATACAGATAGTTAGTGGGAGGTAGTCAGTGTAGGTTAGATAGTGATATAGTGTAGGTTCTGCTGTCCATACATACATGCTACATACATAGTGCTGTGATGTCACAAGTTCACAACAAAACTTAGTGCACCAATCACTAATATGTAGTCAGACCTGTTAAATTGTGAAGTTTCATGTATTGCGCCAAAATATTCGCATCATTAGTGCCGATTTGCACAATCACATTAAATCACATTAAACTTCGAGCAGTTTGAAAAATGTAGCTATAGTGACCCACGCCTATATTTTTCACGCATTACACGAATATTACATTGCCGATTTTCACTATTTTTCATCTAGAAAATAATAGTGAATTCGCAAATATAGGACGTTCTACCAAATATTCGCGAAATATCGTGAATTCGAATATTGCCCCTGCCGCTCATCACTACTTATGAGTGAGGACAATATTTTTTTGCCTTCTATGATATGGTATGGCAGACTTATTGATGGTTGTAGATATGATGTTGGTAGAGAAAGGTTTTTGAACTAGGAAGGTGTGGACATTAGTGATGAGCACGCATGCTCGGCCGAATATCTGTTCTGCTGGAGCCGGTATGCTCGTTAAATGGCGGTACTCGGCCAAGTACCGCATGTGCTCAAGCGAAATTCTCGAGTCTCTGCCCCGCACATTTCGCGGGTTATAAGCAGCCAACAAAGGTGCAGGTAAGTACTGCCCTCTGTAATGCCAGTAGCCATGTTGGCTGCTGGCATTACAGTGATTGGCTGTCCGGAGTCTAGAACGCGTCATCGGGTGCTATATAGCACCAGATGAAACATGTTCGGCTCAAACGTAGACAGGGAGAGCAGAGCGTAGGAATAGAGATGTCCCGAACTATTTGGCGGCGAACACCGCTTGTTTGCGTTCGCCGCGGCGGGCGAACATAGCGATGTTCGGTCTGCCCCCTATACATCATCATTGAGCAAACTTTGACCCTGTACCTCACAGTCAGCAGACACATTCCAGCCAATCAGCATACCCTCCCACCTCCTATAAAAAAGCAAGGATGGCAGCCATCTTAGATTCATTCTGAAGCTGCAGTGTTTGTTAGAGCAGGGAGAGTGCTGCTGCTGAATTAATAGGGGAAGCGTTAGCTAGACCAGTGTTCTGTGTTCACTCCAATCCTCAAAGACTCATCTGCTGTAGGGAAAGCATCCTGACAGCACCCGAAAAAGCCTTTTTTTGGGCTGGTACATCAGTCTGCTTTTATTTATTTTTATATATATATATATATATATATATTGCAGTTGCCTACCCGTGTGTGAGAGCCAACAGGCCCACAGACTGTACTGTGTGCACACCACTCATATGGGGTGGCACAGTACCTTGCAGATAAAAAAAGTCATTTAAGGAACCTTGGAAGGATGTCACGTTGTGTACGTATTCAGGAAAACAACTATAAGATCATGACCCAATGGTATATTACTCCAGTCAAAACTGCCCTCTTCTCCACCAATGCATCAGATAGGTGCTGGAGATGTGGTGTGGAGAGAGGTACTTTTCTCCACCTATGGTGGGACTGCTCTAAAATCAATAAATGGTGGTTAGACATATTTGAAATCATCAACAGAGTTTGCCACACCAACATAAACCCTTCACCAATGATAGCCCTCTTGTCATACACTGGTAATCAACCCTCGACCCATTTATCATACCTCTTTAGACAACTTCTGATTGCAGCTCGCCTCCTTATACCGAAGTGCTAGCTCCAGACTTCTCCCCCCACCATTGAATCTTGGAAACTGAAGGTAGACCAACTCTACCGATTTGACGAATTGTCGTCTTGGGAATCTCGCACTCACCCCAAATTCCTTAAGCTCTGGGATGGCTGGAAAATCTATAGATTTTCAGACTCTCCTTGATTTCCTCCCACACTCCCTCTACACCCCCATAGGGGGAACGTGACCTTCTTCCTTAGCTGATCCAGATGTCTGTAAACTCCCCCCAGTCTCCCTTTATTTTATTTTATGCCAGAAGAAGTTATGGTGGCATTTAACGGTTTGAAAGCTACTCTAGATGATTACTGTCTTTTACCACCACTGCATAGGTTCTGACCGCTCAGCTCACCCTTGTCGGACTTGTAACCTTGTTTAGGATGTTTTTCTACCTAATGAACAATGCCCTTCATGTGGAATTTTTACCCATCTATTCTCTCCAGGATACAAATTGTATTCTTTGCTGTTACCTGTACACCATATCTACGTGTAATTGTACATGTAAACTGTGTGCATCTACCTGATACTTAAGTTTGTTCCTATGAAAAAATTCAATAAAAAATTTAAATATAAAAAAAAAAAAAAAAGTCATTAAATTTTTCCTCTGTAATATAATTGCAGTTGCCTGCCAGTGAGTGTCAGGCCCACTGACTGTACTGTGACCAGTGCCAGTGCCCACCACTCATATCAGGTGGCACAGTACCTTACAGATAAAAAAGTCATTTCTTTTTTTCTCTGTAATATAATTGCAGTTGCCTGCCATTGAGTGTCAGGACCACTGACTGTACTGTGCCCACTGCCCACCACTCATATAGGGTGGCACAGTACCTTGCAGATAAAAAAGTCATTTAATTTTTCCTCTGTAATATAATTGCAGTTGGCTGCCAGTGAGTGTCAGGCCCACTGACTGTTGTGTGCCCACTGCCAGTGCCCACTACTCATATAGGGTGGCACAGTACCTTGCAGATAAAAAAGTCATTTTATTTTTTCTCTGTAATATAATTGTAGTTGCCTGCCAGTGAGTGTCAGGCCCACTGACTGTACTGTGCCCACTGCCCACTACTCATATAGGGTGGAACAGTACCTTGCACGCATAGTACCACTAATGATTGGCAGAGGCAGGCCACCCCACAGGGGCCGTTGTGGTCGTGGTGCTATGATCTCCTTTGGCCCTATAATAATGCCCAGTGTTCAAAGGCCACGTACCCTGAACTCGAAAAATTCTGAGGACATAGTTGACTGGCTTACACAGAACACCCAATCTTCTACAGCTTCCGCTTGGAACCTTGATGCACCATCCTCCTCCAGCTCAGCTTCGGGCACCTCTCAAGTTACCACTCGCCCGCCCGCCGCCATCACCAACACTAGCACCACAGCTGCTTCACTTGATCTGTCAGTGGAGTTATTTACACATCAGTTGGAAGAAATGAGTGATGCGCAACCATTATTGCCAGAGGATGTAGATAACAGGACGTACGGTGTGATGATGATGATGTTGTACCCGCTGCTACTTCCTTTGCTGAGTTGTCAGATACAAGTGAAGCGGTTGATGATGACGATGTGTCCGTGGATGTCCGTGGGTGCCCGCTCGAAGAGAAGAAGAGAAGAGAAGAAGAAAAGAGGGAAAGTTCAGATGGAGATACAGAGAGGAGGAGGAGACGAGTTGCAAGCAGGGGGAGGTCGTCGCAAGGAGCTAGTGGCACAGTCAGACAGCATGTATCGGCACCCGGGGTTAGCCAGAGAGCATGACAATCAATGCATGCTGTTGCCACCACCAGAATGCCGTCATTGCAAAGCTCAGCAGTGTGGCATTTTTTGTGTGTGTCTGCTTCTGATAACAGCGATGCCATTTGCAACCTGTGCCAAAAGAAACTGAGTTGTGGGAAGTCCAACACCCACCTAGGTACAACTGCTTTGCGAAGGCACATGATCTCACATTACAAACGCCTATGGGAACACATGAGTACAAGCAGCACACAAACTCAAAGCCACCATCCTCCTTCTGGTCCAGCATCTTCAGCCACGTCAATCACTGCTGTCCTCCTTGGTCCCTTTCAACCACCCGTCACTCCGCCTCTCACCTTCAGCAGTTCCTGCTCATCTGCCCACAGTCAGGTGTCTGTCAAGGAAATGTTTGAGCGTAAGAAGCCAATGTCACACCCGGCGTCTGACAGCTGGCTTGTCGGAACTCTTAGCCCGCCAGCTTTTACCATACAAGACAGTGGTGTCTGAGGCCTTCAAAAAATTTGTAGCTATTGGGACACCGCAGTGTAAGGTATCCGGTCGAAATTTTTTTTCACAAAAGGCAATCCCCAACCTGTACTCTATTGTGGAAAAGAAAGTCATGGCATGTCTGGCACACAGTGTTGGGGCAAGGGTCCATCTGACCACTGATACCTGGTCTGCAAAGCACGGTCAGGGCAGGTATATCACGTACACTGCGCATTGTGTAAACCTGCTGACAGCTGCCAAGCATGGAATGCGTGGCTCTGCAGCGGAGTTGGTGACACCGCCACGACTTGCAGGCAGGCCTGCTGCCACCTCCTCTACTCCTCCTACTCCATCCTCTTCGCTAACCTCATTGGCTGAGTCCTCTTCTGATAATGCGTCTTGCTCCACATCAACTGCACCCCCCCAGCTCCCCAGGGGCTATTCCACATCCCGGATACGACACTGTCACGCCCGCTTGGGGTTGACTTGCCTGAAAGCAGAGAGTCACACCGGACCAGCACTCCTGTCCGCCCTGAACGCACAGGTGGATCAGTGGCTGACCCCGCACCAACTGGAAATCGGCAAAGTGGTGTGTGACAACGGAAGCAATCTGTTGGCGGCATTGAATTTGGGCAAGTTGACACATGGGCTGTGCAAGGCACATGTGTTGAATCTGATCGTACAACGTTTTGTGTATAAGTACCCAGGCTTACAGGACGTCCTCAAGCAGGCCAGGAAGGTTTGTTGCCATTTTAGCCGTTCCTACACGGCCATGGTGCACTTTTCCAATCTTCAGCGGCGAAACAAAATGCCAGTGAGGCGCTTGATTTGCGACAGCCCGGCGCGTTGGAATTCAACACTCCTAATGTTCAATCGCCTGCTCCAACAAGAAAAAGCCATCAACGAGTATTTGTATGACCGGGGTGCTAGGACAGCCCCTGCAGAGCTGGGTATTTTTTTGCCACGTTACTGGACGCTCATGCGCAATACGTGTAGGCTCATGCGTCCTTTTGAGGAGGTGACAAACCTAGTCAGTCGCACTGAAGGCACCATCAGCGACCTCATCTTATTTGTTTTCTTCCTGGAGAGTGCCCTGCGAAGATTGCTGGATCAGGCAGTAGATGAGCGTCAAGAGGAAGAACAGACCTTCAATGACATTAGTGAGGTCGAGGAACGGGACATGAGTAGCTCGGCATCCAACCTTGTGCAAATGGGGTCTTTCATGCTGTCATGCCTGTTGAGGGACCCTCATATAAAAAGGCTGAAGGAGAACGACCTGTACTGGGTGGCCATACTACTAGACCCCCGGTATAAGCAGAAAGTGGCTGAAATGTTACCGAATTACCGGAAGTCGGAAAGGATGCAGCAGTTCCAAAACAAGTTAAAAAGTATGATTTACACAGCGTATAAGAGTGATGTCACAGCACAACGGGAATCTAACAAGGGAGGAGATGAAAGTAATCCTCCTCCTACCACTACCACGCCGGACAGGACGCTTTACAGACGTGTTGTAGATGGAGGACATGCAGAGCTTTTTAAGTCCTACGCATCGCCACAGCCCTTCGGGGTCCACCCTCAGAGAACGACTCGACCGACAGGTAGCAGACTACCTCACCTTAATTGCAGATATCAACACTCTGAAGAGCGATGAACCCCTTGACTACTGGGTGTGCAGGCTTGACCTGTGGCCTGAGCTATCCCAATTTGCGATAGAACTTCTGTCCTGCCCCGCTTCAAGTTTCCTGTCAGAAAGGACCTTCAGAACAGCAGGAGGTATTGTCACTGAGAAGAGAAGTCGCCTAGGTCAAAAAGGTCTAGATTACCTCACCTTTATTAAGATGAATGAGGCATGGATCCCGAAGGGACTGACAGTGGGGGATGCATTTGACTAAAAAAGGCCTGATGAGATGCCTTGGGCTAAAAATGGTCCCCACGCTGCTGTATTTAATCTCTGCATGCCGGATGACTTGCGTGACTTCTCCGTCACCAACTAGGGTTCAAGCTGCAATTTTTTAGTACACTTGCTGCCTGGAAAACATAAATTTTTCCGGCCAATGATACAGCAGCGGCTGCAATAATACCTAATTTTTCAGGCATGTGTTCATGCCTAATTTTTCTGGCCTCTGGTGCTGCAGTGTGGCTGCAAAAACAAAACAATAAAAAGGCACAAACGTGTCAATTCCCCTTTGGGATCCTTACCTTGTTGTGGTGAAGGGGCTTGCGTATCACAATGAAGCGATTACCTCTATGAGTGTATTGACAATGTTGTCACACCACCCAGATGATAAGGTCGTTGCTTCATTGTGAACAGACCAAAACCGATCGGCTGGATAATTTTTCATAGAAAAAACATTAATTTTCTTTGTGATCAACTAAGGTGATCATTAAAGCCTACTAGGCCAACAATGGGCCCACACTGCAGAATCATTGTTTTCTGGGTCACTTAACTGTCACTGAACTACCTCAGCATGACCATAGGCTTTGAAAAACCGCCATCACCTGCAATATCTCGAACGTGCGCAAGAGCACAGTCATCACTACACCAAGATTGACACATAGAGGAATAGAATTTATGTCATGAGTGTGTTAACTATTGATAACTCTTTGCGGTTGTTTGCAGTGCGTTAAATGGGGGGTTTGGTCTGTCACTGTGAAGCGGGCGTAACCCTTACACTACCTGATCGATACAACATCATACCTGATCGTATACACACACTGGATGTTTTAAAGCACGTTATTCCAAACAATTTAGGAATATTAGGTAATTTATGCTCTTTATGGATTAAAACCCGACTCTGCGTCAACTACGTAATTTTCCATGGGAGTTTTTCCATGGATCCCCCTCTGGCATGCCACAGTCCGGGTGTACACTAACAACCTCTTATAGCTTCCATCTTAGAGGCAGGACAGAGTTCTGGTTGCAGAGTGCTGTTGCATTTTTTGTTTGTATGTATATGTGCTAGAGCTACGTGCACCTGCATACAGAGACGTGCTGACTGACCCCCCTTTGTGTTTCTGTTTAGTATATGTTGGAGGTGTGGCAACCTCTCTTTCAGTTTTGCACACCTGACTAGTTTGTCTGCCTTAGAGGCTGGTTTTAAACAGAGTGAGTATAAAACTGAACTTGCATTCATAGTAACTGCTAGTAACCATCTGGCTCAAGGAGGAGGACACAGTGCACTCAGCATGCAAGTTGGTACCTGCATCCCTGGATCTAATGGAAGCTGTTTTAGCACCAGAAAGGGTTAATAAGTACGGTTGATCCCAGCATGCATGCTGGGCCCGCACTCCCTGGATTTTATATGGCTGTCATGGCCCATAACAGGTAGGATTTAGCGTTAGGTCCACACATGAGGCGGCTTTGGCGTGGTGAGTGGCTTATTTCCTTTTGATCAAAATGGCAGGACAGAGTTCTGGTTGCAGAGTGCTGTTGCATTTTTTTGTTTGTATGTATATGTGCCATAGCTACGTGCACCTGCATACAGGAACGTGCTGATTGACCCCCCCTTTATGCCACAGTCTGGGTATTAGTCCCCTTGAAACAACTTTTCCATCACTATTGTGTCCAGAAAGAGTCCCTGTGAGTTTTAAAATTCGCCTGCCTATTGAAGTCTATGGCGGTTCGCCCGGTTCGCCCGTTCGCGAACATTTGCGTAAATTCGCCATTCGTGAACAGAAAATTTTATGTTCGCGACATCTCTACGTAGGAAGGGAAAGACAGTGTAAGGGAGCGATTTTCAGCTTTTATTCAGAGAAAGCTTTTCCAAGACCCAAAAGTCCTCTTAAGGACTATTGTGTGTGTGTGTGTGTGTGTTTTCAAGCAGCAATCTATTTACCTCCTGAAGTCTCAGAAACAGTGCTATGGAAGGGACAGATAGTGCAGGGAGAGAAATTTGCTGCTTTTACTATCAAAAGCTTTTTAACGACCCTGGTTCTTTTATGGACTACTGTGTGTGTATGACAGCAGCAAGATATTTTATTTTATACCTATTAGTGACATATACTGTGTATCATCAGCAGACTGTGTCTTTAATAATCTGGGCCACATCTAGTGTCCATAATCTGTGGTGTTCTGTAACCAATATTGTAGAACATCTGCAAACAGTTTCTGTATTACAAATTACAATAATTTGGGCCAAATATAGTGTCCATAATCTGTGGTGTTCTGTAACCAATACTGTATAACATCTGCAAACAGTTTCTGTATTACAAATTCCAATAATCTGGGCGACATCTAGTGTCCATAATCTGTGGTGTTCTTTAACCAACACTGTATAACATCTGCAAACAGTTTCTGTATTACAAATTCCAATAATCTGGGCCACATCTAGTGTCCATAATCTGTGGTGGTCTGTAACCAATACTGTATAACATCTGCAAACAGTTTCTGTATTACAAATTCCAATAATCTGGGCCACATCTAGTGTCCATAATCTGTGGTGGTCTGTAACCAATACTGTATAACATCTGCAAACAGTTTCTGTATTACAAATTCCAATAATATGGGTCACATCTAGTGTCATGTGGTGTTCTGTAACCAATACTGTATAACATCTGCAAACAGTTTCTGTATTACAAATTCCAATAATCTGGGCGACATCTAGTCTCCATAATGTGTGGTGTTCTTTAACCAGTTGCCGACCGCCTCACGCAGGATTGCGTCCTGCGGGCAGTCGGTTCATTCCTCCTTGACGCGCGGGCGCGTCATCTCGCGAGAGGCGAGATTTCCTGTGAACGCGCGCGCGCGTGCGCGCGTTCACAGGATCACGTCGGGGACAAGATAAACTACAGCCAGCCAGCGCTGATCGTGCGCTGGCAGGCTGTAGAAGTTAAAAAAAATGGCATATCAGACGCTGTTTTGTTAACAGCGTCTGATATGCTTGCTGATCGTTCCTTTGGTGGTCCCTTTTGCTTGGGACCACCAAAGGAAACTTTTATAAGTGCACCAAATCACCACACAGACCCCCACCCACCCATCCCCCACCCCCACCCCGTCACTGATTAACCCCTGATTAACCCCGATCACCCCATGTCACCCCCTGACACTAATTACCCCCTGTAAGGCTCATTCAGACGTCCGTATGTGTTTTGCGGATCCATGGATCCGCGGATCCGCAAAACACGGACACCGGCAATGTGCTTTCCGCATTTTGCGGATCCGCACATTGCCAGAACTATATAGAAAATGCCTTTTCTTGTCCGCAATTGCGGACAAGAATAGGACATGCTCTATCTTTTGTGGAGCTGCGGCCGGATGTTTGGGGGCCGAAACCCGGAAGTTTGCGGCCGCAGCTCCGCAAATGCTGATGCGGCGAGCGCATAGTGTGCTCTCCGCATCACCGCCAGCCCCATTCACACTGAATGGGTCCGCATCTATTCCACAGAATTGATGCGGAATAGATGCGGACATTTTTGCGGACGTGTGATTGGGGCCTTACTACTTTTTTTTTTGCACATTTTTTGGCAGAGATTTATTCATCCACATTGATCGATGCGAATGAGGAAATCTGTGCCGTTTTTTTATTTTTGCACATTTTTGGGCAGAGATTTTTCATCCACATTGATCGATGCGAATGAAGAAATCTGTGCCGTTCATTTTTTTCTTTTCAGCCCAGAGGCTGAACGGAAAAAATCTCATTACCCGTATGCTCAATATAAGGAGAATCGCAGAAACTCCTAATGCTGGCCATACGTGTAATGATTACGGAGACCCTAAAATGCCAGAGCAGTACAAACACCTCACATGTGACCCCATTTTAGAAAGAAGACACCCCAAGGTATTCCGTGAGGGGTATGGTGAGTTCATGTAAAATATTATTTTTGTCACAAGTTAGTGGAATATGAGACTGTAAAAAAAAAAAAAAAACAATTTCCGCTAACTTGTGCCAATTTTTTTTTCTGTGAACTCGCCATACCCCTCACAGAATACCTTGGGGTGTCTTCTTTCCACAATGGGGTCACATGTGGGGTATTTATACTGCCCTGGCATTTTAGGGGTCCTAAAGCGTGAGAATCCAAATGCATAAAAATGGCCTGTGAAATCCTAAAGGTACTCATTGGTTTAGGGCCCTTTGCGCATCTTGGCTGCAAAAAGTGTCACTCATGTGGTATCGCCGAACTCAGGAGAAGTAGGGCAATGTGTTTTGGGGTGTATTTTTACATATACCCATACTGTGTGTGAGAAATATCACTGTAAACGACAACTTTTTAAATTTTTTTATTCAAAGTTGTCAATTTACAGAGATATTTCTCACACAAAGTATGGGTATATGTAAAAATACACCCCAAAACACATTGCCCTACTTGTCCTGAGTATGGAGATACCACATGAGTGACACTTTTTGCAGCCTGGGTAGCAAAGGGGCCCAAATTCCAACGAGTACCTTTAGGTTTTATATGGCTGCTCACAATTTAGCCCCACCCAAAATGCCAGAACAGTACAAACACCCCACAAATGACCCCATTTTGGAAAGAAGACACCCCAAGGTATTCGCTGAGGGGCATAGTGAGTCCATGAAAAATTTAACTTTTTGTCAAAAGTTAGCAGAAAGGGAGACTTTATGAGAAAAAACAATAAAAAATCAATTTCCGCTAACTTGTGCCAAAAAAAAAATCTTCGATGAACTCGCCATGCCCCTCACAGAATACCTTGGGGTGTCTTCTTTCCAAAATGGGGTCGCATGTGGGGTATTTATACTGCCCTGGCATTTTAGGGGTCCTAAAGCGTGAGAATCCAAATGCATAAAAATGGCCTGTGAAATCCTAAAGGTACTCATTGGTTTTAGGGCCCCTTTGCGCATCTTGGCTGCAAAAAAGTGTCACTCATGTGGTATCGACGAACTCAGGAGAAGTAGGGCAATGTGTTTTGGGGTGTATTTTTACATATACCCATACTGTGTGTGAGAAATATCACTGTAAACGACAACTTTTTAATTTTTTTTATTCAAAGTTGTCAATTTACAGAGATATTTCTCACACAAAGTATGGGTATATGTAAAAATACACCCCAAAACACATTGCCCTACTTGTCCTGAGTACGGCGATACCACATGAGTGACACTTTTTTGCAGCCTGGGTGCGCAAAGGGGCCCAAATTCCAACGAGTACCTTTAGGTTTTACATGGCTGCTCACAATTTAGCCCCACCCAAAATGCCAGAACAGTACAAACACCCCACAAATGACCCCATTTTGGAAAGAAGACACCCCAAGGTATTCGCTGAGGGGCATAGTGAGTCCATGAAAAATTTAACTTTTTGTCAAAAGTTAGCAGAAAGGGAGACTTTATGAGAAAAACAATAAAAAATCAATTTCCGCTAACTTGTGCCAAAAAAAAAATCTTCTATGAACTCGCCATGCCCCTCACAGAATACCTTGGGGTGTCTTCTTTCCAAAATGGGGTCACATGTGCGGTATTTATACTGCCCTGGCAATTTATGGGCCCTAAAGCGTGAGAAGAAAAATGCGTAAAAATGCCCTCCTAAAAGGTACTCATTGGTTTTAGGGCCCCTTTGCGCATCTTGGCTGCAAAAAAGTGTTACTCATGTGGTATCGCCGTACTCAGGAGAAGTGGGGCAATGTGTTTTGGGGTGTATTTTTACATATACCCATGTTGGGTGAAAGAAATATCTCTGTAAATTGACAACTTTGAATAAAAAAATGTAAAAAGTTGTCATTTACAGCGATATTTCTCACACACAGTATGGGTATATGTAAAAATACACCCCAAAACACATTGCCCTACTTCTCCTGAGTACGGCGATACCACATGAGTGACACTTTTTTGCAGCCAAGGTGCGCAAAGGAGCCCTAAAACCAATGAGTACCTTTAGGATTTCACAGGCCATTTTTACGCATTTGGATTCTCACGCTTTAGGGGCCCCTAAAATTCCAGGTCAGTATAAATACCCCACATGTGACCCCATTTTGGAAAGAAGACACCCCAAGGTATTCCGTGAGGGGCATGGCGAGTTCACAGAATTTTTATTTTTTGGCACAAGTTAGCGGAAATTGATATATATTTTTTTTTAATTTTGTTTTTTACAAAGTCTCATATTCAACTAACTTGTGACAAAAAATAAAATTTTACATGAACTCACCATACCCCTCACGGATTACCTTGGGGTGTCTTCTTTCCAAAATGGGGTCACATGTGGGGTATTCATACTGTCCTGGCATTTTAGGGGCCCCTAAAGCGTGAGAAGAAGTCTGGAATCCAAATTTGTAAAAATGCCCTGTGAAATCCTAAAGGTACTCATTGGTTTTAGGGCCCCTTTGCGCACCCAGGCTGCAAAAAAGTGGCACAAATGTGGTATCGCCGTACTAAGGAGAAGTAGGGCAATGTGTTTTGGGGTGTATTTTTATATATACCTATACTGTGTGTGAAAAATATCTCTGTAAACGACAACTTTTAAAAAAGTTTATACAAAGTTGACAATTTACAGAGATATTTCTCTCACCCAACATGGGTATATGTAAAAATACACCCTAAAACACATTGCCCTACTTCTCCTGAGTACGGCGATACCACATAAGTGACACTTTTTGCAGCCTGGGTGCGCAAAGGGCCCAGATTCCAACAAGTACCTTTAGGTTTTACATGGCGGCTCACAATTTAGCCCCGCCCAAAATGCCAGAACAGTAAACACACCCCACAAATGACCCCATTTCGGAAAGTAGACACCCTGAGGTATTCACTGAGGGGCATAGTGAGTCCGTCTGAGATTTCTTTTTTTTTTTGCCAGAAGTTAGCAGAAATTAAAACTTTTTTTTTTTTTTTCTCAGAAAGTGTCATTTTCCGCTAACTTGTGAAAAAAATGAAATGATACATGAACTCACCATGCCCCTCCGCGAATACTTTGGGGTGTCTTCTTTCTAAAATGGTGTCATTTGGGGGTATTTATACTATCCTGACATTCTAGCACCTGAAGAAACATGACAGGCGCTCAGAAAGTCAGAGCTGCTTCAAAATGCCGAAATTAACTTTTTTGCACCATAGTTTGTAAACGCTATAACTTTTACCCAAACCAATAAATATACACTTATTGGACTTTTTTTTTATCAAAGACATGTAGAACAATAAATTTAGAGAAAAATTTATATAGAAATGTAGTTTTTTTGGAAAAATTTTACAACAGAAAGTGAAAAATGTCATTTTTTTGCAAAAATGTTGGTCATTTTTGATTAATAGCAAAAAAAGTAAAAATGTCAGCAGCAATAAAATACCACCATATGAAAGCTCTATTAGTGAGAAGAAAAGGAGGTAAAATTCATTTGGGTGGTAAGTTGTATGACGGAGCAATAAACGGTGAAAGTAGTGTAGTGCGGAATTGTAAAAAGTGGCCTGGTCATTAAGGGTGTTTAAGCTAGGGGGGCTGAAGTGGTTAACCAACACTGTATAACATCTGCAAACAGTTTCTGTATTACAAATTCCAATAATGTGGGCCACATCTAGTGTCCATAATCTGTGGTGGTCTGTAACCAATACTGTAGAACATCTGCAAACAGTTTCTGTATTACAAATTCCTATAATCTGGGCCACAACTAGTGTCCATAATCTGTGGTGTTCTGTAACCAATACTGTAGAACATCTGCAAGCAGTTTCTGTATTACAAATTCAAATAATCTGGGCCACATCTAGTGGTTATATCTGTGGTGTTCTTTAACCAATACTGTATAACATTTGCAAACAGTTTCTCTATTAGTGTTGAGCGCGAATATTCGAAAAGCGAATTTTTTTAGCGAATATCGGCACTTCGCTAATTCGCGAATATTTCGAATATAGCGCTATAAATTCGCTATTTCGAATATTCGTTTTTTTTTTTTTTTTTTTTTAGTTATATTTTTTTCTTTCCCACTTCCCAAAAGTAGTTCTTACCTGTCATGAGGATTCCTGGCTTCCTGGCTGCTCCAGTCAGTGCCCGTTGCCGCTTCTGCCGACTTCCGTGCTCATGGAGCGTCCCCTTCCATGGGAAAATCTCTATATACTAAAATGTACTGTCGGATTTGAGGAATTACGTTGAAATCGCAATGCGATTAATTCAAGTTATATTAATCGCATTGCGATTTCAACTTAGAGATGGGTTTATAATGGGTCAGCTTGCTAGAATTAACGAAGTTAACGAATATGGAATATAGCAGCAGTGCTAAGTTGAAATCGCAATGCGATTAATTTAACTTAAAGTATTCGCATTGCGATTTCAACTTAGCACTGCTAGTGCATAGCTATATATTCCATAATGGAATATATAGCTATGCACTAGCAGTGCTAAGTTGAAATCGCAATGCGAATACTTTAAGTTAAATTAATCGCATTGCGATTTCAACTTAGCACTGCTGCTATATTCCATATTCGTTAACTTCGTTAATTCTAGCAAGCTGACCCATTATAAACCCATCTCTAAGTTGAAATCGCAATGCGATTAATATAACTTGAATTAATCGCATTGCGATTTCAACGTAATTCCTCAAATCCGACAGTACATTTTAGTATATGGAGACGCTCCCATGGTGATGGGGACGCCCATGAGCACAGAAGTTATGGTTGGCTTGGTAGAATTAGCGAGGATGACGAATATGACGAATGTATTCGTCATATTCCTCAAAACGAAGATAACGAAGTATTCTACATCTTCGCTTTAGCTACCTATTCGTCAACTTCGCTAATTCGAGCAATCATCATCATTCATCAAATAGGAAGGTTGACTTATTAGAGAGTTGTAGTTAATTCGCTATGCGATTTTTTTTTTTTTAATACAATAATTATATTACTTGATATGATAATATTATTATAAGTATTCTATTTATTAAAAAAAAAAAATCGCATAGCGAATTTAACACAGTTGTCTCTATAGTCAACCTTCCTATTTGATTGCTAGAATTAGCGAAGTTGACGAATAGGTTGCTAAAACGAAGATGTAGAATACTTCGTTATCTTCGTTTTGAGGAATATGACGAATACATTCGTCATATTCGTCATCCTCGCTAATTCTAGATATGAAACCAATAGGAAAGTAGCCTTAAGTACAAATCGCAATATGCGATTATTTAAATCGCATTTTAATCGCGATAACTAGAAAAAATGACGAATATTCGATTTCGACGAATATGAAACGAATATTCATTCGAATATTCGCGAATTTCGTCGAAATCGAATATGGCACCTGCCGCTCATCACTATTCTCTATTACAAATTCCAATAATCTGGGCCTAATATAGTGTCCATAATCTGTGGTGTTCTGTAACCAATACTGTAGAACATCTGCAAACAGTGTCTGTATTAAAAATTCCAATAATCTGGGCCTAATACAGTATCCATATTCTGTGGGTTTCTGTGACATATACTGTCCTGCATCCGAAAACTGTGTCTTTAGCGAACAGTAAAACAATCTGTGCTACATCTAGTGACAAAACCATTAATATTAAGAAGGCAAGCACTAAGGGACCGGGTAGTTGGCGTGATGCTGATGGTGCACGCAGAGGCCTTGGCCCTGGGCGCAATGAAACTGCACCAGAAAAAAAAATACATCCCAGCTTCATGTCCAATTTAGCTGGGCGGCTCAGGACAAAACTGTCCAAGTCGGAGCAGTGCGAACAGTTGGTTGGTTGGATTGCTGAAGATAATGCTTCCAGTCGGTTAAGCACCACCCTCTCGTCCAGTCTCTGTAGCCAAGAGTCTGATCAACCGAATCCTCACTCTGATCATCCTTCCTTCAACCATGGAGAGGCTTGCCAAACAAGTGATCCCACACTCGGATATTCCAAGGAGCTCTTTCCAGTGCCACTATTAGATTTGGCCCTCGCTCCCAGCACGCTTGAAGAGGCACCTGAGATATTGTGCCCTGATTCCCAACCTCTTGAGCCTTCAAAGTCTCAAGAAGATGACGGTGGTGAACCGAAATTGGAAGATGAGACACAGTTGTCAATCACTAAGGGTTGTGGTTAGGTCAAGTCAGGAGAATGAGCAGAGTGAGGAAGTGGAAGAGAAGGTGGTGGACGATGAGGTCACTGACCCAACATGGGAAGGACGGCAGTACAGAGGGAAAGGGTTCTGCAGCACCGCAACAGTCTGGAAGAGGCAGTGGGGTTGCAAAAGGGAGAAGTTGGCCCAAACCAAACAGGCTCGCAAGCGTTACACCGAGCACCCCCTTGCGAAAATCTACCTTGCCAAGGGGTAGGTGTTCCGCAGTATGGCACTTTTTGGAGGAAAGTGCAGATGACAAAAGAGTGGTAGTTTGCAACCTGTGCCATACCAAAATGAGCCGGGGTGTGAACACTAGCAAACTCTACACCACCAGCATGATCCGCCACATGGCATCCAAGCACCCTAATAAGTGGGCCAAATGCCTGGGTCCACAATCTGGGTCTGCGGGTCACACCACTGCCTCCTCTTCCCCTGTGTTATGCACTGCTGGCCAATCGCCTGTCGAAAGCGCAGGCCCGGATGCCCCTCGCTCTGCACCTGGACCTTCACATGAAATGTCAGCAACAAAATCCACTTCACTGTCCAAGCGCAGCATCCAAATGTAGATAATACAGGCATTTGAACACAAGCGCATATACCCACCCACCCACAGGCCATAGCACTAAATGCGCAACTTTCGAAATTACTGGCTCTTGAAATGTTGCTATTTAGGCTTGTGGACACTGAGGACTTCCGGAGCCTGATGTCGGCGACCGTACCTTGGTACGCAGTCCCCAGCCTCCACTATTTTTCACAGTGTGCCATGTCCTCCTTACACCAGCATGTGTCCCAGAACATCACCTGTGCCCTGACCAATGCACTTACTGGGAAGGTCCACTTTACCACGGACATATTGACAAGTGCTGGTGGCCAGGGACGCTACATTTTCCTGACCGCACACTGGGTGAATGTTGTGGAGGCCGGAAGTGAGTCGTACCCAGGGATGGCACAGGTGCTACCCAAGCCCAGGATTGCAGGCCTGACGTCTATCAGGGTCTTCGCCAGCAGTTATGCTACTGGTTCCAAGTCAATAGTAGCCGGCACTCGATAGCGCACCCGCACGTGGATGAATAGATACTGGTATAAAGATAAAGGATCCCAGCGAGTGCTATTCAATTCTTCAGGCTTTATTGCATATCATAAATGGACGCGTTTCGGCCCGTCCAGCCTTCATCAGCATATGATATGCAATAAAGCCTGAAGATATGATATGCTATGATATGCAATAAAGCCTGAAGAATTGAATAGCACTCGCTGGGATCCTTTATCTTTATACCATGCTACTGGTTCCAACCCCCACTTCTCTTCCTCCGCCACCTCCTCCTCCACTTCCACCTCCAGCAGCAGTCAGCCATCAGTCGCTAGCTGGAAGCAGTGTAGCACTGCTGTGTGTAAGCGTTAACAGGCCGTGCTGAACCTGATCTGCTTAAGGGACAAACAGCACACTGCCGCAGAGCTGTGGCAGGACATAAGGGACCAGATCGAGCTGTGGCTCTCGCCACTCAACCTACAACCAGGCATGGTTTTGACTAACAATGGCCGTAACTCGGTGGCGGCTTTGGAGCTCGGCAACCTGACACACATCGCATGCCTAGCCCACATCTTAAAATTAGTGGTTCAGCGGATTTTCAAAACCTACCCCAATTTGACAGAGCTACTAGTGAGGGCGCACCGCATGTGTGCCCATTTTCGCAAGTCGTCCGCAGCTTCGGCCGGTCTGTCAACACTGCAGCAGCGCTTGCGACTTCTAGCTCACAGACTGTTGTGCGACGTGAGCACGCGGTGGAACTCTACGTTCTACATGTTGGCCAGTCTTTGTGAGCAACAAAGGGCAGTTGTGGAATACCAGCTGCAACATGGTAGTCAACTTTCAAGTCAACTGCCACTATTCACAAGCGAGGAGTGGCCATTGATGTCAGACCTCTGTGAGGTTTTAAAAAACTTTCATGAATCCACACAGATGGTTAGTGGTGATAACGCTATTATGAGTGTAATCATCCCACTGCTGTGTCTACTCAAACGATCGCTGCTCACAATTAGGAGGACGCTCTAAATGTGGCAGACCAGAAAATGGGGGAGGGCATTACATAGGGTCATAGCCAGACCACCCATAGTTCGTCTTCTCAGCACGAATTGGACCATGAAGAGGAGGAGGAGGAGCTGGAGATAGTTGCCTCTGCTACAGATGGTAGTACCCATGGAACTTTAAGTCCATCTGTTCAACGTGGATGGGCAGAAGAAGAAGAGGAGGAGGAGGATGAGGAGATGGAGAGTTATCCTGATGTCGACATCGAAGTCTTGCCTGTTGGAACTCTGGCACACATGCATGACTTTATGTTAGGCTGCTTTTCCTGCGACCCTCGCGTTATACGCATTTTAGATAACACGGATTACTGGGTGTTGACCCTTCTCGACCCCTGCTACAAAGAGAACTTTTAATTTCTCATTCCTGTGGTGGAGAGGATGTGTAAAACGGTGCAACACCAGAAGGTACTTGTTGAGAGATTGCGCCAAAATTTTCCATCTGACAACGCGGCCGGCAGAGTACGTATTTCCTTAGGCAACCGGGGAAGGGAGACAAGGGGAACACACAGCAGTTCCAACAGAGGCAGGGCAACACTCTCCAAGGCGTGGGACATTTTTATGACACCCCACCAGCAACCTCATCCTGAAGCGCAGCCTAGTGCTAAAAGGAGGGAAAAGTTTTGGAAGTTGGTGACGGAATACATAGCAGATCGTGTCAGCCTCCTAAATGACCCCTCAGTGCCTTACAACTACTGGGTGTCCAAGCTGGACACATGGCACGAACTTGCGCTCTATGCCTTGGAGGTGCTGGCCTGCCCTACCGCCAGTGTTTTGTCTGAGCATGAATTTAGTGCTGCTGGTGGCATTATAACAGATAAGCGTATCCGCTTGTCCACTGGAAATACTGACAGGTTGACTCAGATAAAAATGAACCAGAGGAGAGCTAAGCTGATGATGAACATAAAGGCAATTTCAATCTATCATTTATAATGTACTTAACCTCTTAAGGACGAAGGGCGTACATGTACGCCCTTCGTCCGCACTTTAAAGATGGCGCCCGCTCCCGCACGGAGCGGGCGCCCGAGCTGCGGGTAAAAGCTTGATTCATCAAGCTGACACCCGCAGCTCATGTCCGCGACCGGCAGCGATGCCGATCGCGGACATTTAACCCCTCAGATGCCGTGGTCAATCCTGACCACGGCATCTGATCAGCAAAACCGAAAGTTTCACTTCGGTTTTGCTCGGCTCCTGATGGCCACAAGGGGAGCCGGGCATCATGTAGTACCCTAGGTTTCTGTGAATGAAACCTAGGGTACTACACAGTATTCCTATGGAGCCTATGACTGTAATAGGCTCCATAGGAAATATGCGATTTTCTCATATATTCCAATGCTATTGCATTGGAATATATGAGAATAGCAATCTGATGATTGCATCTTATAGTTCCCTATGGGAACTATAAGAAAGTGGTAAAAAAAAAAAAAAAAGTTTAAAAATAAAAATTAAATAAAAAAATATAAAAATTCAAATCACCCCCTTTCCCCAAAATGAAAATAAAATAAATAAAAAAATAAAAAAATTACACATAATGGGTGTCGCAATGTGCGAAAACGCCCATACTATAATAATATTAAAAATATTCACCATACGGTAAACATAAAAACGAAAGAAAGCGTCCAAATGGCTAATTCGCCATTTTTGGACGCTTCATTTCCTAAAAAAATGAATAAAAAGTGATCAAAACATCATACGCACCCCATAATGGTATCAATTAAAAGTTCAGATTGCCCCGCAAAAATGAGCCCCTACACTGCTCCATACGCATAATTACAAAAAAGTTATAGGGGTCAAAACATGGCGACAAAAAATAAAATAAAAAAATTCCCACTTTTAATTTTTTTTTCACTATCAAAACGCAAGAAAAACTATACATATTAGGTATTGCCGGATTCTTACTGACCTGAAGAATAAAATTAACCAGTCAGTTTTATCGCAAATCGAACGTTGTAATTTAAAAACCCGTAAAACTGTGGTGAAATTGCTTTTTTGCAATTTCACCCCATTTGGAATTTTTTTCCCGTTTCCCACTACATCACATGCAAAAATAAATGGTAGCGTTAAAAAGTACAACTTGTCCCGCAAAAAATAAGCCGTCATATGGCTATGTGAGCGGAAATATAAAAATGTTATGGCTTTTGGAAGGCAGGGAGCGCAAAACAAAAACGCAAAAATCCCAAAACCCCCGGTCCTTAAGGGGTTAATCTACTGTAGTGTAGAGTTGAGCGAACACCTGGATGTTCAGGTTCTAGAAGTTCGGCGAACCCGAATCCCATTGAAGTCAATGGGGACCCGAACTTTTGGGCACTAAAAAGGCTGTAAAAAAGCACAGGAAAGGGCTAGAGGGATGCAAAATGTAGCAAAATGTAGGTAAATCCCCTGCAAACAAATGTGGATAGGGAAATGACTTTAAATAAAATAAAATAAATAAAAATTAACCAATATCAATTGGCAACTTGGAGGATGTGGAATAGGAGGTTGGGGTGGCATCAGGTGGGAATGCTATGGGAGTTGAAGTTCTCATCACAGCCAAAAAGGATTAATGTCTGCCTGCAGTGCCACAGGCCTCATTCACAGACTCAGGGCCATGGCACCCACAAAGAGGAGAGCGGTCCCGAAACAGCAACACAGGCCTCAGGTCAACCTGCAATGGAGCAGGCCATTATCATTTTTGTGGGCCCCTGACACCCAGACAGAGGAGAGGTCATTTGACAGTAAAAAGAGTTTAATGTCTCTCACCCAGACAACAAGCAATATACGAAATATAACGAAATATAGGCCACTGACACCCACACAATGGGGCGGTCATTAGACAGTAAAAAGAGTTTAATATCTCCCACCAAGACAACAAATGATTAAACGACATATAGGCCCCTGACACCCAGACAATGGGGCGGTCATTAGACAGTAAAAAGAGTTAAATGTCTGCCACCAAGACAGCAAGCAAGTACGAGAAAGTTAAACCCCTGACACCCAGACAGAGGAGAGAGGTCCCATGGCAGCAAAAGAGGCATCATGTCACCCACCAAAGGAGAAGGCCACTTTTAGTTATTTAGGCCCCAGCACCCAGACAGAGGAGAGAGGTCCCAAAGCAGAGAATCAGGCTTTATGTAACCCACAAATGGAGAAGGCCACTTTCAGATATTTAGGCCCCTGGCACCCAGACTGAGGAGAGGTTAATTCAACTTTGGGTTGCCCAGCAAAATAATGGTAAAATTAAAAAAAGAGGATTCAATAAAGAAATGCCCTGGAGTACAAGAATATATGGTTAAGGGGAGGTAGTTATAAATGTCTATTCTGCACAAGGGATAGACAGGTCCTGTGGGATCCATGCCTGGTTCAATTTTATGAACGTGAGCTTGTCCACGTTGGCTGTGGACAGGTATCTGCGTTTGTCAGTAATAACGCCACCTGCCATGTTGAATACACGTTCAGACAAAATGCTGGCTGCCGGGCAGGCCAGCACCTCCAAGGTATAAAAGACTTGCTCTGGCCACATGGACAATTTGGAGACCCAGAAGTTGAATGGGGCCGAACCATCAGTCAGTACGTGGAGGGGTGTGCACACGTACTGTTCCACCATGTTAGTGACATGCTGCCTCCTGCTAACACGTTCCGTATCAGGTGGTGGTGCACTTAGCTGTGGCGTGGAGACAAAACTTTTCCACATCTCTGCCATGCTAACCCTGCCCTCAGAAGAGCTGGCTGTGACACAGCTGCGTTGGCGACTTCTCGCTCCTCCTCTGCCTTCGCCTTGGGCTTCCACTTGTTCCCCTTTGACATTTGGGAATGCTCTCAGTAGCGCGTCTACCAACGTGCGCTTGTACTCGAGCATCTTCCTATCACGCTCTAGTGCAGAAAGTAAGGTGGGCACATTGTCTTTGTACCGGGGATCCAGCAGGGTGGCAACCCAGTAGTCCACACACGTTAAAATGTGGGCAACTCTGCTGTCGTTGCGCAGGCACTGCAGCATGTAGTCGCTCATGTGTGCCAGGCTGCCCAGAGGTAAGGACAAGCTGTCCTCTGTGGGAGACGTATCGTCATCGTCCTCTGTTTCTCCCCAGCCACGCACCAGTGATGGGCCCGAGCTGCGTTGGATGCCATCCCGTTGTAAACATGCTTCATCCTAATCCTCCCCCACCTCCTCCTCATCCTCCTCGTCCTCCAGTAGTGGGCCCTGGCTGGCCACATTTTTGCAAAAAAACTCCCTCTGAGCCACTTCTAAGAGACTGGCCTGAAAGTGCTAAAAATGACCCCTCTTACTCCTCCTCCTGGGCCACCTCCTCTTCCATCATCGCCCTAAGTGATTTCTCAAGGAGACATAGAAGTGGTATTGTAACGCTGATAAAGGCGTCATCGCCACTGGCCATGTTGGTGGAGTACTCGAAACAGCGCAACAGGGCACACAGGTCTCGCATGGAGGCCCAATCATTGGTGGTGAAGTGGTGCTGTTCCGCAGTGCGACTGACCCGTGCGTGCTGCAGCTGAAACTCCACTATAGCCTGCTGCTGCTCGCACAGTCTCTCCAGCATGTGCAAGGTGGAGTTCTACCTGGTGGGCACGTCGCATATGAGGCAGTGAGCGGGAAGGCCGAAGTTACGCTGCAGTGCAGACAGGCGAGCAGCGGCAGGGCCGGTGCAAGTTTTTTTGCCAACACAAGCGAACCTACATTTTGGCGCCCCTCCCCCGCAGCTCTCCTGGGGGGGGGGGAGCGCCAAAATGTAGGTTCGTCCCATAAGATGCACCTAGGTTTTAGAGGATGCTTATAGGAAACAATATTTTTCATTCCACCTTAGGTCAGACCAGCCATCAGACCCCCGTTGTTAATTAGACCTCAGCTCAGGCACAGCCCCAATGCCTCAGATCAGACCCCCATGTCAGCCATCAGCCCTCCATGGCATATTTCTCCCCGTCGATGGCACAGACAGACTACAGACATTGTCTCCGGCCTATCATGTAACTCCATCTTCACCATGTCACATTTCTCCCCCTCTATTCGATAGCTCTAACTCCTAAAGCAATAATATATTTTTTTTAAACCTGATGTTTCTCCAGATGATCTTATGCTAAAAGTAGTGGTAATAGAGTCTCAAAGGTCTATAGAAGTAGGTACACTATTTTTACAAACCTTTGAGACTCTATTAACACTACTATCAACATCAGGTCATTTAGAGAAACAGCATGTTTTTTTATTATATTTTTCCTTTAGGGGTTAAAATATAACTTTCATTTGATTGCTCTAACACCTAAAGAAAAATCATTTTAAAAACCTGCTGTGTCTCTAGATGACCTTATGTTGACAGTAGTGTTAATAGAGCCTCAAAGGTCTGTAAAAATAGGGTAACTGCTTCTATAGACCTTTTAGACTCTATTACCACTGCTAACAACATAAGGTCATCTTGAGAAGCAGCAGGTTTTTAATTTGTTTTCCTTTAGGTGTTCAAGCAATCAAATAAGTTATGTTTTAACACCTAAAGGAAAAAAAGAATTTTAAAACTTGCTCCTTCTCTAGGTGACCTTATGTTTATAGTAGTGTTAATAGAGTCTCAAGGGTCTATAAAAGCAGTTACCCTATTTTTACAGACCTTTGAGACTCTATTAACACTACTATCAACATAAGGTCATCTACAGAAACAGCAGGCTTTAAAAAAATCCCTTTAGGTGTAAATTGCAATCAAATGAACCTCACCAGGGCACTGCTGTGGTCACCTCACCAGGGCACTGCTGTGGTCACCTCACCTGGGCACATGCTCTTTGCTCAGCACAGTCCTGCCATATATGCTGGGTAAACGTTAGAAGGAGGTCTGTGACGTCACTGGTCACATGATCCACTGTGAGAAGGCAGGCCAGCTCCAGAGAGAAGGGGGTGTGGAAGGATGGACCAATAGCAGGGCAGCTAGTTGATACTGGCCAATCAGCAGCCTCCTGCTCCTATCTGTGGGTTAACACAAGCCAGCTTAGAGTGAACACTGGCTGTGGAGGACGCCCGGCAGCGCTGCTGCTGATGGCAAGTAAGTGATAAAAAAAAATGGTTTGTTTGTCCGCCCACCCCTTTCTCTGTGCAGGGTGCGCCCTAAGGCAGCCGCTTGGTCTGCCTTATGGAAGCGCCGGAGGCGTGCACAGACGGCCCACACTTTATGCAGCAGCTCTGACTTGTAGGGGTAGTTGTGAATTAACTTCTGCACCACCAAATTCAGCACATGCGCCAGGCAAGGGATGTGCGTCAAACCGGCTAGTCCCAGAGCTGCGACGAGATTTCGCCCATTATCGCACACCACAAGGCCGGGCTTGAGGCCCACCAGCAGTAACCACTCGTCGGTCTGTTGTTCAATAACCCGCCACAACTCCTGCGTGGTGTGTGGTCTGTCCCCCAAACGTATGAGTTTCAGAACGGCCTGCTGACGTTTACCCCGGGCTGTGCTGAAGTTGGTGGTGAAGGTGTGTGGCTGACTTGATGAGCAGGTGGAAGAAGAGGAGGAGGAAGCCGAGTAGGAGGAGGAGACTACAGGAGGCAAAGAATGATGCCCTGCGATCCTTGGCGGCAGAAGGATGTGCGCCAAAGAACTCTCCACCTGGGGCCCAGCCGCCACTACATTTACCCAGTGTGCAGTTAGGGAGATATAGCGTCCCTGGCCGTGCTTACTGGTCCTCGTATCTGTGGTTAGGTGGACCTTGCCACAGATAGAGTTGCACAGTGCACACTTGATTTTATCGGATACTCGGCTGTGCAGAGAAGGCATGGCTCTCTTGGAGAAGTAGTGGCGGCTGGGAACAACATACTGTGGGACAGCCATGGCCATCAGCTGTTTGAAGCTTCCTGTGTCCACCAGCCTTAGTGAAAGCATTTCAAAGGCCATTAGTTTAGAAATGCTGGCATTCAAGCCCAGGGCTCGAGGGTGGGTAGGTGGGAATTTACGCTTTTTCTCCAATGTTTGTAAGATGGAGAGCTGAACGCTGCCGTTTGACATGGTGGAGATGCTTGGTGACGGAGGTGGTGGTGTTGGTGGCACATCCTCTGTTTGGTGGGTGGCAGGTGCAAACATTCCTCCCGAAACAGAGGCAGAGGCCGAGGCAGCAGCAGAAGAGGGAGCAGGGGGAGCCTGAGTGAGTTCCTTGTTTTTAAGGTGTTTACTCCACTGCAGTTCATGCTTTGCATGTAGATGCCTGGTCATGCATGTTGTGCTAAGGTTCAGAACGTTAATGCCTCGCTTCAGGCTTTGATGGCACAGCGTGTTGTCATCTGTGTTTCGTCATCATCAGAGACGTGCGGACTCTGATGAGGTGGTATTCCCATATTCCTCATCGTCAGGAAACAGAAGTGGTTGTGCGTCAGTGCATTCTATGTCCTCCACTACTGGGGAAGGGCTAGGTGGATTCCCTTGGGAAACCCTGCCAGCAGAGTCTTCAAACAGCATAAGAGACTGCTGCATAACTTGAGGCTCAGAAAGTTTCCCTGATATGCATGGAGGTGATGTGATAGACTGATGGGCTTGGTTTTCAGGCGCCACCTGTGCGCTTTCTGCAGAAGACTGGATGGTAGATAATGATGTGAACGTGCTGGATCCACTGTCGGCCACCCAATTGACTAGCGCCTGTACTTGCTCAGGCCTTACCATCCATAGAACGGCATTGGGCCCCACCAAATATCGCTGTAAATTCTGGCGGGCACTGGAACCTGAGGTAGTTGGTTCACTAGGACGTGTGGCTGAGGCAGAATGGCCACGTCCTCTCCCAGCACCAGAGGGTCCACTAACACCACCATGTCCGCGTCTGCGTCCCTTACTAGATGTTTTCCTCATTGTTACCGTTCACCACAATAAGAAAAAAATTATTTGGCCCAATGTATTGAATTTAAATTCAGGCCTTTTTTACAGGCACCTAACGTTATCTCGCTATCTATTTATGTACCATATTACACTAATCCAGGCACAGCAGTAACCACAGATTTAGTGGAATATCAATTGAAGGCCTAGTATTTAGGCCCTGGATGAAAGGAATCCTATTACGGTCAGAAATACACTATGAGATGCACAAAAGTGTGTGCAAATGTAGAGGATTATGCTTTCAGCACTTGTATTTTAACACTTAGTGTAATATACCCTTTTACAGAAAGAAATATACTTGGAGATGCACGGTAGCGTGTGCAAATATAGAGGATTTATTTATCAGGTCTTGTATTTAGACGCTAACACGCTGAGTGTTATATACCATTTTACGGACAGATTTACACTTGGCCAGCAACAGCCTAAACCACTGATTTACGGTATTGCTATTTTGGCAATTGAATTTCACCCCAGAACAAAATATATAATTTGCCGGACACTAGTAAACTTGGCCAGCCACAGCTGGAACAGCATATTTAGGAGATTGCTATTTTGGCAATTGAATTTCACCCCAGAACAAAATATATCCTTTGCCGGACACTATTAAACTTGGCCAGCCACAGCTGAAACCACTGATTTACGGTATTGCTATTTTGGCAATTGAATGTCACCAAAATTCACAGAACCTGCAAAATATTAGATAGCGTCTATAGAACGGGATATCACAGAAGGGAACGCTAAAATAGATAACTTTATTCGATATACATTAAAAAGGGAGGATCAAACACATAAACGGCCCTCAAGTAACTTGACACAGAGACAAGGCGTACAAAACATATATCCCAGGGACTGTAACAAATAGGTCCCGGGTCAGTAGGTCCCATATAGATAGAGACACTGCTGTAAACTCGTGTCAGTGAGAGGGGCACATTACTGCAGCAGTGATTGATCTCCCAATTCTAGGAGAAATGGAGGATCGCCTCCAATAATACAATTACGTGCAGTGCCTTCACTGTAAGGTATGGGCAAGATAGAGAGAATTTGCTCTGTCTGCCAGAGGCTACAACTGTCACTCACTCCAGGACCCCCAGGTAAATTGGGAGAGAGCAGGTCAATTCACTGGGAGAGCGTGGAGACCAGGTGTGCTATATGAACCCTCGTTTGGCAGAGGGAATGCACCTAGAGGTCTCTCTGTAGCCACAAGATAAAACTAAGCTCAAAGGACTGGCATAAGGGTGTGCTCAACGCGTTTCTTCACATACAAGGAGAATCATCAGGAGCTAATCATTCCCTGCCTATAATCAGAGTACTGAGCTGATGCTGTCCCAACACGTGGTGACAGCGTCCGGCGCTAGTTCGGCCGTGAAGCGGCGGCCGAGCGCGCCTCTATTTGTAGATGTAACTCCTCCCAGGGGTGGATGGGGGTATGTCTCGGCGGGCCAGTCACAGGTGAGAGTGGGCGGAGCCACATCAAACATCTCGCTCGTTACATGGACTGCGCGTGCATCGAGATGCCCGTCCGATGGAAGGCATGTAAAAGGCAGGGTATATACCTAGAAGAAGGGGGGAGGACATTGCTGGCAAGAATGGGGAGATCAAATGAAAGGTAGTGAAAGCATATGTACAGATGTCGCTGGTATGTATGATCCATCACAATCTCCTAATAAGATGGAAATAAATTTACTCCCAAAGGATATACAAGGGCTATCCATGAGTTAACTAGTAATAGGAGCAGGATGGGATCACATACTTATTCAAAATGTGCCAGGACCGGGCAGATAGGGATTGAAAGATCATGCCACAGGTATTGAATTAGGGACCCGGATGTTAGAAGTGTGCTGTTGGAACGTAACTCAATGTCGATATCAGGCACACATCATATGGGTCAGTATACAGGAATGGAATAACGCCCTAAGGGACAGGACATACTTAATCTATAAAGCTGAGAAATGAAATGTGGTCATTAAGACCCTGTGGTTGTACAGTGTCAAGCTTGAATGTCCACTGGGCTTCTTTTTGTAATAAAATTTGATCCAGATTACCACCGCGAGGGGAAGGACGAATTAATTCAATACCTTGAAAGCTTACTGCCAAGGTATTCCCAGAATGGCATGCATTGACGTGTCGTGCGACAGTTGTGTCCTTATTGTTACGAATGTCACCTACAGTTGTGTTCGAAATTATTCAACCCCCACTGAAATTGAGTGTTTTGGCCAGTTTGACATTGATTTTGATCATTTCAGTCATCTGGTTTACAATTAAATCAAAGAGGCACTTGTAAGTCAGACAAATATAACACAACATTTATAATGAAATAACCACAAATCTCTTTTCTGTGCTCTCATCATTATCAGTTTTATTCAACCCCCAAGTGACATTCAATCTTAGTACTTAGTACAACATCCTTTTCCAGTTATAACAGCTTTTAAACGTAAAGCATAGCTTGACACAAGTGTCTTGCAGCGATCTACGGGTATCTTCGCCCATTCTTCATGGGCAAAAGCCTCCAGTTCAGTCACATTCTTAGGCTTGCGCGCTGCAACTGCTTTCTGTAAGTCCCACCAGAGGTTCTCAATCGGATTTAAGTCTGGTGACTGCGATGGCCACTTCAAAATGTTCCAGCCTTTAATCTGCAACCATGCTCTAGTGGACTTGGAGGTATGCTTGGGATCATTGTCCTGTTGAAAGGTCCAACGTCTCCCAAGCCTCAGGTTTGTGACGGACTGCATCACATTTTCATCCAATATCTCCTGGTACTGAAGAGAATTCATGGTACCTTGCACACGCTGAAGCTTCCCTGTACCTGTAGAAGCAAAACAGCCCCAAAGCATGATTGACCCCCCGCCATGCTTCACAGTAGGCAAGGTGTTCTTTTCTTCATAGGCCTTGTTCTTCCTCCTCCAAACATAGCGTTGATCCATGGGCCCAAACTGTTCTAATTTTGTTTTATCAGTCCACAGAACACTATCCCAAAACTTTTGTGGTTTGTCCACATGACTTTTGGCATACTGCAGTCGACTCTTCTTATTCTTTGGAGACAGCAAGGGGCTGCGCCTGGGAGTTCTGGCATGGAGGCCTTCATTACGCAGTGTGCGCCTTATTGTCTGAGCTGAAACTTCAGTACCCGCATCTGACAAATCTTTTTTCAGTTCCTCAGCAGTCACACGGGGACTTTTCTCCACTTTGCGCTTCAGGTATCACACAGCAGTTGAAGTCAGCATCTTCTTTCTGCCACGACCAGGTAGCATTTCAACAGTGCCCTTTGCCTTGAATTTGCGAATGATGCTTCCTATGGTGTCTCTTGGTATGTTTAACATCTTTGCAATCTTCTTATTGCCATTGCCCTTCCTGTGAAGAGAAATCACCTCTTCTCTTGTCTTCCTGGACCATTCTCTTGACTTCCCCATGTTTGTAAACCCACCAGTAAATGTCTAGAAGGAGCTGAGTATCACAGTCACTTTAAATCTGCCTAATTGGTGCTTATTCTGCTTGATTGCTGCTCCTTGACATCCAGAGGTGTTTTCAATACCTGATCGAAAACACATGAATAAACCTCTGTTCTTAAGAGTGGTAGTCTTTAAGGGGTTGCATAATTGTGTCAATGAAGAAATCAGAAAAAACCCATTTAATACTGTATTACAAAAACAATTGATGTCATTTTAGTTGCATTTGGTTCTTTAAAAAGTCCATGTAAGATTTCATTCTGAACACAATTACAAATGTACACTAAATTCCCTAAAACCCTTTACAGCATTGGGGGTTGAATAATTTTGAACACAATTGTAAATGTTCACCAATGCGGCGGCGAAATTCCCGTAGGGTTTTGCCAACATATTGAATGCCGCAGGTGCATGTCAATAGGTATACCACCCCAGAGGATTTACAGTTAATAAAACTACGGATGGAGTATGTCCTGTTGGTGGTGGTGCTCTGAAAGGTGGAACCTGGATGGATAACGTCACAGGCAATGCAAGAACCGCATTTAAACGTCCCTTTAGGGAGATTCTCCAACCATGTACGTTGGGGCACAGTCTGGAAGAAACTATGGCAAAGATGGTCCTTCAGATTGCGTCCCCTCCGATAGGTTATGGCTGGGTTGGCTCCCACTAGATGGCCCACATGGGAATCCATCTGTAGGATATACCAATGTCTCTGGAGAATTTTCCTAACAGGACCGTTGGCCGCATCAAAAGGTGCCACCAATCTTGCTTGATTCTGAGCGGACTCTCTAATTTTAGGAGTGAGTAGAGATGACCGGGGACACGCCAAAGAATGTTCATATGCTGTAGAGAGAATCCTCTGTGGATACCCTCTCATGGCAAATCTCTCAGAGAGATCCTTGGCTTTGAGTTATAAGTCCGTGTGAGAGGAGCAATTTCTGCGTACCCTCAGGAACTGTCCTTTGGGGATCCCACGTCTCAGTGCGAAGGGATGGCAGCTGTCCCAATGTAAAAGGGCATTAGTTGCTGTCTCCTTTCGAAAGAGCGTGGTTTGGATATGACCCTCAGAGGTCTTGATGATGGTAAGGTCCAGAAATGTAATCTCTGTCGGATGGATGACCGATATGAAGAACAGGCCATATCGATTGATATTAAGGGCCGATACAAATTCATGGAATTCGACGACTGTGCCATGCCAGAAGATGAAAATGTCATCAATTAATCTGGCCCAGAAAGTGATGTGGCCTGCCCACCTACTCATCTCATCACCAAAGACCGTTTCTCTCTCCCACCAGCCCAGGTATAGGTTGGCATAGGACGGTGCACACGGACTTCCCATGGCCACACCCCTGAGCTGGTGGAAGATATGACGGTCAAACAGGAAAATATTATGGTGTAGTATAAATTCCAGTAACGTGATTACCAATTCGTTGTGATCATAGAATTCTCTCCCTCTTTCCCGAAGGAAGTAACCTATAGAGTGGCAACCCTCAGTGTGAGGGATGGAACTATATAGTGCTTCCACGTCGAGGCTGGCCAGGAAGGTCCCCTCCTCGACGTGGAGCCCATCCATGCGGTTTACAATATCCATAGTGTCCCTCACATATGATGGGAGGGCCACCACGAACGGGCGTAGGATACAGTCCACATATCTACTGATCTGAGACGTAAGGCTATTAGTTCCGGAGACAATAGGTCTCCCTTTTAGGGGAATGTGCCCTTTGTGCACTTTGGGCAAATTATAAAAGGAGGCCAATTGTGGGAACTTGGGCAATAGAACCTCGTATTCGGATTTATTGATCAAGCGTGTTTGAAGAGCCTGGTCTAGGATGTTTTTAAGAGTCTTCCAATATCCTTCCATGGGGTTTGAGGGAAGAACTCTATAGCAATCTTTATTCTCCAAAATATCCGAACACATTTTGACATATTGGGTCTGCCCAAGTACCACAATATTGCCCCCTTTGTACGCCGGCTTAATGACAATAGTGTCATCTGAAGCCAAATTCAATAGTCCCTCCAGTTCTTGTTTGCTCAAGTTGTTTACACCTTTATATTTCCCATCAAGCTTTGACAGGTCATCGATTACACTACGTAAAAAAACGTCTAATGGGCCCACATCATTACTGGGTGGATTGAGATGGGAACGCTTCCGCAGGGAGGTAAAGGGTCCCTCAATTGAATTTCACCCCAGAACAAAATATATAATTTGCCTGACACTAGTAAACTTGGCCAGCCACTGCTGGGACACCAGATTTAGGGGATTGCTACTTTGGCAATTGAATTTCACCCCAGAACAAAATATATCCTTTGCCGTACACTATTAAACTTGGCCAGCCACAGCTGAAACCACTGATTTACGGTATTGCTATTTTGGCAATTGAATTTCACCCCAGGAAAAAATATTTCCTTTGCCGGACACTATTAAACTTGGCCAGCCACTGCTGAAACCACTGATTTACGGTATTGTTATTTTGGCAATTGAATTTCACCCCAGAAAAAAATATATACTTTGCCGGACACTATTAAACTTGGCCAGCCACTGCTGGGACACCAGATTTAGGGGATTGCTATTTTGGCAATTGAATTTCACCCCAGAACAAAATATATCCTTTGCTGTACACTATTAAACTTGGCCAGCCACAGCTGAAACCACTGATTTACGGTATTGCTATTTTGGCAATTGAATTTCACCCCAGGAAAAAATATTTCCTGTGCCGGACACTATTAAACTTGGCCAGCCACAGCTGAAACCACTGATTTACGGTATTGTTATTTTGGCAATTGAATTTTGGAGCAGTCCCACCCATTTAGGCCACGTTTATTTTTGTGATTCTTCAATTGAATTTCACCCCAGAAAAAAATATATCCTTTGCCGGACACTATTAAACTTGGTCAGCCACTGCTGGGACACCAGATTTAGGGGATTTCTATTTTGGCAATTGAATTTCACCCCAGAACAAAATAGTTAATTTCTAACGATAATTTGTTTTCCCTTAGTCCCAACAGCAGCACAGATGGGGTTAACTGCCCACTGTGGACTGGTTGGACCAGCGGAATTTTTAATGAGCCCAAGAACCAATAATAAACTTTCTACTCCCTCAAAAGGGAGGAACTACTCCCCAGCCACCGTGTTGTAGCAAGCATACTTTACTAGGGTGGGAGATTTGTGGGCTGCTGTTAGGATTAAGGGAAAACAAATTATCGTTAGAAATTAACGATTCCCTTACATCCTACCAGCGGCACAGATGGGGAGATAGCAAGAAGAACCCCTAGGGAGGGCCCTCCTGCCTGGCAGAATCGAGGATCGTCTGCCCAAAGGCCGAAAACTCTGAAAACTTAGCATCATCCCTGTAATGAGAAATGAAGGTAGACTCAGAGCTCCAGGAAGCCGCCTTACAGATAAACCCCAGGGGAAGAAGACTCCTTTCCGCAGTAGAGGTTGAAACGGCCCTAGTAGAATGAGCCCTAACAAACTCTGGAGGATACAAAGATTGAAAGGCAAAAGACAGTCTAATGGCTTCCTTAATCCAGCGACTAATGGAGGATTTAGACGTTTTATGGCCTTTAGACTTACCGGCAAACAGGATAAAGATATTCTCATCTATCCTGAACTCCTTGGACCTATCCACATAGACCTGGAGGCATCTTGATATATTAAGCGGATGCTTGACAGGAATATCAGAGGAGGTGGAGGAAAATAACACCAGTAAGGAAATTACCTGATTAATGTTCTGAAAAGATAATACCTTAGGTCTGAAGTAAGGTAAATATCTTAAGAGGACCCACTACTGCAAAAAAGTAGTGTAAGGAGGCAGAGCCGAAAAAGCTTGTAGTTCTGAAAATCTCTTAGCAGAAGTCACCGCTAGAAAAAAGACAGTTTTTAGGGTGAGAAACTTATAACCATAGAAACATAGAAACATAGAATGTGTCGGCAGATAAGAACCATTTGGCCCATCTAGTCTGCCCAACCTCCTCTAACGGCTCAAAAGGGGAGATGTTGACCCTAACCCGTTGAGCACAACTGATAGGTCCCATTTGGGAATGGGTCTCAGTATTGTAGGCTTCAGTCTTTCAGCTCCTTTGAGGAAACGTTTAATGAGCGGGTACCAAGAATATGGCTTGTTAAGGCAGGCCGAAATAGCAAAAACTTCAACTTTCAAAGTGGCCGGAGCAAGGCCTTTGTCTAGTCCATCCTGTAAGAACTGTAAAATAGCAGGAAGGGGCGGATCTGCAGACGCCACTTGGTTGGAATCCCACCATGACGAGAAGATTCTCATTATCCTAGAATAGGCCCTCTTAGTGGACTCCATCCTTGAGTGAGACAATGTTCTCAGGACCGACTCGGAATGCCCTTCTATTCCTGGAAGGGACTGATCAACCTCCAGGCTGTCAGGTTGAATCTGTGCAGATCTGGGCAGAGATGAGTGTCCCACGACACCAGGGTCTGCTCTGGGGGGAGTCTCCAGTATTGTCCGCGACTCATCTGGATGAGCTGGGTAAACCAGGATCTCTTGGGCCAAAATGGGATGATGGCTATCACCGAGGCCTGATCCTGACGGATTTTCATCAATACCCTCGGTATCATGGAAAAAAGAGGGAAGATGTAAGCCAGCTTGAACCTCCACGGTATCGACAGAGCATCTATCGCCAGGGGGTTGTCCTCCCTGTATGGGGAACAGAACCTCTGTACCTTGGTGTTGAACCTGGTTGCCATGATGTCTACTTCTGGTAAGCCCCATCTGAGGACTATCTGCTTGAAGATCTCTGGATGCAGGGACCATTCCATCGTTGGTAGACCGCGGCTTAGGCGATCTGCAATCATGTTGAGGGAACCCCGAATGTGAGTAGCAGACAGATGGGTTAGGTTCAACTCTGCCCACCGAAGAATTACTCCTATCTCTGAGAGAAGGGATAAGGATTTCGTACCTCCCTGCTTGTTTATATAGAGGACCGCAGTCATGTTGTCTGACTGGACCTTTACTGCTTTGCCCCGGATCTGTGGGGCGAAGTGAAGGAGGGCTAGCCGGATAGCTCGCATCTCTCAGAGATTGGAGGAGAGACGCCGCTCCAAGCTGGACCAAGTTCCCTGAACTGGGGAACCATCCAGATAAGCGCCCCAGCCTACCAGGGACGCATCTGTTGTCAATATTACCCACGGAGGTTGGGTCATAGACTTCCCTGCAGGCAGATGGAACCACCATCTTAGGGAATTCCGCGACTGGGAGGATAGAGAATGCAGGAAATCCAGCCCCATAGGGCTTCCATCCCACTTGTTCAACACCTCGGTTTGTAAAGGACGGGGGTGCCACAAAGCCCAAGGGACTGCGTCCGCAGCCGCTGGCATGAGCCCCAGCATCTTCATGAGAGTCTGAATGGATACACGACGTGGTAATGCTAAAAACCTTGTCAGGTCTTGTATATGGGTTTTCCTCTCTGGTGTCAACTGGAGGGACATCTCCACAGGGTCGACTATGAACCCTAGATACTGAATTTAAGTTGATGGGCTCACATTGGACTTCTGCCAGTTGATGATCCACCCTAGGCGGAGCAGAAAGGAAATTGGCAGATGAAGATGGTGGGTAAGTACCGGCACTGAAGAAGCCAGAAAAAGCCAATCGTCCAGGTAAGGAACGATGGTCAGCCCCTGAAGTCTCAGAGCTGCCACCACCGAGACTACCACCTTGGTGAAGATAAGGGGGGCAGATGAGATCCCGAAGGGAAAAACTGCAAACTGAAGATGTCTGCGAACTCCTAAAATCTGGACCGCGATCCTGAGGAATTTCCGTGATACGGGATGGAACGGGATATGAAGGTAGGCATCCTTGAGGTCCAGAGTGGCCATCACGTCCCCAGGCTTGAGGATGTGGCTTTCTTATAAATCGATTGAGAAATCTTAAATCGATTATCATCCGGAGATCTCCTGTTTTCTTGGGAACTCGAAAAACTGGGGAATAGATCCCTAGGCCCTGCTCCCCTGCCGGAACCTCCTTCAGAGCTCCCTTGGAAATAAATTCCTGGATATAGGATTCTAGAATCCTTTGTTTGGTAGGCTGAAAACCTTGCAATAAATCTTTCTGGGGGGGGGGGGGGGACACGAGGTCTATGACATAGCCGGAGGAAACGATGCTTAGGACCCAGGGATCCGCAATCTCCTTGGCCCAAACCTCTTTGAACCGGGAAAGACGCCCCCCACGGGAACCTGGGGAGAGGGTACGAGAAAAACCAGAGGTGTCACGGCGGGAACAGCAGGGGGAAACCAAGAGCCTCTAGGAGGCCCGTAGTCAGGAGGGTTTGGCCTCCTTAGTTGGTCTGCTGGGGCGACGCAAAGATTTTCGCTGCCCACCCCAGTCTCTACGGGATGTCGACTGCTGACTCTGTCTACCTCTGCGTGCCTGTCTGGAGCGCCCTCGAAAGGGCTGTTGAGGGAGACTCTTGCCCTTTTTATCAGAAAGGCCTTCCATTATTTTGTTGAGCTCAGAACCGAATAAACGGTCGGGCTCAAAGGGGAGCCCACAAAGATTAGATTTAGAGGCGTTAACCGCCTTCCAGGGTTTTAACCATAAAGGCCGGTGGGCTGCGGAGACTAAGGCCATTGTCTTGGCTGCCAACTTCAGATTTATCTGTGAAGTATCACATAGGAAATCCATCGCTAGACTTACTGTCTTGAATGCGGTCAGGATATCATCCCGGGAGACACTTTGATCCACATCGGTCTGAATTTGGTTAAGCTTGGACCGCAAAAGCGAGGAAACTTCTGATGCTGCAATGGCCGTGGATGCAGAGGCTGCTGCGGCTAAATAGCTTCTTCTCAGGGTGCACTCTGCCCTCCTATCAAGAGGGTCTTGCAGACTCGACCCATCATCTGCAGGCACTAGAGTGCGTCTTGACAATTTGGCTATGGCCATGTCCACCTTGGGAATAGAACCCCACGATTCCACCAAGGGTTTCGCCATCGGGAACATCATCTTGAACTTTCTGGTCAAGACTGGGCCTTTTTCCATTTTTTTTCATTCAGTACGCATGACTGAACGGAGGGTCTCATCCGCCTTGAATACACGCTGTTCCCGACCGGCGGGATCGGAAGACCCCCTAATGTCAACATCATGGTCCCCCGACCTGATGGACTTAAGAAGCTTTTGGGTCTTTTTTGGAGGGAAAAACCCCGAAGCTAATTCCTCCTCTTCAGAGGATGAAGATGAGCCCACAGAATATACATTGGGTCTATCACCAGGCGCGGCGACCTCCATAGGAGTTTCAATTGTGTACTTAGTATACTGGTTAGGTTCACTGTCTTGATACCGTATGGCGCACAAAAACGTCCTTGAAGCGGATGATTAGATTTATGTTCTTTTATTGCAACACGCAAAGGTGAGTTGAACTACATCTCTAAATGTAAACCGGTTGTGAATACATACTGTCCTATGAGCGCCTTCTCCTTATCTTTTGCCATTTTTGCTCCATAGGAGTTTGGGAGGGAGCCGGCAATCTCTAATTTAATAATTTGAACACTCCCTTAATGGAATCATCCACATAGCACTTAGCCCACTGATACATTTCCTGCATCGTGGGCTCGGTGGTGGTGCGGGAACGGCAGCTGTCACATCTTGAATATTGGCAGTTGTCATCTAAGGGGGTGCTGCAATCAAAACAGGCCAGATGTTTGCGTTTGGCCGAAGATTTCCGCTGGTCAAAATCTCTGGGAGAAGACATGACTGCGAAAAAAAGGAGAGATTAATACCCCTGTACCCTGTAGACAGGAAAATAAACAAACTTAAGTCTGAATAGCCCATCAAAGCTGGAAGAAGCAAAGTTTCTGAGAAACGCAAGAATAGGAAGCTCTCTTAGCAAAAAGGGCTCTGGAGGCTTGCTCTAACTAAGCTGCACACCAGAGACAGAATGAAGGTAGATGTGGGCTTATAAGGAGTAAGGTCCGGCCAAAAAAGGGCAGAGCTACTAATGTCCAATAGTGAACGACTATCCCTCCCATCTTCCACCTTTGACCTTTTTCCCCCTCCATTTTTTTTTTCCAGGGAAACTAACTCCCTGAATATTCCCATATTCCTCAGGGAATACTAATATATAATAATAATCTACCCACCCACCCCCGCAAAAATGGAAAAATAGTGCGCCGAACATACAGCGCTGCCGGCCGGGCACTGAGGAAACAGGAGGTGACGTCACAACCACGCGACGTAACCTCCGGAAGATGGCGGCGCACATGAGTGCCCCAATGAGAACGGTGACCGCCCACGAAAATCGCAGTGCTCGGACATACAGGAGCGCGAGTAAAGGAGGCGAGAGCAGAGGGAAGGAGGTAACATTGCACATCATAAGCGCAGCCGAACACAGCAGAAAAATAAATCGGAGAGGGGGGGGGGAACCAGACTAGGCTAAGAAAAAAAGACAATAAAAAGGCAATAAAAAGATGGCAAAAAAATGGGGGACTAAAAAATAAAAATAAATATAGAACCCCCAAACTTACTGCTCCCTCAGAAAGAGGGGAGCTAACCGCCAGTCCACCTGTCCAGAGGACAGAAAAAAACACGGTGGCTGGGGGGTAGTTCCTCGATTTTGAGGGAGTAGAAAGTTTATTATTGGTTATTGGGCTCATTAAAAATTCCGACGGTCCTACCAGTCCACAGGGGGCAGTTAACCCCATCTGTGCTACTGGTAGGACTTAAGGGAATCTATCCTTTGCCAGACACTATTAAACTTCGCCAGCCACTGCTGGGACACCACATTTAAGGGATTGCTATTTTGCCAATTGAATTTCACCCCAGAACAAAATCTATCCTTTGTCAGACACTAGAAAACTTAGCCAGCCACAGCTGGAACACCAGATTTAGGGGATTGCTATTTTGGCAATTAAATTTTCCCCCCAAAAAAATCTATCCTTTGCCGGACACTATTAATCTTGGCCAGCCACTACTGGGACACTAGATTTAGGGAATTGCTATTTTGGCAATTAAATTTCACCCCAGAAAAAAATATATCCTTGGACAGTCACTATTTAAATTGGCCAGCCACAGCTGAAACCACTGATTTAAGGTATTCCTATTTTGGCAATTGAATTTCACACCAGAACAAAATATATCATTTGCCGGACACTATTAAACTTGGCCCGCCACTGCTGGGACACCAGATTTAGGGAATTGCTATTTTAGCAATTAAATTTCACAACAGAAAAAATATATCCTTTGACAGACACTAATTAACTTGGTCAGCCACAGCTGAAACCACTGATTTATGGTATTCCTATTTTGGCAACTGAATTTCACCCCAGAACAAAATATATCCTTTGCTGGACACTACTAAACTTGGCCCGCCACTGCTGGGACACCAGATTTAGGGGATTGCTATTTTGGCAATTGAATTTCACCCCAGAACAAAATATATCCTTTGCCAGACACTATTAAACTTGGCCTGCCACAGCTGGGACACCAGATTTAGGAAATTGCTATTTGGCAATTAAATTTCACCCCAGAAAAAAATATATCCTTTGACAGACACTATTAAACTTGACCAGCCACAGCAAAAACCACTGATTTAGGGGATTGCTATTTTGGCAATTGAATTTCACCCCAGAACAAAATCTATACTTTGCCGGACACTATTAAACTTGGCCAGCCACTGCTGGGACACCAGATTTAGGGGATAGATATTTTGGCAATAAATTTTTCCCCAGAAAAAAATATATCCTTTGACAGACACTATTTAACTTGGCCAGCCACAGCTGAAACCAGTGATTTATGGTATTCCTATTTTGGCAATTGAATTTAACCCCAGAACAAAATATATCCTTTGCCGGACACTAGAAAACTTGGCCAGCCACAGCTGAAACCACTGATTTAGGGGATTGCTATTTTGACAATTGAATTTCACCCCAGAACAAAATCTGTCCTTTGCCGGACACTATTAAACTTGGCAAGCCACAGCTGAAACCACTGATTTATGGTATTGCTATTTTGCCAATTGAATTTGAACCCAGAACAAAATATATCCTTTGCCGGACACTATTAAACTTGGCCAGCCCCAGCTGAAACCAGTGATTTATGGTATTCCTATTTTGGCAATTGAATTTAACCCCAGAACAAAATATATCCTTTGCCGGACCCTAGACAAATTGGCCAGCCACAGCTGAAATACCAGATTTAGGGGATTGCTATTTTGTCAATTGAATATTACCCCAGAACAAAATCTATCCTTTGCCGGACACTATTAATCTTGGCCAGCAACTACTGGGACACCAGATTTAGGGTATTGATATTTTGGCAATTAAATTTCAACCAAGAAAAAAATATATCATTTGACAGACACTATTTAACTTGGCCAGCCACAGCTGAAACCACTGATTTATGGTATTCCTATTTTGGCAATTGAATTTAACCCCAGAACAAAATATATCCTTTGCCGGATCCTAGACAAATTGGCCAGCCACAGCTGAAATACCAGATTTAGGGGATTGCTATTTTGTCAATTGAATATTACCCCAGAACAAAATCTATCCTTTGCCGGACACTATTAATCTTGGCCAGCAACTACTGGGACACCAGATTTAGGGGATTGCTATTTTGGCAATTAAATTTCAACCAAGAAAAAAAATATATCTTTTGACAGACACTATTTAACTTGGCCAGCAACAGCTGAAACCACTGATTTATGGTATTCCTATTTTGGCAATTGAATTTCACCCTAGAACAAAATATAGCCTTTGCTGGACACTAGTAAACTTGGAAAGACACAGCTGAAACCACCGATTTAGGGGATTGCTATTTTGGCAATTGAATATTACCCCAGAACAAAATCTATCCTTTGCCGGACACTATTAATTTTGGCCAGCCTCTACTGGGACACCAGATTTAGGGGATTCCTATTTAGGCAATTGAATTTCACTCCGGAAAATAATATATCCTTTGCCGGACACTGTTAAACATGGCCCGCCACTGCTGGGACAGCAGATTTAGGGGATTGCTATTTTGGCAATTGAATTTCACCCCAGAACAAAATCTATCCTTTGACGGACACTATTAAACTTGGCCAGCCACCGCTGGGACACCAGATTTAGGGTATTGCTATTTTGGCAATTGAATTTAAGCCCAGAACAAAATATATCCTTTGCCGGACACTAGAAAACTTGGCCAGCCACAGCTAAAAAACCGGTTTATGGTATTCCTATTTAGCAATTGAATTTAACCCCAGAACAAAATATATCCTTTGCCGGACACTATTAATCTTGGTCAGCCACTCCTGGGACACCAGCTTTAGGGGATTCCTATTTTGGCAATTGAATTTAACCCCAGACCAAAATATATCCTTTGCCGGACACTAGAAAACTTGGACAGCCATAGCTGAAAAAACAGATTTAGGGGATTCCTATTTAGGCAATTGAATTTAACCCCGGAACAAAATCTATCCTTTGCCGGACACTATTAAACTTGGCCCGCCACTGCTGGGACAGCAGATTTAGGGGATTGGTATTTTGGCAATTAAATTTCACCCCAGAAAAAAATATATCCTTTGACAGACACTATTTAACTTCGCCAGCCACAGCTGAAACCACTGATTTATGGTATTCCTATTTTGGCAATTGAATTACACCCCAGAACAAAATCTATCCTTTGCCGGACACTAGTAAACTTGGCCAGCCACTGCTGGGACACCAGATTCAGGGTATTGCTATTTTGGCAATAGAATTTCACCCTAGAACAAAATATATCATTTGCCGGACACTAGTAAACTTGGCCAGCCACAGCTGAAACCACTGATTTATGGTACTCCTATTTTGGCAATTGAATTTAACCCCAGAACAAAATCTCTCCTTTGCCGGACACTATTAAACTTGGCCAGCCACAGCTGAAAACCACTGATTTATGGTATTGCTATTTTGGCAATTGAATTTCACCCTAGAACAAAATATATCATTTGCCGGACACTAGTAAACTTGGCCAGCCACAGCTGAAACACCAGATTTAGGGCATTGCTATTTTGGCAATTGAATTTCACCCCGGAACAAAATCTATCCTTTGCCGGACACTATTTAACTTTGCCAGCCACTGTTTGGACACCACATTGAGGGCATTGCTATTTTGGCAATTGAATTTCACCCCAGAACAAAATCTATCCTTTGCCGGACACTATTAAACTTGGCCAGCCACTGCTGGGACACCAGATTCAGGGTATTGCTATTTTGGCAATAGAATTTCACCCTAGAACAAAATATATCATTTGCCGGACACTAGTAAACTTGGCCAGCCACAGCTGACACACCAGATTTAGGGGATTGTTATTTTGGCAAATAAATTTTTCCCAAGAAAAAAATATATCCTTTGACAGACACTATTTAACTTGGCCAGCCACAGCTGAAACCAGTGATTTATGGTATTCCTATTTTGGCAATTGAATTTAACCCCAGAACAAAATATATCCTTTGCCGGACACTAGAAAATTTGGCCAGCCACAGCTGAAAAAACAGATTTAGGGGATTGCTATTTTGGCAATTGAATATTACCCCAGAACAAAATCTATCCTTTGTCGGACACTGTTAATCTTGGCCAGCCACTACTGGGACACCAGATTTAGGGGATTGCTATTTTGGCAATTAAATTTTTCCCCAGAAAAAAAAATATCCTTTGACAGACACTATTTAACCTGGCCAGCCACAGCTGAAAACCAGTGATTTATGGTATTCCTATTTTGGCAATTGAATTTAACCCCAGAACAAAATACATCCTTTGCCAGACACTAGAAAACTTGGCCAGCCACAGCTGAAAAACCAGATTTAGGGGATTGCTATTTTGGCAATTGAATATTACCCCAGAACAAAATCTATCCTTTGCCGGACACTATTAATTTTGTCCAGCCTCTACTGGGACACCAGATTTAGGGGATTCCTATTTAGGCAATTGAATTTCACTCCGTAAAATAATATATCCTTTGCCGGACACTGTTAAACATGGCCCGCCACTGCTGGGACAGCAGATTTAGGGGATTGCTATTTTGGCAATTGAATTTCACCCCAGAACAAAATCTATCCTTTGACGGACACTAGAAAACTTGGCCAGCCACAGCTGAAAAACCGGATTTAGGGTATTGCTATTTTGGCAATTGAATTTAAGCCCAGAACAAAATATATCCTTTGCCGGACACTAGAAAACTTGGCCAGCCACAGCTGAAAAAACATATTTAGGGGATTGCTATTTTGGCAATTGAATATTACCCCAAAACAAAATCTATCCTTTGCCGGACACTATTAATCTTGGCCAGCCACTCCTGGGACACCAGCTTTAGGGGATTCCTATTTTGGCAATTGAATTTAACCCCAGACCAAAATATATCCTTTGCCGGACACTAGAAAACTTGGACAGCCATAGCTGAAAAAACAGATTTAGGGGATTCCTATTTAGGCAATTGAATTTAACCCCGGAACAAAATCTATCCTTTGCCGGACACTATTAAACTTGGCCCGCCACTGCTGGGACAGCAGATTTAGGGGATTGCTATTTTGGCAATTGAATTTCACCCCAGAAAAAAAAATATCCTTTGACAGACACTATTTAACTTGGCCAGCCACAGCTGAAACCACTGATTTATGGTATTCCTATTTTGGCAATTGAATTTCACCCTAGAACAAAATATATCCCTTGCCGGACACTAGTAAACTTGGCCAGCCACAGCTGAAACACCAGATTTAGGGCATTGCTATTTTGTAAATTGAATTTCACCCTAGAACAAAATATATCCCTTGCCGGACACTAGTAAACTTGGCCAGCCACAGCTGAAACCACTGATTTATGGTACTCCTATTTTGGCAATTGAATTTAACCCCAGAACAAAATCTCTCCTTTGCCGGACACTATTAAACTTGGCCAGCCACAGCTGAAACCACTGATTTAGGGGATTGCTATTTTGACAATTGAATTTAACCCCAGAATAAAATCTCTCCTTTGCGGACACTATTAAACTTGGCCAGCCACAGCTGAAACCACTGATTTATGGTATTGCTATTTTGTCAATTGAATTTGACCCCAGAACAAAATATATCATTTGCCGGACACTAGTAATCTTGTCCAGCCCCTGCTAAGACACCAGATTTAGGGAATTGCTATTTGGGCAATTAAATTTCACCCCAGATCAAAATCTATCCTTTGCCGGACACTATTAAACTTGACCGGCCACAGCTGAATCCACTGATTTATGGTATTCCTATTTTGGCAATTGAATTTCACCCCAGAAAAAAATCTATCCTTTGCCGGACACTATTTAACTTGGCTAGCCACTGCTGGGACACCACATTTAGGGGATTGCTATTTTGGCAATTAAATTTCACCCCAGAACAAAATCTATCCTTTGCCGGACACTATTAAACTTGGCCAGCCACAGCTGAAACCACTGATTTATGGTATTGCTATTTTGGCAATTGAATTTCACCCCAGAACAATATCTATCCTTTGCCGGACAGTATTAAACTTCGCCAGCCACAGCTGGAACACCATATTTAGGGGATTGCTATTTTGGCAATTGAATTTCACCACAGAAAAACATCTATCCTTTGCCAGACAGCAGACAGTATTACACTTGGCTAGCCACAGCTGGAACACTATATTTAGGGGATTGCTATTTTGGCAATTGAATTTCACCCCAGAAAAAAATCTATCCTTTGTCGGACACTATTAAACTTGGCCAGCCACAGCTGAAACCACAGATTTACGGTATTGCTATTTTGGCAATTGAATTTCACCCTACAAAAATATCTATCCTTTGCCGGACAGTATTAAACTTAGCCAGCCATAGCTGGAACACCAGATTTAGGGGATTGCTGTTTTGGCAATTGAATTTCACCACAGAAAAAAAGTCGATCCTTTGCCAGACAGCAGACAGTATTACACTTGACTAGCCACAGCTGGAACACCAGATTTAGGGGATTGCTATTTTGGCAATTTAATTTAACCCCTCAATAAAATATACACATTTCTATCCTGAGTTTCTAGGGGTGACAATAAGCACAGCCAAGCCCCTGGTGTAGGATATAGCAAAAAAAAAACTATTATTGATGGATTGATGGACTTGGTGGCAGCTTGTGCTGGTGCACCACAAGACACAAAATGGCCACCGATCACCCCAGAAAAAAGTGACAGAAAAACGCTCTATGCAGCCTAAAAACCAGTGAGCAATTAACTAGCAGAAGTTGAATGATTCACAGCTGTAGATCGATCACTTCATTAGGTGTTTTTGCTGAGTTTTCCCTGCCTAATCTTGCCCTCACAGCAGCTGCATCCTATCCCTACACTAATAAGAGCAGAGTGACGTGCGGCGCTACGTGACTCCAGCTTAAATAGAATATACCAATGTGTTCGGTCCGAACATCCGAATACTTTGGTGCTCGCTCATCATTAGAGGACATGTAAGGTCATGATTAAGACACTACGTGGAAACGAATAGACCATTTTGTATTCCGGCTGCAATATGGATTTTAAAAGCAAGCAATAAATGTTTTGGATTTTAACCGTGGCCTGAATACTGGAATTCTGCTTTTATTTGGGGTCGTTATCATGTTGGAATACTGCCCTGCGACCCAGTTTCTGAAAGGGAGGGAATCATTCTCTGCAGTACATGTAGGTATTTATGGTTCCCTCAATGAACTTTAGCTCCCACAGCCAGGAGCACTCATGCAGTCCCAAACCATGACATTCCCACCACCATGCTTGACTGTAAGCAAGATACACTTGTCTTTGTACTCCTCACTTGGTTGCCGCCACACACGCTTGACACCATCTGAACCAAATAAGTTTATCTTGGTGTCATCAGACCACAAGACATGGTTCCAGTAATCCATGTCCTTAGTCTGCTAGTCTTCAGCAAACTGTTTGTGGGCTTTCTTGTGCATCATATTTAGAAGAGGCTTCCTTCTGGGATAACAGCCATTTAGATGACACCAATTTGATGTGTGCGGCGTATAGTCTGAGCACTGACAGGATGACCCCCTCCGCCCCTTAAACATCTGCAACAATGCTGGCTGCACTTATACGTATATTTTGAAAAGACAACCTCTTGATACAAATCTGAGTACGTGCAATCAAATTCTTTGGTCGACTATGACGAGGCCTGTTCTGAGTGGAACCTGTCCTGTTAAACCGCTGTATAGTCTTGGCCACTGTGCTATAGCTCAGTTTCAGGGTGCTGGCAATCTTTTTTATAGGCTAGGGCGGCCATCTTTATGTAGAGCAACAATTCTTTTTTTCAGATCCTCAGAGAGTTCTTTGCCATGAGATGCCATGTTGAACTTCCAGTGACCAGTATGAGAGAGTGTGAGAGCGATAACATCACATTTAACACACCAGCTCCTCATTCACACTTTGAAACACTAATGAGTCACATGACACCAGGGAGGGAAAATGGGTAATTGGGCACAGTTTGGCTATTTTTAGTTGCCAGCGGTTTAGACATTAATAGCTGTGTGTTGAGTTATTTTGAGGGTACACCAAATTTACACTATTATACAAGCTGTAGACTGGCTACTTCACATTGTATCAAAGTGTCATATCTTCAATGTTGTCCGAAGAAAATATATAATAATATATAAACAAAAATGTGAGGGGTGTACCTAATTTTGTGAGATCCTGTAAATAATTGTTATTCAGGATGCTGATACTAATTAGTAAACACCTTTAATGGGGCTTATACTTAGATTTGGTAGGCCAAAAAAACACAAAAGAGCAAGATATGGTTGGTTAGAAAGAAAAGTGTGACCCCTGATTGCATAGGCTCTTACAACTAGTACTAAGGAGAAGGGGGGATTGCAAAACTAAATATACCATAAAATGTCAGATTCCTTTGAGCTCAAAGGTGTGTGCTACAGTATTAAAAATATAAAGGCTAAAATATCATGTAACTAGATATTGCTGAATGAGTAATAGGTACAGAAAAACTTTCCACAGATGAATCTATCAAATGTTTTTGAAATGCTGAACAAAGAAATACAGTAGAGTAAAGGAAAAACTTCAAAATGACAGCAATATAAGCAGTCAGGAAGATCTGCGATAGCTGTAATATATTGCAATATGCATGAAGGTTGACAGAGTAATAGAAAAGACAATAAACGTGTTCAGGGATATATATGCACCATATAGCTTACCTCACCTAAAGTTTTCACCCGTCCTTCTGATCTCATTAATGAGTTCATTTATTCAGATCTTTCTTTCCATGGCTGTGACAGTGTTCAAAATAGAAAACTGTGCTCAAATCCCCCACTTTGCTTCTCTATTGAAGTGAGAGAGATTAAAGTTATCGCTTTAAAATTATTGCTTTTTCTAATTTGCTATAAAATAGCAAAAATAGCTTAAACCCATCTTAACAGTTATGTTGCTATTTAGTGCCATACCCATACAGAGAATTTAGTACGGTAAGCTGCATAGATCTTTCATATACATAAATAATTAAGTAACACAGATCCATGAATTGCAAACAGTAGTCTTAGGCTATATGCACACGACAGTTGTTTTTTGCTGTCCGCAAATCGCGGATCCGTCTTCCTTTTTTTTTCACATCCACATCCGTTCCGTGTGTCCGCAAATTTTGTAGGTTGTGTTTCCGTGTGTCTTCCGTTTTTTTTGCGGATCCGCAAAAAAAACGGAAGGCTTGAAACAGTTTCTTAAAGTACCTGCACAAGTGCCCTGGTTTGCAAGCAACCATCCGCAAAAAAAACGGATGCGGATGGAAAAACGGAAGGCTTCAGTGTGGCTTCCGTTTTTTTTGCGGACCCATTGACTTCTATGGGTCCGCAAACCGTTTTTTGCGGACAAGAATAGGACATGCCATATTTTTTTTGCGGACGTGAAATGCGGAATACGGACACGGACAGGAAACAGAAGAGGCATCAGTTTTTTTTGCGGATCCATAGAAATGAATGGGATCTGCAAAAAAAACGGAACGGAAGCCGAGAAAAAACACTGTCGTGTGCATATAGCCTTAGGCCTCATGCACATGACCGTTGTTTGATTCCGTGTCCGTTGCTCCGTTTTTCGTGATTTTATGCGGACCCATTGGTTTTCAATGGGTCCATGGAAACCTCGGCAAATGCACCGTTTGTCCTCCGCGTCCGTGGTCCGTGATTCCAGTCCGTCAAAAAAATATAACCTGTCCTATTCTTGTCCGTGAAAAACGGTTCACGGACCCATTCAAGTCAATGGGTCCGTTAAAAATGCGGATGGCCATCCGTGTGTCATCCCCGTTCCGTGTCCGTTTTTTTTGCGGATCCTTTGGCAGGCACTTGGGAAACATTGTCAGCCTGTCTTTTGGTAAAATCTTTTGGGTCATGTCCGCTAAAAAAAACGGAAGACACACGGAAACACAACGTGAGGCAAAAACGGACACGGATCATTGAGCAACGGAACCCCTTTTTGCGGACAGCATAAAAAAACGGTTGTGTGCATGAGGCCTTACAGTGTTGATCCACAGGATGACAAAAACCCCTAAGGCTACTCCGGGACCCGCACCTATCTCGTAAATGGAGCTTGCAAAGTACCGTAGGGCACACCATTCATTGCTATGGGGCTGCAGGAAATAGCTGAGAGCTGGCTTAGCTATTTCTGTCGGCCCCCATAGGAAAAAAAAATGAAATAATAGAAGTGGTGGTGTGCAAGCGCTGTTCGCTCCCATAAATTTTTATAGGGATTCAGAAAATAGCCAAGGATGCCACTCGGGCACCACCAGACACTACTTTGCTGGCCTTGTGTTAGGCTTCATTTTAGAGGTAGTGCAAGTCCCAGAGGTGGGGCCTGCACCTATCAAACAATTTGGGCATATCCTAGCAACATGCCCCTATTGTCTGAGATGGGAATACCCCTTTAACAACCTCCTCTGGTAAACAGTTCCATAGTCTTACTGCTTTAACATTAAGGAATCCTGTCTATGTTGATGATGAAACCTTCTTTTCTCTAGATGTAGAGGATGCTATTTTGTCATGGTTACAAGCCTAGGTGTAAAATGATCATTTCAAAGATCTCTGTACTGCCAGTTAATATATTTGTACATTGTAATTAGATCACCCCTAAGCCATCTGTTTTGCAAACTGAACTCCAAATATGATAACCTGTCTTAAAACTGCTATTATTCACCCATTCTTTTGATTACCTTGGTTGCCCTGCTCTGCACCCACTCTCGTTCAGCTATGTCCTACTTATACTCAGGTGCCCAATATTGTACACAATATTCAATGTTTGATCTGACTTGTGATTTATATAGAGACAAAACAATTGGGGTACTTTACCAAACTGGTGTAAAGTAGAACTGCCTTAGATGTCCATAGCAACCCATAGGATTCTACATTTGATTTTCCAAAGGAGCTGTCAAAAATGAAAGGTGGAATCCGATTGGTTACTATGGGCAACTAAGCCGGTTCTACTTTACACCAGTTTCATAGATGACCTCAAATGTTCTTTTCATTAGCATCTCCTTTGAGGTTCCTCATGACTTTATTTGCCTTGACAGTAGGTTGTTTGACACTGGTTGCTAATATAGCAGCCACCAAAATTAGTGAATTGTTCTCTGACTCAATTATGTTCAAAATGAAATGATACCCCCAACTGTTGCATCTTAAGCCACTAAACTATTCTCACTAAGTTACTCCCACTTAAAGAATGCGCTAAACATGCATAACACTTTTATTAAATGAGGTGTAAGGCACAGCTCAATCTAAATCATAATTCTGTTACATATGCAATAATCAGCCTACCCCAAATATCTATGGTTTTCCACTACCAGCCTCAGGATGAGGGTTAGGTAGAGTAGGCAAGTGTATAGGATGACCTGGGTGGATATTCAATTGATGGGTTAAAAGGAAAGACAAAGCAATGTGCTGTTTACTGTACTTATGTACTGTACTGTGCTTATGCATTTTTAGATCCATCAATGTTCTTAGTTACAGTCCTTCCCCTGACCAATACACTCGCTTAGGGCTCTTTCACACTTGTGTTTTTGTTTTCCGGCATAGAGTTCCGTCGTCGGGGCTCTATGCCAGAAAAAACCTGATCAGGATTATCCCAATGCATTCTTAATGGAGAGAAATCCGTTCAGGATGGATCAGGATGTCTTCAGTTCAGGACCGGAAACGTTTTTTGGCAGGAGAAAATACCGCAGCATGCTGCGCTTTTTGCTCCGGCCAAAAATCCTAAACACTTGCCGCAAGGCCGGATCCGGAATTAGTGCCCATTGAAAGGCATTAATCAGGATCCGGCCTTAAGCTAAACGTCGTTTTGGCGCATCGCCGGATCTGACATTTAGCTTTTTATGAATGGTTACCATGGCAGCCAGGACGCTAAAGTCCTGGTTACCATGGTAAAGTGTAGTGGGGAGCGGGGGAGCAGTATACTTACCGCTCGTGCGGTTCCCGGGGTGCTCCAGAGTAACGTCAAGGCGCCCCACGTGCATGGATCACGTGATCCATGCGCATGGGGCGCTCTGACGTCATTCTGGAGCGCCCCGGGAGCCGCACGGACTGTAAGTATACTGCTCCCCCGCTCCCCACTACTACTATGGCAACCAGGACTTTAATAGCGTCCTGGCTGCCATAGTAACCTCAAAGCATTTCGAAGACTGATCAGAATCCTGATCAGTCTTCTAATGCTTTCAGGCGACTTGCGTTCTGACGGATCCGGCGGGACGGAAGTGCCTGCTGGATCCTCAGAACGCAAGTGTGAAAGAGGCCTTATAATGTACTATAAACACTAGTATATTTTTATTATTAATGTTTTTATAATATTTTGCATTCATTATAATATCAATATGACAGTTCTCCCACATACTAATGCATACCATGGATGAGCTGGGGGCATTTTAACTATTGCATGTATAAAATCCCTTCAATTATTTAGATATTTTTTGCCTATACTGCATTCTGGAGAGATGGAATGTAAAAACAAAGACGGAACAATCTATTTTAGGAAAGGCTTTCGTATTTTCCCTAAGCTAGTTCAATCAATAATTGTAATATCCTGACACAAACATTATTAGTGTGCCACAGGTAAATGTAACAGGGCAATCTAATCTAAAATGTCATTAAAGTCTGTGAGTCATTCTTTTGTCATTCTTTTGATATGTCATGGAGGATTACAGATTGCATATAGATTTGGAGTTTGAAAAAAGTTCAGTCTGAGAAACGAACAATTCAAACAAAACTGTGCAGAATACAGTATATGCAGTATCATGGTTGCAGTGACCTCCGATGGGTGCTGGGAGGAGAGTGGTAGTTGTGACGCTGATAGGAGTGGTGGTGGTTTATAGTGGCTGTCCTCCTTCCAATGATCCATGGGGACGTGCAGTGAAGGAACACACCATTCCTTCCTTAGTGAGATGAAGGGCTCCTCTTCCTGGCATTAGGTGGGGTGCTCTTGATTAGGAAAGCATACAGCAGCCTTCAGTATAGGAAGAAAAGAAGGACATGGAGGCAGTGCCAATAAATTAGTGAAGAAAAAAGGTTCTTTTAAACCATGTTATGGTAGTGCAAACACATGCTTTTGAATCACTTCAGTTAGTTGTAGAAAGACTAATTTTGGCTCACCATATAGTAACTGCTGTAATTAACTGACCAAATAAATGAAGTGTGAACTCACCCTTACAAGTCAATGTTAGCATCAGGTCTAATTTACTTAACCGTGAAAGAGCTGTCTCATTTTACACCATCTGCTGTGTCCACATTGATTGATAGATAACCTATTCTGTTAGCCACTCATGCTACTATAGTGTGAAAGAGCTTTTTCATTTTACTGTTTGTGTGGTTTCCACATTGATTGATAGAGAACATATTTTGTAATTGATTTAAATAGTGGCCCCATGACAGAATGGGGAGGGTGTCAGAAGTAAGTTTGTGTTGACATCACTGTATATTTTTCCTTTCTTCTGATCCATCAGAAGAACAGCCCAAAAATAACTAACCCTGTATTTTGAGCATCCAGCTCCACACGGTTAGTATTTGGTCAGTAATTGATCAGTATTTGTGAAGCAAAAACTGGAGTGGGTCGAAAACAGAGATAAAATATCATGGAAATATTTGCATGTCTTCTGTGTTTTGGACCCTCTCCTGCTTTTCGCTTCCAAATCATGATCAAATACTGACCGTGGGGTGGTAACAGCAGGAGGAGTCAACAAAGTAGCCCAGTTACTGCCAGTGTATCAGGCAACAGTGTCTAGAAATCCTGGTTGATCCACACAGAATTCATCTTTATAAAGGTTAATCTCTCAACATTTTGTGTTGAAAGGCGAGTTCTCTTTGGCGTAACTATGCCACCTGTCCCACTAAACACCCGCTCTGCTGTCACACTACTGGCTGGCCAGGAAACTTTGTCCAGGGCAAACTCGGCCAGTTGCAGACACAATTCAAGTTTTGCTGCCCAGTAGTCCAGAGGATCTTGGATGTGGGGTCACAGGATGCAGTCCAAGTATGCCACCACCTGCTGGTTCAGGTTCTGCTCCATGTCCTGCTGCTGCTGGCTGGTTTATTCAGTAGGTGGTTAAAGAAACATGCTCATCAGAGACTCAAGAGTCAAGTTGCTTTTGATAGAGCTGGTGCAGCTCCTGCCCCCCTCCCTACAGCAGTCATGGCAGTGGAACTTAAGTGGAGAGGGTCACCTGTTCAGACCTTCGTGAGGATGGGTGATCGCTCACCTATGCAGCGACCAACCGACTACATAGGATTAGAGTTGAGCGAACACCTGGATGTTTGGGTTCGAGAAGTTCAGCCGAACTTACCGAAAATGTTCGGGTTCGGGATCTGAACTCGACCCGAACTTCACCCCGAACCCCATTGAAGTTAACGGGGAACCGAACTTTTGGGCACTAAAAAGGCAGTAAAATAGTCAAGGAAAGGGCTAGAGGGCTGCAAAAGGCAGAAAAATGTAGGAAAATCCCCTGCAAACAAATGTGGATAGGCAAATGAATTAAAATAAAATAAAATAAAATAAATAAAAAATAAGCAATATCAATTGGAGAGAGGTCCCATAGAAGAGAATCAGGCTTCAAGTCACCCACCAATGGAGAAGGCCACTTTCAGTTATTTAGGCCCCAGCACCCAGACAGAGGACAAAGGTCGCATAGCAGAGAATCAGGCATCATGTCATCCACCTATGGAGAAGGCCACTTTTAGATAATTAGGCCCCTGACACCCAGACAGAGGACAGAGGTCGCATAGCAGAGAATCAGGCTTCATATCACCCACTACTAGAACAGGCCACTTTCAGATAATTAGGCCCCTGGCAACTAGACGGAGGAGAGGTTCATTCAACTTTTGGTTGCACCGCAATATAATGGTAAAATTATAAAAAGAGGATTCAATAAAGAAGTGCCCTGGAGTACAAGAATATATGGTTGAGGGGGAGGCAGTTATAAATGTCAATTCTGCACAAGGGAGGGACAGGTCCTGTGGGATCCATGCCTGGTTAATTTTTATGAACGTCAGCTTGGCTACGTTGGCTGTGGACAGACGGCTGCGTTTGTCAGTAATGACGCCCCCTGCAGCGCTGAATACACGTTCATACAAAACGCTGGCCGCCGGGCAGGCCAGCAACTCCAAGGCATAAAAGGCTAGCACTGGCCATGTGGACAATTTGGAGACCCAGAAGTTGAATGGGGCCGAACCATCAGTCAGTACATGGAGGGGTGTGCACACGTACTGTTCTACCATGTTAGTGAAATGCTGCCTCCTGCTAACACGTTCCGTATCAGGTGGTGGTGCAGTTAGCTGTGGCGTGGTGACAAAACGTTTCCAAATTTCTGCCATGCTAACCCTGCCCTCATAGGAGCTGGCCGTGACACAGCTGCATTGGCGACCTCTTGCTCCTCCTCTGCCTTCGCCTTGGGCTTCAACTTGTTCCCCTGTGACATTTGGGAATGCTCTCAGGAGCGCATCTACCAGCGTGCGCTTGTACTCGCGCATCTTCCTATCACGCTCCAGTGCAGGAAGTAAGGTGGGCACACTGTCTTTGTACCGGGGATTCAGAAGGGTGGCAACACAGTAGTCCGCACACGTTAAAATGTGGGCAACTCTGCTGTAGTTGCGCAGGCACAGGAGCATGTAGTTGCTCATGTGTGCCAGGCTGCCCAGAGGTAAGGAGAGGCTGTGTTCTGTGGGAGGCGTATCGTCATCGTCCTCTGTATCCCCCCAGCCCCGCACCAGTGATGGGCCTGAGCTGTGTTGGGTGCCACCCCGCTGTAAACCTGCTTCATCCTCATCCTCCTCCACCTCCTCCTCATCCTCCTCGTCCTCCAGTAGTGGGCCCTGTCTGGCCAAATTTGTAACTGGCCTCTGCTGTTGCAAAATAACCTCCCTCTGAGGCACTTCTAACAGACTGGCCTGAAAGTGCTAAAAATGACTCCTCATACTCCTTCTCCTCCTGGGCCACCTCATTTTCTATCATCGTCCATCTCTTTGAGAAAAGTGTTTTCTCAAAGAGACATAGAAGTGGTATTGTAACGCTGATAACGGCGTCATCACCACTGGCCATGTTGAGTACTCGAATCAGCGCAACAGGGCACACAGGCCCTGGAGGCCCAGTCATTGGTGGTGAAGTGGTGCTGTTCCACAGTGGGACTGACCCGTGCGTGCTGCAGCTGAAACTCGACTATGGCCTGCTGCTGCTCGCACAGTCTCTCCAGCATGTTGCAGGTGGAGTTCCAACTGGTGGGCACGTCGCATATGAGGCGGTGAGCGGGAAGGCCGAAGTTACGCTGTAGCGCAGACAGGCGAGCAGCGGCAGGATGTGAACGCCGGAAGCGCGCACAGACGGCCCGCACTTAAGCAGCAGCTCTGACATGTCGGGGTAGTTGTGAATGAACTTCTTAACCTCCAAATTCAGCACATGCGCCAGGCAAGGAATGTGCGTCAATCCGGCTAGTCCCAGAGCTGCGACGAGATTTCGCCCATTATCGCACACCACCAGGCCGGGCTTGAGGCCCTCTGGCAGAAACCACTCGTCAGTCTGTTGTTCAATACCCCGCCACAACACCTGCGTGGTGTGGGGCCTGTCCCCCAAAAATATGAGTTTCAGAACGACCTGCTGACGTTTGCCCCAGGCTGTGCTGAAGTTGGTGGTGAAGGTGTGTGGCTGACTGGTTGAGCAGGTGGAAGCAGAGGAGGAGGAAGCCGAGTAGGAGGAGGAGGCAAAGAATGAGGCCCTGCGATCCTTGGCGGCGGAAAGACGGGTGCCAAAGAACTTTCCCCCTGGGGCCCAGGCACCACTACATTTACCCAGTGTGCAGTTAGGGAGATATAGCGTCCCTGGCCGTGCTTACTGGTCCACGTATCTGTGGTTAGGTGGACATTGCCACAGATGGCGTTGCACAGTGCACACTTGATTTTATCGGATACTTGGTTGTGCAGGGAAGGCACGGCTCTCTTGGAGAAGTAGTGTCGGCAGTGAACAACATACTGTGGGACAGCCATCGCCATCAGCTGTTTGAAGCATTTCAAAGGCCAGTAGTTTAGAAATTCTGGCATTCAGGCCCAGGGCTCGAGGTTGGCTAGGTGGGAATTTACGCTTTCTCTCCAAGGTTTGTAAGATGGAGAGCTGAACGCTGCCGTGTGATATGGTGGAGATGCTTGATGACGCAGGTGGTGGTGTTGGTGGCACATCCTCTGTTTGGTGGGCGGCAGGTGCAAACATTCCTCCCGAGGCGGAGGAAGAGGCCGAGGCAGCAGCAGAAGAGGGAGCAGGGGGAGCCTGAGTGAGTTCCTTGTTTTTAAGGTGTTTACTCCACTGCAGTAAATGCTTTGCATGTAGATGCCTGGTCATGCAGGTTGTGCTAAGGTTCAGAATGTTAATGCCTCGCTTCAGGCTCTGATGGCACAGCGTGCAAACCACTCGAGTCTTGTTGTCAGCACATTGTTTAAAGAAGTGCCATGCCAGGGAACTCCTTGAAGCTGCCTTTGGGGTGCTCGGTCCCTGGTGGCGGTGGCCAGTAGCAGACGAACTCTCTTGGAGGCGGCTGTTCTGCTTTTGCCCCCTGCTCTCTCTTTTGCTACGCTGTTGGCTCGGTCTCACCACTGCCTCTTCCTCTGAACTATGAAAGTCAGTGGCATGACCTTCATTCCATATGGGTTCTAGGACCGCATCGTCCCCTGCATCGTCTTCCACTCAGTCTTCCTCCCTGACCTCCTGTTCAGTCTGCACACTGCAGAAAGACGCAGCAGTTGGCACCTGTGTTTCGTCATCATCAGAGACGTGCAGACTCCGATGAGGTGGTATTCCCATGTCCTCATCATCAGGAAACAGAAGTGGTTGTGCATCAGTGCATTCTATGTCTTCCACCACTGGGGAAGTGCTAGGTGGATTCCCTTGGGAAACCCTGCCAGCAGAGTCTTTAAACAGCATAAGAGACTGCTGCATAACTTGAGGCTCAGACAGTTTTCCTGATATGCATGGGGGTGATGTGACAGACTGATGGGCTTGGTTTTCAGGCGCCACCTGTGCGCTTTCTTCAGAAGACGGGGTGGGAGATAATGTTGTGAACGTGCTGAATCCAGTGTCGGCCACCCAATTGACTAGCGCCTGTACCTGCTCAGGCCTTACCATTCTTAAAACGGCATTGGGCCCCACCAAATATCGCTGTAAATTCTGGTGGGTACTGGAACCTGAGGTAGTTGGTTCACTAGGACGTGTGGCTGTGGCATAATGGCCACGTCCTCTCCCAGCACCAGAGGGTCCACTAACACCACCATGACCGCGTCCGCATCCCTTACTAGATGTTTTCCTCATTGTTACCGTTCACCAAGCACCACAATAAGAAAAAAAATATTTGGCCCAATGTATTGATTTTAAATTCAGGCCTTTTTTTACAGGCAGCTAACACTATCTGCCTATTTATTTATGTACCGTATTACACTAACCACTGAATCAGCATTAACCACTGATTTGGGGGAATATCAATTGTAGGCCTAGTATTTAGGCCCTGGATGAAAGGTATCCTTTTATGGACAGATTTACACTTGGAGATGCACAGTAGCGTGTGAAAAAATATGTAGGATTATGCCTTCAGCAATTTTATTTTAACACTTTGTGTAAGATACCCTTTAACGGACAGAAATACACTTGGAGATGCACGGTAGCGTGTGAAGTTATTGAGGATAACCCTCTCAGCACTTGTATATACACCTTGAGTGTAATATACCCTTTTATGGACAGAAATACACTATGAGATGCAAAATAGGGCGTGCAGATTTACAGGATTATGCTTTCAGCAATTGTGATGTAACACTTTTTGTAATATACCCTTTTACGGAAAGAAATATACTTGGAGATGCACGCTGAGTTTAATTTACCCTTTTACGGACAGATTAACAATTGGCCTGCAACAGCTGGAACACCATATTCAGGGTATTGCTATATTGGCAAGTGAATTTCATCCCAGAACAAAATCTATCCTTTGACGGATACTATTAAACTTTGCCAGCCACTGCTGGGACACCAGATTTACGGTTTTGCTATTTTGGCAATTGAATTTCAATATATCCTTCGCCGGACACTATTAAACTTGTCCAGCCACTGCTGGGACACCAGATTTATGGTATTTCTATTTTGGCAATTGAATTTCACACTAGAAAAAAAATATACCCTTTTACGGACAGATTTAAACTAGACCTGCAACAGCTGGAACACCAGATTCAGGTTATTGCTATTTTGGCAATAAAATTTCACTGAAGAAAAAAATATACCCTTTTACGGACAGATTTAAACTAGGCCTGCAACAGCTGGAACACCAGATTTACTGTATTTCTATTTTTGCTACTGACTTTCACCCCAGAAAATAATATATCCTTTGACGGACACTAGGGAAATTGTCCAGTCACAGCTGGAACACCAGATTCAGGGTATTGCTATTTTGGCAATTAAATTTCACCCAGAACAAAATCTATCCTGTGACAGACACTGTTAAACTTGGCCAGCCACAGCTGAAACCACTGATTTATGGTATTGCTATTTTGGCAATTGAATTTCACCCCAGAACAAAATCTTTCCTGTGACGGACACTATTAAACTTGTCCAGCCACAGCTGAAACCACTGATTTATGGTATTGCATTTTTGGCAATTAAATTCCACACCAGAAAAAAATATACCCTTTTACGGACAGATTTAAACTAGGCCTGCAACAGCTGGAAGAGCAGAATTACTGTATTTCTATTTTTGCTACTGACTTTCACCCCAGAAAATAATATATTCTTTGACGGACACTAGGGAAAGTGTCTAGTCACAGCTGGAACACCAGATTCAGGGTATTGCTATTTTGGCAATTAAATTTCACCCCAAAACAAAATCTATCCTGTGACGGACACTATTAAACTTGGCCAGCCACAGCTGAAACCACTGATTTATCATATTGCTATTTTGGCAATTGAATTTCACCACAGAAAAAAATATATCCTTTGCCAGATGCTATTAAACTTATCCAGTCACAGCTGGAACACCAGATTTACGATATTTCTATTTTTGAAACTGTATTTCACCCCAGAAAATAATATATCCTATGACAGACACTATGAAACGTGTCCAGTCACAACTGGAACGCCAGATTTACGTTATTGCTATTTTGGCAATTAAATTTCACCCCAGGAAATTATCTATTCTTTGCCGGACACTATTAATTTTTGCCATCCACTGCTGGGACACCAGATTTAGGGGATTGCTATTTTGGCAATTGAATTTCACCATAGAAAAAAATCTATCCTTTGCCAGACAGCAGACAGTATTTCATTTGGCTAGCCACAGCTGGAACACCAGATTTTGGGGATTGCTATTTTGGCAATTGAATTTAACCCCTTAATAAAATATAGAAATTTCTATCCTGAGTTTCTAGGGGTGACAATAAGCACAGCCAAGCCCCTGAAGTAGGATATAGCAAAAAAAAATATATATTATTGATGGATTGATGGACTTGGTGGCAGCTTGTGCTGGTGCTCCACAAGACACAAAATGGCCACCGAACACCCCAGAAAAAAGTGACAGAAAAACGGTCTGTGCAGCCTAAAAACCAGTGAGCAATTAACTAGCAGAAGTTGAATGATTCACCGCTGTAGATTGATCTCTTCATTAGGTGTTTTTGCTGACTTTACCCTGCCTAATCTCGCCCTCACAGAAGCTGCGTCCTCTCCCTACACTAATCAGAGCAGTGTGACGTGCGGCGCTACGTGAATCCAGCTTAAATAGAGGCTGGGTCACATGCTGCACTTGGCCAATCACAGCCATGCCATTAGTAGGCATGGCTGTGATGGCTTCTTATGGCAAGAAGTAAAAGGCTAGCCGATTGGCTGCTGTGCAGCCCTTCAGAAAGCGGGAAGAAATCGCCGAACAACGGACCCGAACCCGAACTTTTTTGAAAATGTTCGGGTCCGGGTCCAGGTCCCGAACACACCAAAATTTGGTACGAACCCGAACTATCCAGTTCTGGTTCGCTCATCCCTACATAGGATGTCTTCATAGTAGTTGAGTTTTTCATCCCTCTCAGAATGACTAAAAAAGGCCCCCATTTTGGCCCAGTAACAATGGTCTAATGTCGTGCAGAGCCAGTTGTCATCTCTCTGCCAAATGGTAATAATGAGTCTGTCACTACGCAAGCAACACAGCATGCATCTGGGCATTTGCCCAAGGGAATCAGAGTAACTGCCTGCCTCCAATTCCACTGCATTCTGCCATCGTCTGTTAGGGTCATCTGCCTGGTCTTCTTCATTGCCCAATTCCTGAGCGTTTATGTCCTCCTCCTCATCATCATTAGCCTCCTGTGTATGGATAAGTGCAAAGACCTATATTCGATTTCGCGATATTTGACGAATAAGTCGCATCATATTCGTCATGTATTCGCGATTTCGCAATAGTCATTATTTTGCATTCAATATCATGACTTGCGATAAATTTTTCAAGTTATATTCGCATGTGAAAAAGACATATACGAATTTTCGCAATACATGCAGCGTACTGGAGTCTGACACAGCATGTTAACACTTGGTAGAAAAGGGAATACGAACCGCGAATAAATTTATGCAAATATTCCAGTGACAAACATTCGCAGGACAGTTTTTAACTATTAAGTCTTTCCTCTGACAGGAGTATTTAAACCATTGATTAGATTTGTATATTGAGATCGGGGACGGGGAAGTGTTATTAAACTTGGGACAGAAATTGGCATATGCGATTATTCGGTACTTGATATTCGCACGAATCGCTTCACAGCATGAGGCATTTCACAACCTTGACACGAGCGTTTAGAAATTGACGAATATGGCAAATATCGTGCTATATTCGAATTTGACGAATATAGCGCTATATTCGACATATTCTTCTAGATTGTGCAATTTTTCATCTGCTGGTTCCTGACAGTTTGGGACGCGCATACAAATTATAGATTGGCATACTCTGGTGACAAAACAGTGGAAATTGTTATAGAAAGCAATTAAGGTTGGTAGAATTATGTCTGAATCATTTATTTTCAAGATACAGTTTCCCTATCACTATCCATCTTAAGAGCGAATATTCGTAATTGCGAATATGGGGTCATGTATTCGACATATTCGCGAAATCACGATATTCGAGATTAAAATTCGCTTTGCGAATATTCGCGCTCAACACTACTCCTGTGCTAGTTCAGCCCCCACAGGCTCAGGTGGCCATGAGATGTAAATGCCATGTCTCCTGTCCTCTGGCTAGTCAAATTTATCAGCATCTACTCCAGGACATGAACAAGTGGAATGATGTCCTTCATCCAGTAGTCCTGTCGACTGACAAATAAAGTGGCCTCCTCAAAGGGCCTGACAAATGGTAGGTGTCACGAATGAGCTGCCACTGGCCAACGTCGAAATTACACAGGGGAGTGCTTCCGTCGGCCTTCACCAGCAATAAATCGCTCATGGCCTTCCTCTGCTCATATAGTCAGTCAAACCAGTGGAGGGTGAAGTTTCAACGTGTGGAAACGTTGCATATCAGGTGATGTTGGGGAACACTATTTTGCCTTTGCTGCTAAATGAGGCCGTGAAAAAAACAATAAATGTACACCAACACATTTATTATCCCATACGTGGGAGTAAGCCTATGGTACACACCATACACTAAGTACCTCACAACAAAAGTACCAGACCGCTTAAATTAATAAATACTTTATTTATCAAAGGCAATGCATATAATTACCATAAAAAAAGTAAGGGGTACAGGAATAAAGGCAACATCAAATGGAGGGAGATCAAAGTGGGCAACAGTAGATCATCATACAATGTATAAATCTTTGTATGATGTAAAGCATGTGACCCCTTCCTAGCAAATCTGATAATGGGATATTGGGAGGAGCGCTTTATTTTTTCGGAACTGAATACCTTTGGGGTGCCATCTTCTGGTATGGCAGATACATTGATGATTTTCTGCTTATTTGGAGCGGCGATGTATCTGCCATACCATACTTTGTTGAGTTTGTCAATGCCAATGTTTATCATTTAAAATTTACGTACTCTTGTAAGGTACAATCTACCTGTTTTTTGGACCTCAAACTTGGAGGTTGTCCAGGTGAAATTATATATACAGAAACTTACCGCAAGGAAATTTCTGGGAATACTATTCTCAAGGCAAGCAGCCACCATCCTAAAAACATGATCAGGGCCATCCCGGTAGGCGAGTTCATACGCGCCAGAAGGAATTGTAGTACAGGCATGTCCTTTATAAAAGAATGCCGAGTTATAGAAAACAGATTAAAGCAGCGGGGTATACGACATGGATGCTAGATAGAGCCAGAAAAATAGCTGAGAAAAAGGAGAGAAGTGGTCTTCTGTTTGGGGCTTGTCCGTACAACACTAAAACTAAAATAGGAACGGACACACCCACCCTGGTTCTCATGTACAGTAACCAGTTTCATAGTATAAAGCAGGTGGTCCACAGATGTCCCCCTATCCTCTATGATGATCATATTTTATATAAGGTCCTATAAAAGGGTTGTAGGATAGTATCACTCCGTTCCAGTACATTGGCTAACATGTTGTCTCTATCCCTGTTCACACGTACTCCAGTCATTAAATCAAAGTACAATGGTTTTATGAAGTGTGGGGGGCACCCCTGTAAAACCTGCAGGTATGCTAGCCCGACTACCGAGTTTGACAATACCTGACGCACAGAAACCTTTAAAATCAAAGGTTATTTGAACTGTAATTCGACTGGGGTCATATACATAATAAAATGCACATCGTGAAATGTCATGTATGTTGGTAGCACAAGCAGACCACTTAAGGTTAGGATACAGGAACATCTCAACCATATCTCTAACCCCCGTGCAGTGAGTATTTCTAGTGCTGCCAGTCATTTTGTCAGTAAACATGACAGAAAGACGGATACCTTCCTGATTTATGTTATAGAGAAGGTATCACTTTCAATCCGGGGGGAGAGTTAAAAAGGAGATTACTCTTCCTTGAGGCCTTTTGGATCCTCAAATTGAATACCCGTTTTCCTTCGGGACTCAGCCTGAGGAGAGAATTAATGTACTTATATCAGTAAAGGGCAATAAAAATAATATGGAGGACTGTAATGTTTTTAATCTGGGTTCTTTTATAGTGTGGATATATTTAATATGCATGTCCATTGCCTGCAATTTGAATAATGACAATATCTATTAAGCAGGTATATATTTGTTAATAGACTGAAATATAGATAATTATTATATCTACTGTGTATTTAGCATCTGACCATCTTTGGATATAACTTCAAGTTTGCATTTTGTGAAATATTGTTGGAACAGATTGTATAACGCGTTCATGGTCTTATTCCGACGGTTTATGCAATGAGGTAGTATCCACATGGGGCGTTTCCTTAGTGGTTGCTCCCTTTATGCATGTAATGTCATTTTAACACGAAATGCTAGAGGGAGCTTTAATCACTTATTTGCTGGTTTGCTTTTATTGTCTTTGAAGTAAGGTAAGGGGTTTTCTACCTTTATCTCTATCTGATTGGGATGAAGTGTATTGTAGAAATCATTTTATTTTATGCAAATAGGTTGGACTAACTCTGAGTCGCCTAGTTCAGGTTAAATTGCTCATTTAATATACAGCTGATGATTTTTTCCAGCCCTCCCGCTGATAGGGGGGGGAGGGTTTATCTTACCAGGAACTGCATGACACAGGAGGTTACGACTAAGAGCGTGTAGCTCAAAACATGTCAACCTGCGGTGGAGGGTGGTGAAGGCTGTGTACTATTTTAACCGTGAAGAAATAAAGACAAAGTGATTTTCCACCTATTCGGATGCTCGAGCCGTCTTATTTATTCGTATTATAGAGGATCTGTCCAGTCCACTCTGTGCACCGAGGATATATGGTGAGCTGGGACTTAATTTTCTACAAGTTAGCCAACATTAGTATCCTGGCCCTGCTTCACCTTCTGCCCACAGATCCTGCAAACCCCACACTAAAGTACTCTAGCAACTTGATAAAAAGTGCCATTTTACCCCCACTATTCCATTATGACTGCCTGCCACCACCTCTATGAAGCCATGCACTGCTTGTTGTTTCCTGACAGATAGGCTCCTGAGTAGCAGACAGTCTACCCTGGGCATGTTTGGCTCCAGATCTCACACTGCTTCCACTCTGCTGTCTCAAGGCAATGCTTGCACCCTGCTGGCTCAGTGTAATGCTGCCACTCTGCCACTGTGTCATAGGCAAACTGCTATCCTCAATCTCTGATTATGATGAAGCCTCTTTTGTTCTGGCCCCCACATGCGATTGGTTACATCATCGGCTACTATCTGGTCATCAATTATATTACCCTCACCAGTTGCATGACCATGTCCCTGAGCTCCCGCAACACCTGCTCCCATCTGACAGTCGTAATCGCTAGTGATGAGCGGCATAGGCAATATTCGTTTTTGCGACATCACAGCACTATGTCTGTAGCATATATGTATGGACAGCAGAGAAACATTAATTCCTATCACATTACCTAACACCCTGCACTGGAACCTATCAGCTACACTATATCACTATCTAACCTACACTGACTATCTCCCACTATATGTATTATATATATGAGCTAACTAACTATCTAATGTAATTGGATAAGGAATATGATCCAGATGAAAGCACACAGCACAGCAATGCCACTGCTCTCTCTCTCTCTCTCTCTGAACTGCAAAAAAACAGAAGAAAATGGCTACTGGGGAGTTTCTTATATAGTAAAGGGGTAGGCAACTTTCTTATTGGTTGCTAGGGATGTTGCTAAGCACTGACAAATATATTGCAGCCTTCTCATTGGCCCAGAAGCAAGAAGGGAGGTTACTGATGAAAAAAAAATCTAGAATATTCGTGATGACGAATATATAGCACTATATTCTACATCTTCTTGAAGCACTGATATTCGCAATAAAAATTCACGATTAGAATATTCGCGATCAACACTAATAATTGCTGCTTGCATGCAGCGTACCTCTTCTCCAAATCTGTGCTGGCCTGTAGCTGCTGATTGTCCTCAATAAGCTTGCCTCCATGACACCTTTCCCCCTGATATCCTGTCCTATCTCAGGAGCCCCTGCTGTCTTCTTTCCTCCCTCATGTATCCAGAGCTCCTGTCTCCTATTGCTGCCCTTCACAGACCTCCTGCCACTACTTCTTATATAAATCCCCCTCAGAGCCCTTTCCACCTACTTGCTGTGGTCACCGCTCCTGTCCATCCATGGCCCCCGGCCCCTGTTTCACTCCTCTGCCTAAACCACATGCACCATAAGGACCTTCTAATGTCACAGGGTCATGTGACCGTGCCCCCCACCCTGTACTGTGCCCCTCACCCAGTATTGTACCCCCTTAGAGATTGCATTGTTCCCTCTTACCACACCCTGTGCAGTGCCCCTAGTCATTCCCTGTAGTGTGCCCTCTTATAGCCTTTTATCTGGTCACAGTATGGTGGTGTCATTATACTGTGTGGGGGGAACTGGGGGTCATAATTCTGTGAGGGCCCCTTACACAGTATAATGACTCCCAGAGCCCCCATTCAATATAATGACCCCAGTGACCACTATACAGTATAATGACCCCTAGTGCCCCTTCCATACAGTACAACCCCCAGTGTGGGGACTACTGGGGGTCATTATTCTAAATGGGGGGGCAACTGGGGGTTATTATTCTGAATGGAGGGCCACTGTGGGGTCATTATACTGTGTGTGGGGCCACTGGGGGTCATTATACTGTGTGTGTGGGGGGGTCATTATACTGTGTGAAGGGCCACTAGTGGTCATTATACTGTATAGTAACTGGGGGTCATTATACCGTGTGGAAGCCACAGGGGGACATGTAAATGTAAAAAAATGCCTGAAGGGGGCACACTGGGATTTATCGCCCAAGGGCCCACATGAACCAGGAGGCCAAAGTTAAATCACTACATTAGTAAATGTTTGCTGGTTTTATTTAACTTATTGTCATATTTTTAAAAGGCAGTGTTTACATTAAAAGGCTTGCAGAGACATGCTATAGACACCAGAACTACTAAGTTTAGCTGTTATGGTTCTGGTGACTATAGTTTCCCTTAAAATATAGAAGAATAAAAAAGAATCAGCACAAAAATATCAAATAAAATGGCTGTATCATTATCCTAAAAATTAAAAAAGCACAATTTCTGACACAAATATATAGTATTTTGCAGACTACTTTTTTTTTTTAACAATGTGCAGATAGTACTGTACTACTAACCCCTCCATCCACCCCTCCCTCCCCCTCTCCAACCACCCAGCACCCTTACTAACATAAAACAACATATAATATAGCTTACAGTGAATGACTGTAAATACTTACAGTTCTGAAGACTCCAGCAGGCTCAGGATCAGTGCTCTGGGCAGCTGGGCTCAGGGCTGGAAGTTTTCACCGATCTGCAGTTCAGGAAGGATACCGGGGCTCACCCATGCTGCACATGCATGCCTATGTACACTCCCATGATCCAGGCCACCAGAGGGGCCAGCACTTTTTTCTATTGTGTCGATGTAACCCCTGGAAACGTATCATGTGACTGAAAAATAAAGCAAGCTAGCAATGGAGGCAATATAGACAATCACAATACATTAGTAAGTGCCTTGTATGCACTTTGTCTACATAATAAATGCCATTTGCTGAAGCAAGTCAAGGGACAAGGCATGGCACGGATTAGAGAAACAGGGAAGTAATGGTACCGCTTTACAATGTTCTGGTGTTGCCTCATCTGAAATATACACTTGATTTCTGGGCACCAGTTCATAGAAAAGTTGACCTGGAGCTGGAAAAAGTACAGAGAAAAGCAGCTAAACTAATAAGTCACATGGAGGGTGTTAGTTATTTAGTTATGAAGAAACATTAGTAGAATTAAATTTATTTAGTGGAGAAGAGGAATCTAAGAGGGCAAATGGGCTGTAAAAAAAATATGGTGAAAGGTCTTCCATGTAAAATCCCCACAAAAGACAAGGAGGCACTGTCTCTGTGTGGAGAGGAAAAATTCAGTCTCCAGAGTCATTCTTCACAATTCTGCATAATTGTCTGTGGAATAGTCTTACTCAGGACATGGTCATAACAGGAACAGTTGATTGTTTTAAAAAATGTTTAGTTGAATTCCTAAAACTAAATTAACATTAACCCCTTAAGGACCCATGACGAATATGTACGTCATATCTGGACGTGACTTAACGCCCAACGCCGTACATGTACGTCATGGTGATCGCGCGGGTACAGGAGCTGCGCCCGCCCGATCAGCGGCAGGGGTCCGGCAGTCACTGATAGCTGGACCCCTGCTGTATGCGCCGGCATCAGTGAAATCACAGCACGTGTGGGCTTCAGACATAGGGTGGCCATCGGTTCCCCGCGCTGCTGTGATGAGGACCCGATGGCAGGGAAGGCAGTCTGATGCCTCCCTTAGGCATTGTGGCTGCCTTCTGGGAGAGCCTGTGAGATCCAGCCCCCTAAATCTCACAGGAAGCAGGCTGTAAGAGTATTACAGGGAGTAATACACTCACAGCCAATGCATAACAATACATAAGTATTGTACTGCATTGTAAAGACCCAAAGTGGGACAAAAAATAAAGTGAAACAAAAAGTTTTAAAAAAAAGTTTTCCAAAACAAAAATTAAGTTTCAAGTAAAAAATAAAAAAGTGTTCTTTTCCCAGATTAAAGTAAAAATTTTATTTTTTAAAAATAGGGAAAAATAAAAAAATAAATGTAGACATATTAGGTATATTAGGTATTAGGTATTTATAAAAATGAGCACCTACCTAACACAACCCAAAAAATAAAAGAATTAGGGCTCTCAGACTATGGAGACACTAAAACATGATTGTTTTTGCTTCAAAAATGCTGTTATTGTGTGAAACTTAATGTCAGGATCCGGACTGGTAGCAGCAGGCGGTAGTGGAAGTGGATCCTCTATGTCAGTGAGGGATTGGCGTGGGCCATACCAGGGGACCGGTTCTAAGTTGCTACCGGTTTTCACCAGAGCCCGCCGCAAAGCGGGATGGTCTTGCTGCGGCGGTATCAACCAGGTCGTGTCCTCCGATAGCGGCGCAACCTCACTGACTGCTGAGACAGGCGTAGTACAGAGGGGGTAGGCAGAGGCGTAGTCGGACATAGCAAAAAGGTCAGGAGAGGCGGCACAGGTTCAGAGGCGGTGGTCGTAGCAACGGGTATGGCAACAGGCAAAGGGTACACAGAAGACGCTTTCTCTTGGGCACAGAGGCAACAAAGATCCAGCAGGAGACTGTGGAAGGGGATGGTACTTATAGGCAGTGCACAGGTGAGGCCTAATTAAGGCCAAACAGTACTGCCTCTCACAAAGCTTAACCCTTGATAAACCAGTTTGGACCAGGCACAAATCACCTGTGCACTGGTCCTTTAGATCTAAGAGTCCCGATGCGTGTGCGCCCTAGAGAGCGGGGACGCACACGCCGAGACGCTGGAGCGCTGCCTGGGGACACACGCTGTGAGCGCTCCGAGGCCAGCAGAGGGCCCGGAGCGCTCAGCGTAACACTTAAATAAATAAAGTTTACATATTAGGCATCACCACGTCCATAACAACCTGCTCTATAAAAATACCACATGACCTTACTCCTCAGGTGAACACCGTAAAAATAAAAAAATAAAAAGTGTGTCAAAAAGTGCACAGTGCAGGTGGAAAAGGTATGCGAACCATTGGATTTAATAACTGGTTAAACCTCCCTTGGCAGCAATAACTTCAACCAAACATTTCCTGTAGTTGCAGATCAGATGTGCACAACGGTCAGGAGTAATTCTTGACCATTCCTCTTTACAGAACTGTTTTGAGTTCAGCAATACTCTTGGGATGTCTGGTTTGAATCTCTTTCTTGAGGTCATGCCACAGCATCTCAATCCGGTTGAGGTCAGGACTCTGACTGGGCCACTCCAGAAGGCGTATTTTCTTCTGTTTAAGCCATTCAGTTGTTGATTTACTTTTATGCTTTGGGTCGTTGTCCTGTTGCAACATCCATCTTCTGTTGAGCTTCAGCTGGTGGACAGATGGCTTTAAGTTCTCTTGCAAAATGTCTTGATAAACTTGGGAATTCATTTTTCCTTTGATGATAGCAATCCGTCCAGGCCCTGACGCAGCAAAGCAGCCCCAAACCATGATGCCCCCACCACCATACGTCACAGTTGGGATGAGGTTGTGATGTTGGTGTGCTGTGCCTCTTTTTCTCCACACTTAGTGTTGTGTGTTTCTTCCAAAGAACTCAACTTTGGTTTCATCTGTCCACAGAATATTTTGCCAGTACTGCTGTGGAACATTCAGGTGCTCTTGTGCAAACTGTAAATGTGCAGCAATTATTATTTTTTGGACAGCAGTGGCTTCCTCTGTGGTATCCTCCCATGAAATCCATTCTTGTTTAGTGTTTTACGTATCGTAGATTCGCTAACAGGGATGTAAGCATATGCCAGAGACTTTTGTAAGTCTTTAGCTGACACTCTAGGTTCTTCTTTACCTCATTGAGCAGTCTGCGCTGTGCTCTTGCAGTCATCTTTACAGGACGGCCACTCCTAGGGAGAGTAGCAGCAGTGCTGAACTTTCTCCATTTGTAGACAATTTGTCTTACCGTGGACTGATGAACAGCAAGGCTTTTGGAGATACTTTTATAACCCTTTCCAGCTTTATGCAAGTCAACGATTCTTAATCGTAGGTCTTCTGAGAGCTCTTTTGTGCGAGGCATCATTCACATCAGGCAATGCTTCTTGGGAAAAGCAAACCCAGAACTGGTGTGTGATTTTTATAGGACAGGGCAGCTGTAACCAACACCTCCAATCTCATCTCATTGATTGGACTCCAGTTGGCTCTGGGAGATGTCATTAGTCTAGGGGTTCACATACTTTTTCCACCTGCACTGTGAATGTTTACACGGTGTGCTCAATAAAAACATGGTAACATTTAATTCTTTGTGTGTTATTAGTTTAAGCAGACTGTGATTGTCTATTGTTGTGACTTAGATGAAGATGAGATCACATTTTATGACCAATTTGTGCATAAAAAATATATATATATTTGCCGTTCAGCGGTGCAGTTATATGTTTTAAAAGCTTTTGTGGCGTGTATAAGTGGAAAAAAATAAAGGCCTATTTACCGTTCAGTGGTGCAGTTATATGTTCTAAAGCTCTTTTTGGCATGTATTAGTGGCAAAATGCTATACCGTATATTATTTGCTGTTCAGTGGTGTAGTTATATGTTCTAAAGCCAATTTTGGCATGTATTAGTGGCCAAAAAATACATATTAGTTGCCGTTCAGCGGTGCAGTTATATGTGTTAAAGCCTTTTGTGGCATGTATAAGTGGGAAAAAATAAGTGTCTATTTGCCGTTCAGCAGTGCAGTTATATGTTCGAAAGCCCTTTTTGGCATGTATTAGTGGCAAAAAAATATATATAATTTTTTGGGGTGTTTTAATTTCCTTTTTATTTAGTTATTTGATCTAACAGTATGTCAGACAGAGAAGTGCCAGGCCCTGCACAGGGGAGTGGCTGAGGCCTAAATGTTTTTGGTGCAGCACAGGTCGCAGCAGAGTAAGGGGGCAGCAGGAGTTGCAGCGAGAGGTCTAAGCTCCAGGTGTCATCTAGCGGTCGTGTCTTGACCAGCAATCCAGTGGTTCTTGAATGGTTGACTTGGTCATCCACTTCGTCCTAAGTGACATCAGACATCCCCAGCCAAGAGTCGATGGGTTCCTCAGACACATCTCTTAGTTGGCGTGGCCCGGGTGCCCTCACCTGTCCTCAAAGTGCCTCTGTCCTTTTCTGTTCCCTCAGCCAGGCAAGTATTATATGTTGCACTACAACCCTACAACACCGACCCACATCAAAGAACAGACACATGCCAAGTATCCAAAAAATACAGTTTTATTATCTCAGATAGAATATACAGAGAATTTTATTAACAGTACATAAAGTTTCAAACACAGGGAAAGATGCATGAATCCAAACACACATGTTTGTCCACCCCTAAATAAGATGTTAAACATGCCACATACGGCCCCAGCAAGGGGGACTCTACACAATAATTCAAAGAGGAGAGGAGATAACCTCACACACACACAGTGGGGAGTGAACTGCATAAATCACAGGGTACTCTATATAAGACCCAACAATTCATAAAAATAGTCATTATCTCCATCTGAATAATAAATGTCCCATTCCGTCTCCAGTTGGAATCCACTTCATAGCCATCTTACTGTATGTAGAGCAAGAAAAAACACCAGCATGATAGATTCCAGCTAGCTCTAAATAGACAGGAAAAGACATACGGTACATACTTAATACGTAAAATTGCTTGCATTTGTTTCCACTGAATGTTAAATGTCATCACAAATCTGGGGTACTCATCCCCCTCTTCTCCTTTCTCTGGCTATTACCCAACAAAACTTCCCTGGAGAGATTTTTTGCTTTTAAATAGCCCTTCTTAACAGTTCTTTGATTATATCCCCTCTCCAGGAATCTCCATGACAAATCGGTAGCCTGCCGCTCAAACCGATCATCACTTGAGCAGATTCTCCTCGCCCTACAGAATTGTCCCATAGGTATTGCTTTAATAACTTGTGGATGGTGAGAGGAGGAGGAATGCAGTATAGAATTTACTGAGGTGGCCGTTCTATACATATCAAATCCCAATAGGCCGTCTTCTTGTAAGATCAAGAAATTCAATACTTTTTGTACTGTGCTTCCATGTCAACTTGATATTAAGATCGTTGACATTGAGAGCTTGCAAAAACTCCTCCACATGTGACGCCGAGCTCTGCAAAAAAAACAGAACATCATCGATATTCCTCAACCACGAGACTACGGCATCGTGACATGGTGTATTCATGACCACCTCCCTCTCCCACAGCCCCAGGAACAAATTAGTATATGACGGAGCAGAAGTCGCCCCCATAGCTGTGCCCCGGAGCTGCAGGAGGAGGCGGTCCTTAAATATAAACACATTATGTGTTAGAGCGAACTCCAGCAGTATCATAATCAAATCCACCAGGTCACTATTTATCAAGATTAGTCATCTCCAAAAATATTCTCAACGCTCGTAGCTCCCGGTCATGGCAGATCGACGTGTACAGAGACTTGACGTCGCATGTGACCAGGAGCATATCCCTATTTAAATGAACCCTATCCAGTCTCCTCAGAACATCCGTAGTGTCACGGACGAATCAGGGTAACGTCAGGAGTAGGACACATTTTTGTAGGTGGAAATCAATGAAGCAGCAGATTTTTTCACACAGGCTGCCAATTCCTGACACAATTGGCTGTCCTGGGGGGGCCTTTAGATCTTTATGTATCTTTGGGAGCAAGTAAAATGTGGGCAGGACCGGAAAATCTATCACCAGTCCCTCCCACATCTTAGTGCTAATAATGCCATTATCTTATGCCCCCTTAAAAATCTCACCCAATTCCATTTTATATTGCAATATCGGATTCTGATCCAGTTTGCAATAACAGGTTTTGTCCCCCAGCTGACGGAATGCCTATTTCCCGTACATATGCACCGGCCAGATCACAACATTGCCCCCCTTGTCAGCAGGTTTTATCACCACATCCCTCATTTTTTCTAATTGTTTCAGAGCAATCCTCTGCTGTCTATTTAAATTATCATAAGATCTGCTCTCACACATATTCTCAAAATCATTATTATATGTTGTGGGCTCAGCTACGTACACTATACAGCAAAGATGAGCTACTAGAGGACAGTCAGAAGCTACTGGCCTGCCAAGATGTGGAGGAGAAATCTGTCACTTCTTCCGGTAGGTGGGAAAGAAATGATGAGAAGAGTGTCGCGGGGGCTGGTGTTGCGAGCGTCAGGCTCCTGACCCAGACACCATTGACCCCTATACATCATCATTGAGCAAACTTTGACCCTGTACCTCACATTCAGCAGACATATTCCAGCCAATCAGCATGCTCCCTCCCACACCTTTCCACCTCCTATAAAAACGGCAGCCATTTTAGATTCAGTCTGAAGCTGCAGTGTGTTAGTGAGAGCATGGAGAGTGAAGCTACTGCTGTGCTGCTGATGAATTAATATGGAAACCGCTAGCTAGGCCTGTGATCTGTGTCCACAGACTCATCTGCTGTAAGTACAGCATCAGAGCACCCCAAAAAGCCCTTTTTAGGGCTGCTACATTAGTCTGCTTTTATTTTGTTTTCTCATTTCAGTTGCCTGCATGCTGCCAGTGTGTGTCAGGCCCACTTCCACTGACTGTAGTGTGCCCACTTCCAGTGCCCACCACTTATACCGTGTGGCGCAGGACTTTGCATAAAAAAAGGCATTTCATTTTTAGACTTTAATCTAATTTCATTTGCCTGCCTGCTGCCAGTGTGTGTCAGGCCCACTTCCACTGACTGTAGTGTGCAAACTGCCAGTGCCCACCACTCATACCCTGTGGCACAGGACTTTGCATTAAAAAAATGCATTTCATTTTTACACTTTAATCTAATTTCAGTTGCCTGCCTGCTGCCATTGTGTGTCAGGCCCACTTCCACTGACTGTAGTGTGCCCACTGCCAGTGCCCACCACTCATAACGTGTGGCAAAGGACTTTGCATTAAAAAAAAGGCAATTCGTTTTTAGACTTTAATCTAATTTTAGTTGCCTGTCTGCTGCCAGTGTGTGTCAGGCCCACTTCCACTGACTGTAGTGTGCCCACTGCCAGTGCCCACCACTCATACCGGGTGGCATAGTAGCTTGCCGATAAATAAGGCATTTAATTCTTACCCTTTAATCTAAGGTTAGTTGCCTGCAAGTGTGTGTCATGCTTACTTCCACTGACTGTAGTGTGCCCACTGCCAGTGCCCACCACTCATACCGGGTAGCACAGTAGCTTGCCGATAAATAAGGCATTTCATTTTTACACTTTAATCTGAGGTTAGTTGCCTGCCAGTGTGTGTCAGGCCCCATCTCCACTGACTGTAGTGTGCCCACTGCCAGTGCCCACCACTTATACCGGGTGGCACAGTAGCTTGCCGATAAATAAGGCATTTAATTTGTACACTTTAATCTAAGGTTAGTTGCCTGCCAGTGTGTGTCAGGCCCACTTCCACTGACTGTAATGTGCCCACTGCCAATGCCCACCACTCATAACGGGTGGCACAGTACCTTTCACGCATAGTACCACTAATCAAAAAAAAAAAAAAATGACAGGCAGAGGCAGGCCACCCCACAGGGGCCGTGGTGGTGCTGTGATTTCCTTTGGCCCTAGAATAATGCCCAGTGTTCAGAGGCCACATACCCTGAACTCAAAAAATTCTGAGGACATAGTTGACTGGCTTACATAGGACACCCAATCTTCTGCAACTTCCGCTTGGAACCTTGACGCACCATCCTCCTCCAGCTCAGCTTAGGGCACCTCTCAAGTTAGCACTCGCCCGCCCGCCGCCACCACCAACACTAGCACCACAGCCGCTTCATTTGATCTGTCAGAGGATTTATTTTCACATCAGTTGGAAGAAATGAGTGATGCGCAACCATTATTGCCAGAGGATGTAGATAACAGGGATATGTCTCAGTCAGGCAGCATTACACGCATGGACGTACGGTGTGATAATGATGATGTTGTACCTGCTGCTGCTTCCTTTGCTGAGTTGTCAGATACAAGTGAAGCGGTTGATGATGACGATGTGTCCATGGATGTCACGTGTGTGCCTGCTCAAAGAGAAGAAGAACAGGGGGAAAGTTCAGATGGGAAGACAGAGAGGAGGAGGAGACGAGTTGGAAGCAGGGGGAGGTCGTCGCAAGGAGCTGGTGGAACAGTCAGACAGCATGTATCGGCACCCGGGGTCAGCCAGACAGCACGCCAATCAACGCATGCTGTTGCCACCACCAGAATGCCGTCATTGCAAAGCTTAGCAGTGTGGCATTTTTTTTGTGTGTCTGCCTCTGATAACAGCAATGCCATTTGCAACCTGTGCCAAAAGAAACTGAGTCGTGGGAAGTCCAACACCCACCTAGGTAGTACTGCTTTGCGAAGGCACATGATCTCACATCACAAACGCCTATAGGATCAACACATGAGTACATGCAGCACACAAACTCAAAGCCACCATGCCCCTTCTGGTCCAGCATGTTCAGCTACATTAACCACTGCTGTCCTCCCTGCCCCCTCTCAACCACCCGCCACTCCGCCTCTCACCTTCAGCAGTTCCTGCTCATCTGCCCACAGTCAGGAAATGTTTGAGCGTAAGAAGCCAATGTCACAGAGTCACCCCCTTGCCTGGCGTCTGACAGCTGGCTTGTCGGAACTCTTAGCCCGCCAGCTTTTACCATACAAGCTGGTGGAGTCTGAGGCCTTCAAAAACTTAGTAGCTATTGGGACATTGCAGTGGAAGGTACCCGGACGAATTTTTTTTTCACAAAAGGCAATCCCCAACCTGTACTCTATTGTGGAAAAGGAAGTCATGGCATGTCTGTCACACAGTCTTGGGGCAAGGGTCCATCTGACCACTGATACCTGGTCTGCAAAGCACGGTCAGGGCAGGTATATCACGTACACTGAGCATTGGGTAAACCTGCTGACGGCTGCCAAGCATGGAATGCATGGCTCTGCAGCGAATTGGTGACACTGCCACGACTTGCGGTCAGGCCTGCTGCCACCTCCTCTACTCCTCCTACTCCATCCTCTTCGCTAACCTCCTCAGCTGAGTCCTCTTCTGCTGCTGCGTCTTGCTCCACATCATCAACTGCACCCCCCAGCTCCCCAGGGGCTATTCCACATCCCGGATATGACACTGTCACGCCCGCTTGGGGTTGACTTGCCTGAAAGCAGAGAGTCACACTGGACCAGCACTCTTGTCCGCCCTGAACAGACAGGTGGATCAGTGGCTGACCCTGCACCAACTGGAGATCGGCAAAGTGGTGTGTGACAACGGAAGCAATCTGTTGGCAGCATTGAATTTGGGCAAGTTGACACATGGGCTTTGTGTGTAAGTACCCAGATTTACAGGAAGTCCTCAAGCAGGCCAGGAAGGTGTGTGGCCATTTCATCCGTTCCTACATGGCCATGGTGCACTTTTCCGACATTCAGCGGCGAAACAACATGCCAGTGAGGCGCTTGATTTGCGACAGCCAGACACGTTGGAATTTAACATGTTCGACCGCCTGCTCCAACAAGAAAAAGCCGTCAATGAGTATTTTTATGACCGGGGTGCTAGGACAGCCTCTGTGGAGCTGGGTATTTTTTTGCCACGTTACTGGACGCTCATGCGCAATGCCTGTAGGCTCATGCGTCCTTTTGAGGAGGTGACAAACCTAGTCAGTTGCACCGAAGGCACCATCAGCGACCTCATCCCATTTGTTTTCTTCCTGGAGCATGCCCTGCGAAGAGTGCTGGATCAGGCCGTAGATGAGCGTGAAGAGGAAGAGTTGGGGTCACCATCACCACCAGAAACAGCCTTATCATCATCGCTTGCTGGACCTGCGGCAACGCTGGAAGAGAAGTCTGAGGAAGAGGACTCAGAGGAGGAATGTGGCTTTGAGGAGGAGGAAGACCAACCACAGCAGGCATCCCAGGGTGCTCGTTGTTGTTACCTATCTGGGACCCGTGGTGTTGTACGTGGCTGGGGGGAAGAACAGACCTTCAATGAAATTAGTGAGGTCGAGGAACGGGAGATCAGTAGCTCGGCATCCAACCTTGTGCAAATGGGGTCTTCCATGCTGTCATGCCTGTTGAGGGACCCTCATATAAAAAGGCTGAAGGAGAACGACCTGTACTGGGTGACCACCCTACTAGACCCCCGGTATAAGCAGAAAGTGGCTGAAATGTTACCGAATTACTGTAAGTCGGAAAGGATGCAGCAGTTCCAAAACAAGTTAAAAAGTATGCTTTACACAGCATATAAGGATGATGTCAGTAGCACAACCGGAATTTAACAGGGGAATAGGTGAAAGTAATCCTCCTCCTATGACGACCACGCCAGCAAGGACAGGACGCTTTATAGACATGTTGTAGATGGAGGACATGCGGAGCTTTTTAAGTCCAACACATCGGCACAGCCCTTCGAGGTCCACCCTCAGGGACCGACAGGTAGCAGACTACCTCGCCTTAACTTCAGTTATCGACACTCTGAGGAGCGATGAACCCCTTGACTACTGGGTGTGCAGGCTTGACCTGTGGCCTGAGCTATCCCAATTTGCGATAGAACTTCTGGCCTGCCCCGCTTCAAGTGTCCTGTCAGAATGGACCTTCAGCGCAGCAGGAGGTATTGTCACTGACGAGAGAAGTTGCCTAGGTCAAAAAAGTCTAGATTACCTCACCTTTATTAAGATGAATGAGGCGTGGATACCGAAGGGTCTAACAGTGGGAGATACATTTGACTAAAAAAGGCCTGATGCGATTCTTTGGGCTAAAAATAGTCCCCACGCTGCTGTATTTAATCTCTAAATGCCTGATGACTTGCCTGACTTTTCTGCCACCAACTAAGGTTCAAGCCGCAATGTTTTAGTACACTTTCTGCCTGGAAAACATACATTTTACCGGCCACTAATACAGCAGCGGCTGCAACAATACCTGATTTTTCAGGCATGTGTACATGCCTAATTTTATTGGCCTCTGGTGCTGCACTGTGGCTACAAAAACAAAACAAAAAAAAAAGGCACATACATGTGTCAATTCCCCTTCGTGATTGTTACCTTGTTGTGGTGAAGGGGCTTGTGTATCACAATGAAGCGATCACCTCTATGAGTGTATTGGCAATGTTGGCACACCCCCCAGATGATAAGGTCGTTGCTTCATTGTGAACAGACCAAATGCGATCGGCTGGATATTTTTTCATAGAAAAAACATTAATTTTTTTTGTGATCATCTATGGTGATCATTAAAGCCTACTAGGCCAACAATGGGCCCACACTGCAGAATCATTGTTTTCTGTGTCACTTAACTGTCACTGAACTACCTCAGCATGACCATAGGCTTTGAAAAACCGCTATCGCCTGCAATCTCCCAAACGTGCGCACGAGCACAGTCATCACTACACCAAGATTGATGCATAGAGGAATAAAATTTATGTCATGAGTGTGTCAACTATTGAATACTCTTTGCAGTTGTCTAAAATCTATTTGATACACCTCCCCTGATAGGGGATGCAACAGGGATTAAACTGATATGAATAGTACTAGTGAACACACCACTCATATAGGGTTGCACAGTACATTGCACGGCGCACGCGCAGTGCCCTAAATTGGAAGTAAGAGGAACGACCAAGCTTCTTTTTCCATCTCCGGGTTCCTAAAATCTATTCGATACACGTCCCCTGATAGGGGACGTAACAGGGATTAAACTGATAAAAATAGTACTACTGATTACTGAACACACGACTCATGTGGGGTGGCACAGTAGATTGCGCAAGGAAGAGACCTTCAATGACGTCAGTGAGGACAAGGAACGGGACATGGCTAGCTTGGTATCCAACCTTGTGCAAATGGGGAGTTTGCGGTTGGGCAAATGGACTGTTTGCGGTTGTTTGCGGTGCGTTAAACTGGGAGTTTGGTCTGTCACAGTTAGGTCTGTCACTGTGAAGTGAACATAACTCTTACACTACCTGATCGATACAACATCATACACCTGAGCATATACACACACTGGATGTTTTAAAGCACGTTAATCCAAACAATTTAGGAATGTTAGGTGATTTATGCCCTTTATGGATTAAAACCCAACTCTGCGTCCACTACATAATTTTCCATGGGAGTTTTGCCATGGACCCCCCTCCGGCATGCCACAGTCCAGGTGTTAGTCCCCTTGAAACAACTTTTCCATCACTACTGTGGCCAGAAAGAGTCCCTGTGGGTTTTAAAATTTGCCTGCCTATTGAAGTCTATGGCGGTTCGCCCGTTCGCGAACATTTGTGAAAGTTCGCGTTCGCCAACAGAAAATTTTTTGTTCGCGACATCTCTACCTCCAACATACCACATGTGCAGGGCACGGCGGTGTCATGCTGTTCTGCACCTCGTTTGCCTGGGTGAACGGAGTCACACAGGAGAGGAATTGTTCCGTGTCCTTCAAAGAATCGAATCCTTGCTTTCTCCACGGCAACTCAAAATCGAAACCATGGTGACCGACAACGGGAAGACAACAGCGTTAAGGAGCGCTGAGCCATGCACCATTCATGGAACACGTGTTCAATCTGGTTGTCAAGCGGTTCCTGAAGTCTTCCACCCATCTGCAAAACATCCTAAAAATGGCCAGGAAACTTTGCATGCACTTGAGCCACTTAAACGCCGCAAAGCAAACCCTCCTTGAGCTGCAGTGGCAGAATGGCAGCCCCCAACATAGGCTGAAATACAACGTTTCCACCCGTTGAAATTCCACTCTCCATATGTTGGACCGACTATACGAACTGAGAAAGGCCACAAATGATTTCTTGATAATCCAAGCAGACAGGAGTACTCCCCTGTGTAACTTCTATGTTAGCAAGCGGCAGCTCATGCATAAAACCTGCCATTTGCTCAGGCCCTTTGAGGAGGCCACGTTATTTGTCAGTCGCTAGGACTACGGGATGAACGATGTCATTCCACTGCCTCATGTCCTTGAACAGATGCTGTTAAATCTGGCTACTCAGGGGACTGGAGACGTGATGCCTAGATCCCACGGCCACATGAGCCCTGTAGTGGCTGAACTGGAGGAGGAGGACATTGGAGCACAAGCAATGTGTAGCGAAATGGGTGGTTTTTCTACACAGGTGAAAGGATAGGAGGAGAAGGAGCAGATAATGGAGCTATAGGGCGATTAGGAAGATGAGGCAGAGGACCCAGACACACAGTGGAAATGGAGGCAGGAGTCCCTCCGAGTATCTTGCACAAATGGCATACATGCTCACTTGCTTGCGTAGTGATAGCCGAATTTTCACCATTCGGTAGAGGAATGACTTCTGGCTCTCCACCTTGATAAACCCTTGCTACCGGTCAAAAATGGGTGCCTTTTTACACCCGCTTAGAGGGAGGACAAACTGAACTACTATAGAGACATCCTATGTAGTCAGTTGGTCGCTGCCTGTCTGCGCCATCGTCCATTCTCTCGCAGTTCTGACGGGGGGCCCTCTGCGCTCTCATTCATCTACCATGGCTGCTGAGAAAATAGCCGTTTTTAATGCGATTCGCCATGAGTAAATTCATATCAAACCACATTTTTTCAAAAAATTTAGCTAACCGGCCGAATCGGATTTTTGCGATATTTGCTAATCTCTAATTATATAAACACATGTACATGCTGAACATATTACATATATTTACTTTGCCTGCAGAGTTTTCTCATCCTAGCAAAGGAGAGGAGTGGTGCTTCGCGGAGCAGGGCTTGCTTTCTACGTGAGCTGCTCTCTGTACACTCCCTTCTGTCCGTTGCGATAGAGATGCTGCCTTATCATGTTATCATGTATGTTATATCGGCGGCCACTCTGCTAACTCGGTTAGGCATGGGTACTGCTTCACTCACCCTGACTCTGCTTCTCTGGTGGCCTGGACCCATCGGTTTTCTGCAGCTTTGTAATAACAGGCCTGGTCATCGAAGCCTTCTGTTTTCCCTCCTCTGCCAGGCTCTGGTCTGCTCTTGCTGGCAAGGCTCCTCTTTTCTGTTCATATTGTATGCATGCTTGCTCCGTTCAGCAATTTAAGGTCCAGAACGCAAGCACCTTAATTCACACGAACCTATGGCTCCGCCCCACTTTGCTGATTGACCTGTGTCTGATCTTGTATTGACCCTTCACTGCCTGTTTTGACCTCGGACTGTCCCTGACTATGGTTTTTGTGTTAACTCTTGGTGCCCCTGAGTAGGTGAGCGGTCAACTACAGACTACTCCATGAGGTAGCATCCTGGTGGTGCCATTGTAGTAAAGTCCAGACCTCCGTATAGAGGTTAAAGGAAGAATACCAAGGGATTGCCAGGATAACACCCTTACACCTTTAGCTTTAGCCTAAAGTCAAATCTGCTGGTTGACTCAGTGGCTCCACACCCACTGCCATAACACTACTAGTGTTGAGCGCGAATATTCGAATAGCAAATTTTTATCGCAAATATCGGCACTTCGCTAATTCGCGAATATTTCGAATAGAGCGCTATAAATTCGCCATTTCGAATATTCATTTGTGTTTTTTTAGTTATATTTTTTTCTTTCCCACTTCCCAAAAGTATTTCTTACCTGTCCTGAGGATTCCTGGCTTCCTGGCTGCTCCAGTCAGTGCCTGTTGCCGCTTCTGCCGACTTCTGTGCTCATGGAGCATCCCCATCACCATGGGAACGTCTCCATATACTAAAATGTACTGTCGGATTTAAGAATTACGTTGAAATCGCAATGCGATTAATTCAAGTTACATTAATCGCATTGCGATTTCAATTAGCACTGCTATAATATATTCCATATTCGTTAACTTCGTTGATTCTAGCAAGCTGACCCATTATAAACCCAGCTCTAAGTTGAAATCGCAATGCATTTATTATAACTTAAAGTATTCGCATTGCGATTTCTACTTAGCACTGCTGCTATATTCCATATTCGTTATTTCTAGCCTAATATGTAAAATAGCAGTGCTAAGTTGTAATCGCAATGTGATTAATATAACTTGAATTAATCGCATTGCGATTTCAACAGACATGGTTTACTATGGTTGATAAAACGAAGATGGAGAATACTTTGTTATCTTCATTTTGAGGAATATGATGAATACATTCGTCATATTCGCTAATTCTACCAAGCCAACCATAGTAAACCAGGTCTAAGTAGAAATCGCAATGCGATTAATTCAAGTTATATTAATCGCATTGCAATTTCAACGTAATTCTCAAATCCGACAGTACATTTTAGTATGGAGACGTTCTTGGCTTGGTAGAATTAGCGAATATGACGAATGTATTCGTCATATTACTCAAAACAAAGATAACGAAGTATTCTCCATCTTCGTTTTAGCAACCTATTCGTCAACTTCGCTAATTCTAGCAATCAAATAGGAAGGTTGACTATAGAGATAGCTGTGTTTAATTCGCTATGCGATTATATAATTTTTTTTTTTTAATAAATAGAATAATTATAATAATTATCAAGTAATATAATTATTCTATTAAAGAAAGCAAAGTAATATAATCGTATAGCGAATTAAACACAGCTGTCTCTATAGTCAACCCTCCTATTTGATTGCTAGAATAGCATTGACGATAGTAGCTAAACGAAGATGGAGAATACTGTATCTCTTAGAGGAATATGACGAATACATTCGTCATATTCGTCATCTTCGCTATAATTCTAGATATGAAACCAATAGAAAAGTAGCCTAAGTTAAAATCAAAATACGCGATTATTTAAATCGCATATTAATCGCGATAACTAGAATAATGACGAATATTCGATTTCGACGAATATGAAACAGAATATTCTTTCAAACATTCATACCAATTGCATAAATCCTAAGATATACAATATATTTTTTAATACTTATTACAGTGTTTCATATTTTTTTTATTTTCATTCTGTTGTTTTACTGCATACCAGTCCACCTTAGAAACATTTTGTCTGAATTATTCAAATAGCTATTCTATCATTGTACATTAATACAATGTTAAGGAGAAACTATTTCACTGTTGTCACTTTGTGCGCACATTACTTTATTTGAAATTATAAAATAAATTTAGACTAATTGTAACTCCTGAATCTTAGCATCTGTCAAGTTATGAAAGGACAGTAAACTATACTAAATGACAACATGGTGAGTTCAATTATAGAAACATGGAGGCTGTTGATGCAATGTTAAAATTGTAATTGAATACTTCAATTTATTTGCTTCTTAAATACAAAAAAAAATCTAATGAGTTTGCATCTGAAGAATTATTATATTCTATTAGCTTTATCTTTTAAAAATGCTGAGTGAAAATAGATTTACTTCGATGAATTCTGTCTGAAACTCACTTGTGGCCATGCCATAGATCATAAGCTTCTCGGTCAGCCATAACAAGTTCTCTAGAGCAAATAATGTTATTTGTAGCTCTTTGGAAAATCCTCTAACTCCAATTTCCTAATAGGGTATTTAAAATGGGCTTTCTAATCTTGACAATTGCTTTAGAGGTGTTGCATTAGAGCTAAAAAAAAAAAAAAAAGGCTGCTTTTTTACCATAACAGCGCCCCAGCTGTCAATGGGTTGGGAGTCATTTATGTTACTGTAGGTTCTATATTTTTGCATTATGTTATACAGTAGTAGTCACTGACAGTTTTAACATAGCACTAGAACTTTTTTCTATGACAGTAAAAAATAATTTACTCCAATATTCTCTATGCAGGACAACATAATTCCAGTTACATTTTGTATTTTAGTTCAGTCAATTCACTGTTAATATCCAACATAAGCCAGTTAATGTTTGTTCTAAGTTTATGTTGCCTGATGATACATCCTGCTTAAGCCCTCAACTCACTCCTGGCAATGTACAACTGTTTCAGTGCTGCGTTTCTTTAGTCTTTGTTTTCTCACCAGCTGCTTTTGTGTGGTGTTTGCAGATGGTTCAGTGGGCAGATGGGTTTGGAAGATCATACTTATAGACATGCAGCAAATCAAAACCCAGGATCATCTGCAGCTTCAATTATCAAGGTCTGCCTTGATGTCAAAGGCAAACAAATCCCTATCCAGCAATATGCTTTGATTGCTAATTAATGCAAACAGCTTGTTGTCTTCACTATACACAATAACGTATCAGTGACCAAATGGCTTACAACAATTTCAAGATGCAGTTCCACAGCCAAAAGTGCTCTGTTAATACAGAGTCTGACAGCAGACTGTGTATTTTCCATTAAAAGTCATATTGCTTAGGGCATCTGCTAAACTACCCACTGAAAATCCAAATGTTCTACCTGGACAAATACAATACAAAAATCATAACAGAGTCATAATATGGTAATTTGAAAAAACAACATCATATACACAGAGGTTATAAAATGTAGGAACCAAAGAACAGAAGGCAGCCAAGCAGTTAGGCTACATCTAGATAATATCTACTCTCCTTAATCATCTTTCAGCCTCGGTGCCTGAGATAACTTTGTAAATGACGACCCCTGAATTGTTCCGAATAGCAGGTTGTCTCCAAACTATGGTCACACATTCACACACATTCACTTTACAGTTATTTTCACATTTTACCCATTTAAAGTTGTGTGTGCCAATCAAGTGAGAAATGAACTCAGAATTTATTAGACAGTTGTGACTGCTACCTATGAATATTTATAAATTTGTGCTAGCTGCATACCAGTGACTATAAAATAAGTTGAACCAATGTAGAAAGGTTCACAGCACTCGTAAAGTTCAAGCAGTAGGTGTTTATTTAGTGATTTATTTAGTTACTCTAATCAATCAGATTTCATATATGTAAATATACAGCATTAATTAATAATCATTGTTTGTAAATATATAAAAACGAATAATACAATTTTTATAAATAATTAATGAATCTTGATTTATATGAAAATATTTAATTCCTGTAAATCAATCATGAGTTATTCAAATTGGCAAGTCTCTCGTGTCCTTTTTGTAAAATAATTAAAAATGAATTAATTAATCCTGTAAATAAATAATTAAATACTGATGGTTCCTCTTTATAATGATGAATTTTGTAAACCTTACTATATAGAATCCATACCAGTCAGTCAATTCATTAATAGTTCATCAGTAGTTGTTGGTAACTATTCCACTTGTATATGTATATATGTTCAGTGATTAATAGTTCATATATAGAACATATGAAGTTAATCAATAATTCACAGTGATTAGTAATACATTACCACTCAACAGATCTTTCTTTAATTGGGTTTTAGGCAATATCTTGGTGTCTCCCACACTGCTAGCTGTACCAAAGTTTTCCTTATTGTGGCTGCTCCCTCAGTCCGGCTTAGATTGATTCAGCAATCTCTGAAGTTAATCAATAATTCACAGTGATTAGTAATACATTACCACTCAACAGATTTTTCTCTTATTGGGTTTTAGGCAATATCTTGGTGTCTCCACACTGCTAGCTGTACCAAAGTTTTCCTTATTGTGGCTGCTCCCTCAGTCCGGCTTAGATTGATTCAGCATCCCAATTGTTGTCCCATGTGTATAGTAATGTTTCTCTTGCTAGCCTCATCTTTTCCCTTAGTATGGAGGGCTCTGCATTCGGGGCTGTGTTGTAGGAAGTGCTTTTGTGCCTTCACTGTGGGAAGCACATCAATGGCTCGAGGTAGTAGCGGAAATTGTTGCAACTAGGATCGCTAATGTATCGCCATCAAATGTAACAGATTAATTAAACCAAGCGCGTTTCGGAGCTACGTGCTCCTTCATCAGGGGTGTGAGTCGGGGCATCTCTGTACATTGCCAACTGGTCTGGCCGGCTGCGCTACCAGCTCAGTGCCATGTACATTAAAGGGGTTCTCCGGGAATTAAGAAAATGAAAATATTTAAATATATTACTTTATTATAAATATATTCTCAAATACCTTTCATTATTTATAATCTTTTTGTCTGGGGAGCAATCATTAGGGGAATCACAATGCCGCTGTCCCATTAGTTCACACAAAACCTGTCCTGATTACACATGAGGACAAGTTACTTCACAACACTGAGGTAAAGAGCTGCCTCATCCTCCTCTCGCTCTACTTTTCAGGGATTATAATCTTGAATACAGATGATAAGAACTTTAGTTAAATCTCTGGGGAATTTAATTCATGGACGACATGAAGTACAGAGAGGACAGACCGGACAGACTGTGGTAATGTGTTTCTGTAATAATGCAGACTGTAAACAAGTGCTGCTGCTCATTAGCCACACCTCAACCTCCTCTCATGTCTCCTCATCATCTCCATTCCGACCAAGATTCACCGGTATTAAGGATCATGATTAGTGTTGAGCGAACAGTTCGAGCATAGAATTTTGGGGTGTCCGGGACACGGACCCGAACCCGAACATTTTCAAAAAAGTTTGGGTTCGGGTTCGTTGTTCGGCGATTACTTCCCGCTTTCTGAAGGGCTGCACAGCCGCCAATTAGCTAGCGTTTTACTTCTTGCCCTAAGAGCCCATCACAGCCATGCCTACTAATGGCATGGCTGTGATTGGCCAAGTGCAGCATGTGAACCAGCCTCTATTTAAGCTGGAGTCACGTAGCGCCGCACGTCACACTGCTCTGATTAGTGTAGGGAGAGGACGCAGCTTCTGTGAGGGCGAGATTAGGCAGGGAAAAGTCAGCAACAGCACCTAATGAAGTGATCGATCTACAGCTGTGAATGATTGAACTTCTGCTAGTTACTTGCTCACTGGTTTTTAGGCTGCACAGAGCGTTTTTATGTCACTTATTTTCTGGGGTGATCGGTGGCCATTTTGTAACTTGTGGTGCACCAGAACAAGCTGCCACCAAGTCCATCAATCCATCAATACTAGTTTTTTTTTTTTGCTATATCCTACATCAGGGGCTTGGCTGTGCTAATTGTCACCCCTAGAAACTCAGGATAGCAATTTCTATATTTTATTAAGGGGTTAAATACAATTGCCAAAATACCAATCACCTAAATCTGGTGTTCCAGCTTTTGCTAGACAAGAGTAATACTGTCTGCTGTCTGGCAAAGGATAGATTATTTTCTGTGGTGAAATTCAATTGCCAAAATAGCAATACCATAAATCAGTGGTTTCAGCTGTGGCTGGCCAAGTTTCATAGTGTCCTGCAAATTATATATTTTGTTCTGGGGTGAAATTCAATTGCCAAAATAGCAATACCATAAATCAGTGGTTTCAGCTGTGGCTGGCCAAGTTTCAAAGTGTCCGCAAAAACATATATTTTGTTCTGGGGTGAAATTAAATTGCCAAAATAGCAATATCATAAATCTGGTGTCACAGCTGTGGATGGCAAAGTATAATAGTGTCTGCCAAAACATATATTTTGTTCTGGGGTGAAATTCAATAGCCAAAATAGCAATACCATAAATCAGTGGTTTCAGTTGTGGCTGGCAAAGTTTCATAGTGTCCATAAAAACATATATTTTGTTCTGGGGAGAAATTCAATTGCCAAAATAGCAATACCCTGAACCTGGTGTCCCAGCTGTTGCAGGCCAAGTGTTAATCTGTCCGTAAAAGGGTATATTTTGTTCTGGGGTGAAATTCAATTGCCAAAATAGCAATACCCTGAATCTGGTGTTCCAGCTGTTGCAGGCCTAGTTTAAATCTGTCCGTAACAGGGTATATTTTGTTCTGGGGTGAAATTCAATTGCCAAAATAGCAATACCATAAATCAGTGGTTTCAGCTGTGGCTGGAAAAGTATAATAGTGTCAGCCAAAACATATATTTTGTTCTGGGGTGAAATTCAATTGCCAAGATAGCAATACCATTAATCAGTGGTTTCAGCTGTGGCTGGCCAAGTTTCATAGTGTCCGCAAAAACATATATTTTGTTCTGGGGTGAAATTCAACTGCCAAAATAGCAATACCATAAATCAGTGGTTTCAGCTGTGGCTGGCCAAGTTTAATAGTGTCCTCAAAAACATATATTTTGTTGTGGGGTGAAAATAGCAATACCCTGAATCTGGTGTCCCAGCTGTTGCAGGCCAAGTGTTAAGGATATATTTTGTTCTGGGGTGAAATTCAATTGCCAAAATAGCAATACCCTGAATCTGGTGTTCGAGCTGTTGCAGACCAATAGTAAATCTGTCCATAAAAGGATGCATTTCATCCAGGGCCTAAATACTAGCCCTAAAAGAGATATTCCCCTAAATCAGTGGTTACTGCTGTGCCTGGATTAGTGTAATATGCTACATAAATAAATAGGCAGATAGTGTATTTTTTTTCTTATTGTGGTGCTTGATGAACGGTAACAATGAGGAAAACATCTAGGAGGGGACGCGGACGCGGTCGTGGTGGTGTTAGTGTACCCTCTTGTGCTGGGAGAGGACGTGGCCATTCTGCCACAGCCACACGTCCTAGTGAACCAACTACCTCAGGTTCCAGTAGCCGCCAGAATATACAGCGATATTTGGTGGGGCCTAATGCCGTTCTAAGGATGGTAAGGCCTGAGCAGGTACAGGCGCTAGTCAATTGGGTGGCCGACAGTGGATCCAGCATGTTCACAACATTATCTCCCACCCAGTCTTCTGCAGAAAGCGCACAGGTGGCACCTGAAAACCAAGCCCATCAGTCTGTCACATCACCCCCATGCATATCAGGGAAACTGTCTGAGCCTTAAGTTATGCAGCAGTCTCTTATGCTGTTTAAAGACTCTGCTGGCAGGGTTTCACAACGGAATCCACCTAGCCCTTCCCCAGTGGTGGAAGACATAGAATGCACTGATGCACAACCACTGATGTTTCCTGATGATGAGACATGGGAATACCACCTCATCGGAGTCTGCACGTCTCTGGTGATGACGAAACACAGGTGCCAACTGCTGCGTCTTTCTGCAGTATGCAGACCGAACAGGAGGTCAGGGAGGACGACTGTGTGGAAGACGATGCAGGGGACGATGAGGTCCTAGACCCCACACGGAATGAAGGTCGTGCCACTGATTTTCATAGTTCAGAGGAAGAGGCAGTGGTGAGACCGAGCTAACAGCGTAGCAAAAGAAGGAGCAGGGGGCAAAAGCAGAACAGCCGCCGCCAAAAGATTTCGCCTGCTACTGGCCACCGCCACCAGGGACCGAGCACCACAAAGGCAGCTTCAAGGAGTTCCCTGGCATGGCACTTCTTTAAACTATGTGCTGACGACAAGACCCGAGTGGTTTGCACGCTGTGCCATCAGTGCCTTAAGCGAGGCATTAACGTTCTGAACCTTAGCGCAACCTGCATGACCAGGCATCTACATGCAAAGCATGAACTGCAGTGGAGTAAACACCTTAAAAACACCTTAACTGCAGTGGAGTAAACACCTTAAAACACCTCTTCAGCCGCCTCGGGAGGAATGTTGGCACCTGCCGCCCACCAAACAGAGGATGTGCCACCGACAACACCACCTGCGTCACCAAGCATCTCCACCATGTCACACGGCAGCGTTCAGCTCTCCATCTCACAAACCTTGGAGAGAAAGCATAAATTCCCACCTAGCCACCCTCAAGCTTTGGGCCTGAATGCCAGCATTTCTAAACTACTGGCCTTCGAAATGCTGTCATTCAGGCTGGTGGACACAAACTGCTTCAAACAGCTGATGTCCATGGCTGTCCCACAGTATGTTGTTCCTAACCGCCACTACTTCTCTAAGACAGCTGTGCTTTCCCTGCTCAACCAAGTATCCGATAAAATCAAGTGTGCACTGCGCAACGCCATCTGTGGCAAGGTCCACCTAACCACAGATACGTGGACCAGTAAGAACGGCCAGGGACACTATATCTCCCTTACTGCACACTGGGTAAATGTAGTGGCTGCTGGGCCCCAGGCGGAGAGCTCCTTGGCGCACGTCCTTCCGCCGTCAAGGATCGCAGGGCATCATTCTTTGCCTCCTGTAGCCTCCTCCTCCTACTCGGCTTCCTCCTCATCTGCTTCCACCAGCTCATCCAGTCAGCTACACACCTTTACCACCAACTTCAGCACAGCCCGGGGTAAACGTCAGCAGGCCATTCTGAAACTCATATGTTTGGGGGACAGGCTCCACACCGCGCAGGAGTTGTGGCGGGGTATTGAACAACAGACCGACGAGTGGTTTCTGCCCGGTGGGCCTCAAGCCCGGCCTGGTGGTGTGTGATAATGGGCGAAATCTCGTCGCAGCTCTGGGACTAGCCAGTTTGACGCACATCCCTTGCCTGGCGCATGTGCTGAATTTGGTGGTGCAAAAGTTCATTTACAACTACCCAGACATGTCAGAGCTGCTGCATAAAGTGCGGGCCGTCTGTGCGCGCTTCCGGCATTCACATCCTGCCGCTGCTCGACTGTCTGCGCTACAGCGTAACTTCGGCCTTCCCGCTCACCGCCTCATATGCGACGTGCCCACCAGGTGGAACTCCACCTTGAACATGCTGGAGAGACTGTGCGAGCAGCAGCAGGCCATAGTGGAGTCTCAGCTGCAGCACGCACGCGTCAGTCGCACTGCGGAACAGCTCCACTTCACAACCAATGATTGACCCTCCATGCGAGACCTGTGTGCCCTGTTGCGCTGTTTCGAGTACTCCACCAACATGGCCAGTGGCGATGACACCGCTATCAGCGTTACAATACCACTTCTATGTCTCCTTGAGAAAACGCTTAGGGCGATGATCTAAGAGGAGGTGGTCCAGGAGGAGGAGGAGGATGAGGGGTCATTTTTAGCACTTTCATGCCAGTCTGTTAGAAGTGGCTCAGAGCGAGGTTTTTTGCAACAGCAGAGGCCAGGTACAAATGTGGCCAGCCAGGGCCCACTACTGGAGGACGAGGAGGATGAGGAGGAGGTGGAGGAGGATGAGGATGAAGCAGGTTCACAGCGGGGTGGCACCCGACACAGCTCAGGTCCATCACTGGTGCGTGGCTGGGGGGATACGGAGGACGATGATGATACGCCTCCCACAGAGGACAGCTTGTCCTTACCTCTGGGGAGCCTGGCACACATGAGCGACTACATGCTGCAATGCCTGCGCTACGACAGCAGAGTTGCCCACATTTTAACGTGTGCGGACTACTGGGTTGCCACCCTGCTGGATCCCCGGTACAAAGACAATGTGCCAACCTTACTTCCTGCACTGGAGCGTGATAGGAAGATGCGCGAGTACAAGCGCATGCTGGTGGACGCGCTTCTGAGAGCATTCCCAAATGTCACAGGGGAACAGGTGGAAGCTCAAGGCGAAGGCAGAGGAGGAGCAACAGGTCGCCAACGCAGCTGTGTCACGGCCAGCTCTTCTGAGGGCAGGGTTAGCATGGCAGAAAAGTGGAAAAGTTTTGTCTCCACGCCACAGCTAACTGCACCACCACCTGATACGAAACGTGTTAACAGGAGGCAGCATTTCACTAACATGGTTGAACGGTACGTCTGCACACCCCTCCACGTACTGACTGATGGTTCGGCCCCATTAAACTTCTGGGTCTCCAAATTGTCCACGTGGCCAGAGTTAGCATTTTATATCTTGGAGGTGCTGGCCTGCCCGGCGGCCAGCGTTTTGTTTGAACGTGTATTCAGCACGGCAGAGGGCGTCATTACTGACAAACGCAGCCGCCTGTCCACAGCCAACGTGGACAAGCTGACGTTCATAAAAATGAACCAGGCATGGATCCCACAGGACCTGTCCCTCATTTGTGCAGAATAGACATTTATAATTGCCTCCCCCTCAACCATTTATTCTTGTACTTCGGGGCACTTCTTTATTGAATCCTCATTTTTTTAACTTTACAATGATCTTGCGGTGCCACCCAAAGTTGAATGAACCTCTCCTCAATCTGGGGACCGGGGCCTAAATAACTGAAAGTGGCCTGTTACAATGGTGGGTGACATGAAGCCTGAACCTCTGCTATACGACCTATCTCCTCTGCCTGGGTGCTGGGGCCTAAATAACTGAAAGTGGCCTTCTTCAGTGGTGGGTGATATGACGCGTTATTCCTTGCTTTTGGACCTCTCTCTTCTGTCCGGGTGCTGGGGCCGAAATAACTGAAAGTGGCCTTCTCCAGTGGTGGGTGATATGACGCATGATTCCTTGCTGTGGGACCTCTCTCCTCTGTCTGGGTGCTGGGGCGTAAATAACTTAAAGTGGCCTTCTTCAGTGGTGGGTGATATGATGCCTTATTTCTTGATGTGGGACCTCTCTCCTCTGTCTGGGTGCTGGGGTCTAAATAACTGAAAGTGGCCTTCTCCAGTGGTGGGTGATATGACGCCTTATTCCTTGCTGTGGCACCTCTCTCCTCTGTCTGGGTGCTGGGGCCTAAATATCTGGAAGTGGCCTTCTCCAGTGCTGGGTGATATGACGCATGATTCCTTGCTATGGGACCTCTCTCCTCTATCTGGGTGCTGGGGTCTAAATAACTGAAAGTGGACTTCTCCAGTGGTGGGTGATAAGACGCATGATTCCTTGCTGTGGGACCTCTCTCCTCTGTCTGGGTGTTGGGGCCTAAATATCTGGAAGTGTCCTTCTCCAGTGGTGGGTGATATGACGCCTTATTCCTTGCTGTGGGACCTCTTTCCTCTTTCTGGGTGCTGGGGCCTAAATAACTGAAAGTGGCCTTCTCCAGTGGTGAGTGATATGACGCCTTATTCCTTGCTGTGGGACCTCTCTCCTCTGTCTGGGTGCTGGGGCCGAAATAACTGAAAGTGGCCTTCTCCAGTGGTGGGTGATATAACGCATGATTACTTGCTGTTGGACCTCTCTTCTCTGTCTGGGTGCTGGGGCCTAAATATCTGAAAGTGGCCTTCTCCAGTGGTGGGTGATATGACGCATGATTCTCTGCTGTGGGACCTCTCTCTTCTGTCTGGGTGCTGGGGCCTAAATAACTGAAAGTGGCCTTCTCCAGTGGTGGGTGATATAACGCATGATTCCTTACTGTGGGACCTCTCTCCTCTGTCTGGGTGCTGGGGCCTAAATATCTGGAAGGGGCCTTCTCCAGTGGTGGTTGATATGACGCCTTATTCCTTGCTGTGGGACCTCTCTCCTCTGTCTGGGTGCTGGGGCCTAAATAACTGAAAGTGGCCTTCTCCAGTGGTGAGTGATATGATGCATGATTCTCTGCTGTGGGACCTCTCTCCTCTGTCTGGGTGCTGGGGCCGAAATAACTGAAAGTGGCCTTCTCCAGTGGTGGGTGATATGACGCATGATTCTTTGCTGTGGGACCTCTCTCCTCTGTTTGGGTGCTGGGGCCTAAATAACTCAAAGTCGCCTTCTCCAGTGGTGGGTGATATGACGCATGATTCTTGCTATGGGACCTCTCCAATTGATATTGGTTAATTTTTATTTATTTTATTTGATGGTGCTGGGGCCTAAATATCTGGAAGTGGCCTTCTCCAGTGGTGGGTGATATGACGCATGATTCTCTGCTGTGGGACCTCTCTCCTCTGTCTGGGTGCTGGGGCCGAAATAACTGAAAGTGGCGAAGCGAAATTTTCTGAAAAATTTGGCGAAGCGGCTGAATCGAATTTTAAAAAAAAATGTTTGCCGGTGAAAAGTTCGGGCCATCTCTACCAATAAGCAGCCAGTCAGCCCCTGTGATGTTACATGCCTGTAACTAGCCTCAGCCATTTTGGATTCTGCCATTTTCCAGTGTGCTTAGTGCAGGGAGAGATGTCAGCAGGCGCTAGTGACAGTGCTAGGAAAGACTTTATTGTACTGAAAAAATGATTTACAAGTTCAGGGAAAGATTATTCAAGGTGTAGGGAAAGTATAGGGAGGCATCATCCACACTATAAAAGGAGAACAGGGTGCAATAGGAGAGTGTACAGCCTGGGTAATAGGAGAGATTCTATTACACCTTGCTGCACTATTTGGGGATCTAAATTGCAGTTATACTGCTGCTTTTAGGTTGTTTTCACTATATGATACATCAGTAAATCCAGCAAACCTTGCTTGTGATTGGGGTGCATGTTCTGTGTGATATGGCCATTTACGGTGTGTATTAATAGGAAAGATACGTATGTCCGATTAGCAGTTCTACGGTGAATTTTAATATCTTTTTTTGGGGTGTAGTAATAGGAAAAAGAATATATCTTAATTGCCGTTCTGCGGTGAAGTTACATTGTACTTCAGCCATTTACGGGGTTTATTAATTGTAAAAATATGTATGTCCCATTTGCCATTCTGCATTAATTTTACATTGTTTTACTTTTTTGGGGGGTGTATAAATTGGCGAAAAAAAAGGAAAAAAATATATGTCTTAATTGCCGTTCAGACGTCAAGTTACATTGTACTACAGCCATTTACATGGTATATCAAAAGGAAATATACTTATGACCCATTTGCCTTTTTGCTGTGAATTGTGATTGTTATATTTCTTTTTTGGGGGTGTAGTAATAGGAAAAAGAATACGTCTTAATTGCCGTTCTGTGGTGAAGTTACATTGTACTACAGCTGTCTACGGGGTGCATTGATTCAAAATACACTTAGTTTGACTGGGCGAACGGAGTCACACAGGGGAGTAACTGCTCGCGTCCATCATGAAGAAATCGAATCCTGGCTTTCTCCGAGACAACTTAAAATCGGAACCATGGTGACCGACAACAGGAAGAACATGGTGTCGGCGCTAAGTCAAGGAAGGCTGAGCTATGCGGTTCCTGAAGTCTATACCCCATCATGCAAGACATCCTGAAAATGGCCAGGAAACTTTGCATGCACTTCAGCCACTCATACACCGTAAAGCACACCCTCCTTGAGCTGCAGCTGCAGAACATCATCCCCCAACATAGGCTGACATGCGACATTTCCACCCGTTGGAATTCCACCCTCCATATGTTAGACCGACAAACAGAAAAAGGCCTAAATGATTTCTTCATGATCCACTGTTTTGGATCCACTCCTTTTTTGGGGGGGCATTAGCAATACTGATGGTTTATTGACCAAATGGTGACCGAGTGAATGCGGATGCTCCACAGACAGGATCCGTTTTTTGTGGGTTATTGTTCTGATGGATTAGAGGAAGGGTAATATAATCAGTAATGTCAACATAAACTTACACCCCCTCCACTCTGTCTGGGGGGTGGGGGTGGGGGGCTCTACTTGTATAAGTTGTCGCGGATATAAAGCGCAAAAATGCTTTATATACAAAAAAAAAACTAAAGAATGGATCAAAGGAAAAATATCAAAGTTATTGATCCTACTGAGGAGAGGGCGACATAATAACCTCTCAGCTTGTTTGCGAGAACCTTAATTATTTTGTGCAACTACAAAGGAAACAAGGTACCATCATCTATGCAAAAATATATGTGAGTTTATTATACATAAGTGCTAAATACAAAATCGATAATACAACCTGTACAATGATAGACAATGCAATATAATACCAATACTTTCAATCAATACTGAATATCGCCAATCAATGCAATGATATGCAACAGTTCAAATTAAAGAAGAGTACCCCTTTCTATCACCTTTTAACCAATTGAGGTATATGGCGGTACTATAAATTTACCAGCACGGTATCAGGCTAGGGAATAAAAAAGTTCCCAAGGACTAAGTACCAATGTCTGATGCTCAATTAGCAATATGCATCTTTGCTAAGGGAATGATCAGACTTGATCAGGAGCCTTATCAATTACAGATCCACAAATGGGGACCTTTGACCATATACCGGGCTGAGTAACTTATCAATACCGCAAGCAATAAGCAAGATATACTTTACCAAGGGTCAAAAGGTGAGTAGGGCTCCGGAGGGACGGTTAGCTCTCCAGAGGGTTCCCCGTGATCCAGGATAAAATCCACGTGTCTGTTTAATCTTTTGTTTGTAGTCTTTTTTTTTTTTTTCTCCTGGAATCCCTCTCTTATCCCATCTATGATTAATATTCACAGACTTATCAAAAGCTTACACCCCTTTAGATAACAGTCTTCCAACCAAACCAGAGGGTGTACACATATGGTAATGGTACTGTGAGATCATACATTACCCAAAATATTTTGTGGTGAACGTGTTATGTTACTTGCCGATACCTAGGCGGCAATGTTGTATAAGCTATAAATGTGAAGCTTTTAGGAGTTAAATTTATATAATGTGACTATGTTAAGTGGTAAACATCCACCACCTGGGACATACATCAAAAAGGGAGGCATACCCCCTGACACTTGAAGCAATTAAAACTTAGATTCCCAGAAACTAGTATGACTGTTCTCATGTCATAACGTTAAAATGTAGACAACAAATGTGTGGGTTTTGGATTTCACAGGTGCCTTATCTTATTAAAAATAACACAACTTTTCCGTCAGCAACTTCTTATTAAGAGAAATCCAACTGAGCATGCTTTCCCACATACCTTAGGAATACATGCTTCTGGTGATACACACACAGGATATATATATACGTTAATATACGATTATAACATGTAACAAAATAAAACCAATATATGAAATATAAAACAACACATATGTTATATATTGATTAACTTGTGTCAAAACTAAATACGATCCACTATATGAACAGACAAACATTATATGTTTGTCTCATTAATACATCTCATTATGAAAAAAATGCCAGACGAGAGCCAGGAAGAACCTTATCTCGGCTTATAGCCTTGTGTTGAGGTAAAATTACTCCCTTAGATAGGCCCACATCTGCCAGGAAGAACCTTTTCTTGAACCCATTTTTCTCTTTTACAATGAAGGTTCATACAGGAGGGTGAATATAAGTACAACATGGCTGCTTATAGGCCATGAATACATGTTATAACACTAGTAAATGTATAAATGTTTATATACTTATGAAAAGGCATGACAAAGTGTGCAGTGATTCTAAGAGTGACTCCTGTCATCTGCATGTCATACGGACTCACATTAATATTTCACTACCAAAGCAGACTTCCTATGCGTGTTACTGCAAGGCAGTAATATTCGGCGAATCAGCGAATCGAATTTTTAAAAAATTAGCTCATCTCTAGTGAGCAGTTTCTTGGGTACAGGGAGTTGCACTATCAAAAAGTTCATACCAACCCAGTACAATTTTAATTTTTTTTTTACTAAACAGTTTACTAGTTTGGTTCCACTATTTGTATTTTAACTGCCTTCTTTTCGGCAACAATGATACAGATAGTTTACAATTAATAAAGAATTCTGATGTCATTAGACTCTAAAACACAACAAACTTGAACTATTTGAAAGTAGCACTGTTTTCTGCACAACAAAAGCTTTATATAAAAAAGAAGGCAGATGTTACCAACATCAAAAATACTTTCCTACAGTGAGAACAAATTGGTTCCTTTCTACTTGATGCCTCTTCGTTGAACTTGACCGGTTAATTTTGAAGTTTCATTTGGATATATGTTCTGGTTAAGAAGCACGACTCTTACTTTTTTGCAATCAAATATCAAAGTAAAAAATTAATGATATCTAAAATTCATATCTAATATTACACCAGACTGACAGTTAATATACTACGATTACCAACTTTTTAATTGTAGGTGACTTACCAAGATATGGGTCCAGAAGATTTAGGCCTTATGTGGGGAATCTTTGTCCCAGAATACTTTAAAACTTTTTATTTTTCTCTATTTTATATGGTAATAATAAAAAATATTAAACACCTACACAATTTAATATTGTACTACAGTGCATTCAAACCTATAGTGGGGATGAGGGGGACAATTTAAAGTTTTCCCTGGGGCCCAGTGAACTCTAGTTACACCACTGTATATTGGTGTAGATCGCTGTACATTGCAGAAACATGAATAGCTGGTTGCACGTTGTGGTAGTGAAACAGTTACTGTGCGTCAGTATGACAGGCAGTTGACAGGCTTCACTGTTAAAATCAGTTCACACTTTACTTATCTGGCCAGTTACGGGTCCAAAAATTGTCCAAATAACTAAAGTGAGAAATACGCCTATGCAGTGGCCCAAGATTCTACTATAGAGTGAAAGAGAATTCTCCTTTTACACCATCTGTAGATTCCACATAGATTGCTACAGAACCAGTTATGATACATGCTGATTCAAGTAGTAGGCCCATAACAGACTGTAGAGGGTGTCAGCAGTAGGTTTGTTTTGACATCACTGTTTATTTTTATCTTCTTCTGATCCACCACAAGCACAACCCATAAAAAACGGATCCTGTCTTTTGAGCATCTGGATTCACAAGGTCAGCATTTGGTCAGTAATCCATCGGTATTGCTAAGGCCAAAAGAAACAGGAGTGGATCCAAAACAGAGATGACACAGGATTGAAATGTTTACATGTCTTCTCTATTTTGTACCCACTTGTGCTTTTGGCTTCAAAATCATGAGAAATTCATGATGCAAAATACTGACTGAGTGATAGAGAACTCATGCACAATTTGCATGAGTTTTGGCTATTTGCCTCTGAAATCGGTTTTATTCAGATGGGAAAAGAAGTTCTGCATGCAGACCTTTAATGGACACTATCACACAGTCAGTATTTGGTCATTTTTTGCATCAATATTTTAATTGGTATTGGTAAGGCAAAAACAGCAGTGAGTCCAAAACTGAGATAACATGCATGCCCTCTGTATTTTGTACCCACTCCTGCTTTTGGCTTGAAAATATGGGCAAATCCTGATGCAAAATACTAACCGTTTGAAACAGGGCTTCTGGAAACTCCAAAGACAGGATCTGTTGTGTTTTTCATTTTATTTTCTTCTAACAGATCAGAAGAAGGGTAAAATAAGCAATGATGTCAACAAGGCCAAATAGGGACACTAGTGGCCCAGTCACAGAGTGGTGAGGGTGGCAATAAAATGAGGAGTCAACATAGTGGCCCAGTCACAGAGTGGTAAGGTGGCAAACACATGAGGAGTCAACACAATGGCCCAGTCACAGAGTGGGGAGGGTGGCAACAGCATGAAGAGTCAACATAGTGGTCAGTCAGAGAGTGTGAGGGTGGCAACAGCATGAGCAGTTAACACAGTGGCTCAGTCACATGTGGTGAGGTGGCAACAGCATGAGTCAACACAGCGGCTCAGTCACAGAGCGGTGAGGTGGCGACAGCATGAGAACCCAACAAAGTGGCTCAGTCACAGAGTGGTGATGGTGGCAACAGCATGAGAAGTCAACATAGTGGCCCAGTCACAGAGTGGGCAGGTGGGGGGGTAACAGCACTGGTAGTAACAGCAAAATATAGTGGAAATATAAGAAGATGGCAGCAGAGGCAGCAGGTGTGTGGCAGCATCAGAATAGGGGCTGAAGCATGTGGCCAGAACAAGTAGCAGACAATTTTTCACAAGGTTTTGTTGTGTCACCCAGAATATTTAGTCTGATGCATCACGCACTGGCATGACCCATGCCTGATTCATCTTTAAAAAGGTTAGTTTCTCAACATTTTGTATGGAAAGACTCAGTTCTCTTTGGGGTAACTATGCCCCCTGCCGCACTAAACACCTGATCCAATGCCACACTACTGGCTGGGCAGGAAAGCTTGTCCAGGGCAAACTTGGCCAGTTGCAGGCACAAACTAATTTGGCTGCCCAGTAGTCCAGGGGATCTTAGATGTGGGGTAGCAGGGAGCAGTCCAAGTATGCCAACACCTCCTGATTCAGGTTCTGCTCCATGTCCTGCTGCTGGTGGGTGAAGAAAAGTGCTGATTATAGACTCCAGACTTAAAGGCTATGTAGACCTTGGGGACAATTTTTTTTAATATTCATTTTTTCAATTGGTCTATTAACAATAGGGAATACTTTTTTCTGTACAAAGCTGACATGCTCTACTACAGGCATCCTCAAACTGCGGCCTTCCAGCTGTTTCAAAACTACAACTCCCAGCATGCCCGAACAGCCTACAGGTATCAGCCTACAGCAGGGCATTGTGGGAGTTGTAGTTTTACAACAGCTGGAGGGCCGCAGTTTGAGGATGCCTGCTCTAGTAGCTACCTGTGGATTTTTGGTCCTTTCCGTCATCTGAGGAGCAGGCAGACTTCTTATCTGTTCTCTCTCACATTATAACCACCCATTATAGCTCAGTTCTTATGTTACTAATAAGAATGTGGCTTAAAACGGTGTTTATGACACTCAGTAGTTTAGAAATAAGGATTATTAGATGACCTGCACAAAGTGAAAGTGAAAGTACCAGTCACACAGTTAGAAAAACAGTTAACCCTTTGTGACTGAACAGCTCAATATTTTTAATAAAGGCCAATTAAAAATATGATTTTTAGCCAAAAATAAGTTAAATGCAATCATGAAAAGAATTGACTCCAAGGGTGTACATAGCCTTTAAGTTGTTGCTGATAGAGTTGGTGCTGCTACTGCTTCACCAACCCCTCAAGAAGCCATGGCAGTGGATTGTGAGCGCAGAGGGCTTTCAGGGCGGTCAGACCTTTGTGAGTATGGGCGATGGCGCACATAGGCAATGGCCAACTGACTACATAAGATGTCTTGATAGTAGTTGAGTTTATCCTTCCTCTCAGCAGGTGGAAAAAGGCCCCCATTTTGGACTGATAGCACGGGACTAACATGGTGGAGAGCCAGTAGTCATGCCTCTGCTGAATGGTGATAATACAGCTGTCACTACACAAGCAACTCTGAAGGCAGTTGGCGAGGAGATCGCCAGGATTATATTTCCTCTTAAATGGTGCTTAGCAGTTCCTCCACGGTGTGACTCTGTTCGCCTAGGCTAACCAGGTGGTGAACAGCTCTACACCGTTATGCTCTGCATTGGTGGTATGCTGGAGTGGCACTCCGAATTGTGCCTGCAGTGAGACTGAGGACAAGGTTGAGGATGAAAAGGTAGAGAAGTACATTGGCGCAGGACTCACAGCTGGAGAACGCAGATACGTTTATGGTGTGGCTGGCAGGAACCACATTTACCCAGTGGATCCATTCGAAAACCTGAAGATGAGAGTAGGTAACCCAGGAAATGACAAATACACACTTCTCCAACTTAGCATACAATTTATTCTCTCTTAGGATCTGTAACACCTGTCTCACGTGATCCTGATGAGTATCCATGTCTGGAGAATAAATTTGTATGTCTTCCAGATATGCAACAACAAACCTCCCCACCAGATGATGAATGATATAATTAACAAACTGCTGGAAAACCGCAGGAGCATTAGTTAACCAAAACAGCATGACCAGATTCTCAAAATGACCCTCTGGGTTATTAAATGCCGTCTTCCATTCGTCCTCTTCCTTGATCCTGACCAGATTATTTTACTCCCCTCTTAAGTCCAACTTGGAGAACAGCTTGGCACCAACAATCTGGTTAAACAAGTCAGGAATCAAAGCACGAGGGTACAGATCCCGGACCGTAATCCGATTGAGCTGACGGAAGTCCAGACATGGCCTACAAGTTCCGTCTTCGTTACAAAGAAAATGAAAATTGCATTGCTGCCCATTTACCCCTGAAGAAGCCAGAAGTCTGGTGAAACATGTCGGGGGGCAGTGTTAGTTTTTAAATGCGGCCACTAGCAATCAACTAATAACAGTCTGGTTGTACTTTGTTCAAATGCTTGGCACTTTAGTGTACTGATGTGAGCCGCAGTACTTAACTGCAGCTACCTCTGTTTGCAGGGCTAACCGCCCTCAGGCTCAATGTCAGTTTACCAACCCAATTTCATGATATTTAAAGTAAAAAATAAACCGTAGTATTTAGCAAAAAATATCCAGTTTTATTGAATAACAATTAGAAAACATGATTGGTACAGACATTTAAAATCAATTAAAAATTAGTCCAAAAATCAACACCATGAAATTTCATTCATCAAAATAAGTGTAACAGATGAAACCCGGTTGGTTCTAAATATCACAAGATCAAAATGCATGAATCCACAAAAACTACAAAGCCAGACCAATAAGGTCTGAAACCCCTGATATCAAGCCCAAATCAAGTAGAGAAAATAGTATATAAACGTGGCCCAAGTTAATAAATACTAGAATTTAGGGCTTGATACACACATATATTTAAAAGTATTCATACATAATCAAAAAGGCATAGTATAATACCAACCAGGATTGTCTATCAATGGTGTGAGAAGGAACGCGCCCCGACTCACGTTTCGCCGTCAGCTTTCTCAAGGGGCGATACAAAAATGACCCAGCATTAAGGTTTAAATAGGAAGAGGATGTGACATCATAAACCCCATGTGATGAAGGTTAAACCAATACGCATATCTAGAACCCGCCTCCATAAAATTGGCCTAAGTTATAACCAGCTGAAATACGTCCCGCTCTTTACCTGGCGCACAATTGGCTGGCTGCTTCCGTACATACTCGTGCGCCGAAGGCTGCGGGGGAGGGCGGTCACGCACATAGGCATGAGACGCCCTGCCACGGAGCGCTGGACGCACAAGTATGTCAGAGCTTGCGCAGTGAATCGCGTGCACCGCGGGCGCCATTTTAGAAAAGGGAACCAGGCCAAACTGTTGTAATGGATAGCGCGTTATATCATAAATAAATATCAAGAGCAAATCCAATATTAGAATTGATCTACTATTATTACAACAGCTAAAAAAGCTTAATTCTCCCACTCAAAGATATTAAACAGATATCATGGATTGTCGACGCTATATATAATATCAATGCAATGTCTCATGGCCATATGTGTAATACCAACAGCATATTTGAACAACAATTATGTCATATAGTGAATCATTGAAATAATTCATAGGTAATATGTGCCTAAAAACAATAAAATTATCAACGCTATATAAAATATCTTATGGCCATAAGTATGATACCAACGGCATATTTGAACAACAATTAATTCATATAGTGAATAATTCATAAGTGATATGTGCCTGATCAAAAATTGATATTAAGTGAAATGGACATTAAAAAATGTGAAACAAAACTAATTAACATGATATATGTGAATAAATAAGACAATGATTAAAAATGTGAAAAAATGTCAGTGAATATGTGTGCATAGAGTATATGTAACTATATGCAGTGAATCAATAAAAAGTATAAAAATGTGATAAAACACACAAAAATAAATAAGTAAAATATAAACATGAACAATTCAAATAAAGTGAGCACAGTGTGGTAAGGTGCAAGGTACCGTGGTCGATGGCAGGTACGTGTCACCGAGGTTCCTGGCCTCGGTGAGGTGAGAGCCGGGTTTTTATGTGTCAGCAGCAGCTAGTGCTGCTTGACATTGTTAGTTAGTTTGGCTGCAAAGCCAATCCGGGCCGGCTCTTACTGGGAGTAGGCAAAGAGTTGGGTGGGTGCCTACTCCCCACGGTCCAGGCCGGACTTTATCCGGGCCTTTAAAAGGCAGCCTCCTCAGCAGCTGAGGGTGTGATTATCCTGGAGCTGGTGTTAGGCTGTGGAATCATCTGAGTTTGGGAGTTCTGATCCATTCTGTGCTGTGTGGAGTTCACGCTGGAAGCAAGAGCCCAAGCAAGGAGGAGTGCAGACGGCCTGGAAGCATGAGGTCGATCGCCTTGCGGCTGGACTGACAGCCAGGTGCGAACCTGCACCTAAAACCTCCCAGGTGACTGGAACCTGTTTTTGGACTGTTTTGTTTTGCCTCATGATTTCGGATGTGTGTGATTTAACACCAAGAGACTGTTTATTGTTTATGTTGTGCAAGTGTGAATAAAACACTGATTATTGCACCTTCTGGACTCCCTTTGCCTCTGTACTGCACCCGCACCGCTATCTACCAGAGCGACTCCCCACATTTGGTGTCGGATGCGGGCATGCGCAGTGAGGCTGGCGTGAACGCCGAACTTTGTTTGTTTTGCTGAGCACAAGTGAATGTCATATGTCAAGCCGGCAAAGTTTCAACACGTGAACCCTGACAAGATGGAGGCAGTTGTAAAGGCTCTCGTGGAGGCCAATTTACAGCAGCGGGAGGCCAACAAGCAGCAGCAGGAGACAAACCAGCTGCTGTTGCAACAGGTAATGGCTTTGCAAGCGTCTGGAGCCTCTCACCGTGCCCATGATGCCCGGAAAGCGGTCCGTGCAGCGATTCCCAAGATGACCCCGAGGATGATGCTGAGACCTACCTGGCAGTCTTCGAAAAAGTGGCCGTGAGGAGAAGCTGCCCCGTGACCAGTGGGCTGAGGTGGTCGCTCCGTTCCTGGCTTCCGGACCCCAGCAGGTGTTTTTCGACTTGGCGGACGACCAAGCGGCCGATTATGACACCGTGAAAGGAGAGATCCTGGCCAGACTGGGGGTGAACGTGCTGGTCCGCGCTCAAAGAGTCCACCAGTGGGACTTTAAAACGACTGAACCCGCTAGGCCGCAGTACTACGATCTGCTGCACAGGCTGCAAAAGTGGCTGCAGCCTGATGTTCTAAGTCCGGCTGCTATGCTGGACCGTCTGCTGGCCGACATCTTTTGGAGGGCCCTGCCTTATCCCCTCCAGCACTGGGTCGGCCAGGCGTCTCCGGTATGTGCCCTGGAGATGGTCGACCTGGTGGAGCGTTACGAGGCCACCAGAAACCTGCAGGGGAGTCTTGCTGGGAAGGGGTCAGTCAAACCCGGAGGCCTCCACCCCAGTTCCGACGTCCGGCGACAGAGAGGCCTGCACGGAATGTACCCCCTGCGGATCCGCCTCCCGTGGTATGCTGGAGGTGTCAGGAGCCAGGCCACATCAGGGCCGACTGTCCGCATCGGGGTGAGCCGATGGATGTGAACTACGAGGGTCGCCACTCCCTGTATGCACGGAAGCTGTGCGCAACTGGCACCCGTGAGGTGCAGGATAAAAACCACCTGTGTCAAGTAGAGGTGGGAGATTCTCTGGCGGTGGCCCTGCTGGACTCCGGGAGTCTAGTCTCCCTGGTAAGAGCTGCCCTAGTACGGCCTGCGGAGTATACCGGCCGTAAAATTGGGGTCCTGTGCATCCACGGAGACTTAAAAGACTACCCCACTGCACTAGTGACTTTGTCCACAGCGGCTGGTAAGTGGACCCACGAGGTGGCTGTTGCTACCAAACTCCCACATGAACTGATACTTGGGAGGGACTTCCCAGGTTTCCCGGCGCTGTGGCCGGCAATAAAAGTGTCTGATGGACCCGAGACAGGGGTAACCCTAGTAGAGTGGCCTGATACCACTGGAAGGCCAGAACCCTGGGAGCCCGAATCTGAAGGGCCAGCGGTAGGGGTGACCACTGCTCCAGCGGTAGAGGGGGAGACAACCCCACTGAGGGTAATGGTGGGAGACACGGAGGACTTGCCACCGGGACCTGAGTTGGCAGACCTCAATGTCTCCGGGGAAAATTTTGGGACCGCACAACACCGGGACCAAACCCTAACCAGGGCCTGGGAAAGTGTTGTAATGATTGATGGTAAACCCCAGAAACCTGGGGCTGAATTAATGTTTCCGCGATTTATTGTTCTTCAGGATATGTTGTATCGGGTGAACCAACTCCGAGGTGAGCCAGTTGAACAGTTGGTGGTGCCCACCGCATATCGCAAGCTTGTTATGGAGCTTGCCCACCAACATGTTCTTGGGGGACACTTGGGGTGGCAGAAAACCCAGGACCGCATACTGCAGCGGTTTTATTGGCCTGGTGTGTTTAAGGAGGTAGAAGAATATTGTAAATCCTGTCCGACCTGTCAGGTAAATAGCCCCCAGCCGCATTACAGAAGTCCCCTGGTCCCTCTCCCAATAATTGAGGTCCCATTCGAGCGTATTGCCATGGATCTGGTCGGACCCGTACCGAAGTCTGCTAGGGGTCACCAACATATCCTGGTGATTCTGGACTATGCTACTCGATATCCAGAGGCGGTGCCTCTGCGACATACCTCGGCTAAGCTCATTGCCAAAGAGTTAATGGAAATGTTTTCCCGTGTGGGCCTGCCAAAAGAGATTCTGACCGACCAAGGGACCCCTTTTATGTCCAAAGTTATGATGGAACTATGTAAATTGTTGCGTATAAAGCAGTTACGGACGTCCGTGTACCATCCGCAAACAGACGGTCTTGTCGAGAGGTTTAACCAAACTCTAAAAAATATGTTAAAAAGGGTGGTGTCTAGAGATGGGAAGAACTGGGATCTGCTTCTGCCCTATCTCATGTTCGCAGTGCGAGAGGTGCCCCAGGCCTCTACTGGGTTCTCGCCCTTCGAACTGCTTTATGGCAGACACCCTCGGGGCCTGTTGGATATCGCCAAGGAAGCGTGGGAACAACAGCCTGTCCCCCACAAAAGTGTCATTGAGTATGTCACCCAGATGCAGGAACGGATGGAAAGGGTGTTGCCGCTGGTCCGGGAGCATATGGAGGCAGCGCAACAAGCCCAGAGTAGGGTGTATAATCGTCAGGCTCGGGTACGGGACTTCAACCCGGGAGATCGGGTTTTGGTTCTGGTGCCCACCCTTGACAGCAAGTTCCTAGCTAGGTGGCAGGGCCCCTATGAGGTAATCGAGAAGGTAGGGAAGTAAATTACAAAGTACACCAGCCGGGCGGCGCAAGCCGGAGCAGGTGTACCACGTGAATTTACTGAAGCCGTGGAAAGACAGGGACACGGCCGACGACAACAGCACCCGGCCAGGGCTTCTAGGTGACAAGGGTCCAGCCCCACAGTTCGAGGCCTGCGAGCGGTAGCCACGGTAAAAATTGCAGACAGCCTGTCTTCCAAACAAGTTCAGGAAGTCAGGGAGTTCATCAGTCGGAACACGGATGTGTTCTCGGACCTCCCTGGCCGCACGTCTCTCATCCAACATGACATCGTCACTGAGCCTCAGGCCAAAATCCGGTTAAAACCATACCGGGTACCCGAGGCTCGGCGACGGGCCATCATGGACGAAGTGCAATTAATGTTGAAGCTCGATGTCATTGAGGAGTCGAAAAGTGAGTGGGCCAGTCCCATAGTCCTAATACCCAAGCCGGATGGGACGTTGCGGTTCTGCAACGATTTTCGCAAGTTAAATGAAGTGTCCAAGTTTGATGCGTATCCCATGCCCGGGTAGACGAGCTTGTTGAGAATTTAGGGCAAGCCCGTTATTTTTCTGTGCTCGACCTCACTAAAGGGTACTGGCAGGTACCCTTAACGGAGTCGGCCAAGGAAAAACGCTTTTGTTACCCGCAGGGCCTGTATCATTACAAGGTGTTACCCTTTGGCCTGCATGGCGCCCCGCCACCTTCCAGAGGTTAATGGATATTGTGCTGCGACCTCATCGTCGGTACGCCTCGGCCTACTTAGATGATGTAATCATCCACAGCACCGACTGGGAAAGCCATTTGCCCAAAGTGCAGGCGGTAGTAGATGCCCTGAGGAAAGCTGGTCTAACCGCCAATCCAAAGAAGTGTGCGATTGGGTTGGAAGAGACCAAATATCTGGGATATGTTATTGGGCGCGGAGTCATCAAGCCGCAGGTAACTAAGGTAGAGGCCATTCGTAACTGGCCCCGACCGGTCACCACCAGGCAGGTAAAGTCCTTCCTGGGAATTGTAGGGTACTACATGCGGTTTGTGCCCCACTTTGCCACAATAGCAGCGCCGTTGACAGACCTGTTGAAGGGGCGAAAGTCTGGGAAGGTTAGCTGGAGTGAGAAGGCGGAGGAGGCTTTCTCTGCTCTGAAGTCGGCTCTGTGTGGGTCCCCGGCTTTGGTGACGCCCGACTTCAAGAGAGAATTTGTGGTACAGACCGATGCCTCTGAAGTGGGCCTCGGGGCTGTACTCTCTCAGGAAATCAATGGGGAGGAGCATCCCGTGGATTTCCTGAGTCGCAAACTCACCCCAGCCGAGACCAGGTACAGTATAGTGGAGAGAGAGTGCCTGGCCATCAAGTGGGCACTCGAGTCTCTCTGCTATTATCTGCTAGGGAGAAAGTTCCGTCTGGTGACCGACCATTCCCCTCTAAAATGGATGTGCCAGGCGAAAGACAGGAATGCTCGGGTCACCAGATGGTTCTTGTCTCTGCAGAATTTCAAGTTTTCGATAGAACACAGGGCAGGCCGCTTGCAGGGTAACGCAGATGCCCTGTCCCGTGTCCACTGCCTCACATGTGTTCACCCCCTCAGGGTTGAACAAAGGGGGGGGTATGTGGTAAGGTGCAAGGTACCGTGGTCGATGGCAGGTGCGTGTCACCGAGGTTCCTGGCCTCGGTGAGGTGAGAGCCGGGTTTTTATGTGTCAGCAGCAGCTAGTGCTGCTTGACATTGTTAGTTAGTTTGGCTGCAAAGCCAATCCGGGCCGGCTCTTACTGGGAGTAGGCAAAGAGTTGGGTGGGTGCCTACTCCCCACGGTCCAGGCTGGACTTTATCCGGGCCTTTAAAAGGCAGCCTCCTCAGCAGCTGAGGGTGTGATTATCCTGGAGCTGGTGTTAGGCTGTGGAATCATCTGAGTTTGGGAGTTCTGATCCATTCTGTGCTGTGTGGAGTTCACGCTGGAAGCAAGAGCCCAAGCAAGGAGGAGTGCAGACGGCCTGGAAGCATGAGGTCGATCGCCTTGCGGCTGGACTGACAGCCAGGTGCGAACCTGCACCTAAAACCTCCCAGGTGACTGGAACCTGTTTTTGGACTGTTTTGTTTTGCCTCATGATTTCGGACGTGTATGATTTAACACCAAGAGACTGTTTATTGTTTATGTTGTGCAAGTGTGAATAAAACACTGATTATTGCACCTTCTGGACTCCCTTTTGCCTCTGTACTGCACCAGCACCGCTATCTACCAGAGCGACTCCCCACAACAGTGACAAAAAAAAAAAAAAAAAAAAAAACTTTTTTGTTGGTAGTTCATCATGTTGTGGCAGACAGCCCAATCCACACCACGCCGATACTTTCTTCATGTTATATGTGGGTATAGATGTTAACTAATATAGGACTATATACTCTAAAAAAAAGAAAAAATAGAATTAATATTCATCACAATAAATAATTCATGAACTCCCTATTACTACCCGGAGTCATAATCAACACATATAAAGGACTAACAAAACCAATATAATAGGTTGCCAGAAACTCAAGGATGACGATTGCCCTGTAGATATTATTGGCACCCGATCATTTTAACTATAAAGTAGCAATTACAGAAAAGATGCTACTGGTACTTTGTCATTTAGACCATAAGGGGCCTGGGTCTTCAACTTAATGATCCACTTACACTTCAACTGCTCCAAACGTCGGAACAAATGGCCACCTCTAATACCCAACTGCAACTTATCAATTCCACGAAATTTAAGCTGTTGCCATGAATTGTTGTGCCTTTGACGAAAGTGTCTAGCAATGGGTTTAAGTTTGACAAGTTTTTCTTTGTCATCATCATCTATGCGAGAAGCCGCACGAATATCCTTTTGATGTTCTTGTATCCGAACTCGAAACTCTCTGGTTGTCATGCCTACATATATTTGTCCACAAGGACATGTGGCATAATAAATTATAGCAGTAGTGCTGCAATTGATAAAATGCACAATATTATATTGTTTTTGACCCGATGAATCACTGAAATTGTTAGTTTTTCACAAATCTACAGGTGGAACAATGGCCACACGGGACACATCCCCAAGCCGGACCCTTTGATCCAAACAAGAAAGTAGACCTTGGTGAAGTATAGTGACTATGCACCAAGATATCACCAAGGTTTTTACTACGTTTAGCCACAAAAACTGGATCTTTGAGTGGGAGAATTAAGCTTTTTTAGATGTTGTAATAATAGTAGATCAATTCTAATATTGGATTTGCTCTTGATATTTATTTAATGATATAACGCGCTATCCATTACAACAGTTTGGCCTGGTTCCCTTTTCTAAAATTTTCTATTTTCTCTACTTGATTTGGGCTTGATATCAGGGGTTTCAGACCTTATTGGTCTGGCTTTGTAGTTTTTGTGGATTCATGCATTTTGATCTTGTGATATTTAGAACCAACCGGGTTTCATCTGTTACACTTATTTTGATGAATGAAATTTCATGGTGTTAATTTTTGGACTAATTTTTAATTGATTTTAAATGTCTGTACCAATCATGTTTTCTAATTGTTATTCAATAAAACTGGATTTTTTGCTAAATACTACGGTTTATTTTTTACTTTAAATATCATGAAATTGGGTTGGTATGTTTGTAGATATTGAGTCTGTTACTTATTGGGAATTATTGTAGGTTTAATATATCAATGTCAGTTTAGACACATGCTAATGGTGGCTGTGTTAATCTGACAGTGGTGTGAAGGTACACAAGTCTTCACCACAAAATATGGCAAAGGTGCCGGATTTAGCAACTTGCTCTGCAAACAGTGACATCATAGTACGCTATATCTAGCAGTGATAGGGTGGGAGATTGTGCACATCTCCCTACCCTCTCTCTCTCTGAATAACACCCCTATCCATAGGTGGAGTGTCGACTGTACTTTTAATAAATATTTTTTGGCTTATTAAAGTTGCATTCATCTCACACTTTAACTTTTAGTGCATGTCAAATAAAAGTGACGTTTTATAATAACCTGGGTAAAGATAGGTTTACTGCCCGTCTGGGCATTTGTTAGATAATATTTATCTAGATTCTAAGAACCTGGATGTACATACAACCATTTCACGGGGTCACAGGTATATCCCCATCACCAAATATAGCATCCGGCACAGTACATAAATATTAGTGGAGGGTGAATGATAAATACTAGATAGGGGAAGAGACTCTCCCTACCACTCTCCCTAAGTCTTTCCTGTGCTCAGGGATGACCCCTGATGGTGGGGACTCCCTTTCCTCGAACCTGTCCTATCTCCCCTCTCTAAATGCCCTAAGGGGAGCTAAGTTAGGAAAAATACATCCAGGCACAAATCAAACCACCTCGTGGTGGATATCTTTTTTAGATTATGTTCCATTAATATACTTTACCCCCTGCATATGTAGTGGAGGGTGGATGATAAATACTCCCTGGTAACACGGATGTCCAGGAAGGTGATGGTATTCCTATCAATTTCATAGGTGAACCGGAGACCGAATTGATTCGTATTAAGGTCGCCAATAAACCTCTTGCCAGACCAAAATGTCATCGATTTAGCGTGTCCAAAAGATGATCTTATTGGACCACCACATCGCTTGGTCTGGAAAAACATGGACATCCTCCCACCAGCCCAGGAAGATGTTGGCATATGTGGGGGCACAGAGGCTCCCCATCGCCATCCCCCTGAGCTGGTGGAAGAACTACCCATTAAATAGAAAAAAGTTGTGGGTCAGAATGAACCCAAGGAGTCCAATGACAAACCTAATATGTGCCCTACATTGGACACCTCTTGTTTTCAAAAAATGTTTGACCGCAGCCAATCTCCTCTCGTGTGGGATGGAACTATACAATGATTCCACATCCATACTTGCTAGGTAACAGTCTGATTCAATATTGATGGTATCAATTTTATTGAGAAAGTCCATCGTGTCCCTCGTATAAGCTGGGAGGGACACGACAAACTCTCTCAACACCTTATCTACATATATACCACAATTTTGGGTGAGAGAATTCATCCCAGATATAATGGGGCGGCCCTTAAGAGGGTTTGTCCCTTTATGGACTTTGGGTAGTCCATAAAATGTGGCAACACATGGATATTTGGGAAAGAGAAAGTCAAATTCAGCATGAGTAAGTACTGTACCTTATCCAAAAGTCCTTTTTCCAAAATACTTTTAAGTTCAGTGAAATGTTCAGGAGTGGGGTTAGAGGGTAAAACCCTGTAGCTCCCCTCATCCTCAAGAAGGTCAAGGCACATGCGAGTGTACATAGGGTGATCAAGAATAACCAAATTTCCCCCTTTATCAGAGGGTTTAATGATCACCGTTTTATCCTGTTCTAGTGCCTACAAAGCATGCATCTCTGGCGGCAAAAATTGTAGTTCCTAGGACGGATACCTCCTAGTTGTTCCAACTCAGATGTAACCATTTGGAGAAAGATATCGATACAATCGTAATTAAGGGGTGGGTACATCTTCTTACTTTTCGGTTTCAAATTTGTATACGGACCCACCCCAGGTAGCCGGCTGCTCTCCTCCCCTAGCTCTATTTGTACCTGAACGTCTGCATAGTCACTCTCAGTGAGATCCAATTTATCACACATCTGTCTATTAGAGTGTTTAAAATATTTATGCCACTTTAATCTTCGGATAAATAAATGTAAATCCTTCATCCAGGTAAATAGACTGAAGCTAGTAGTTGGGACAAAAGAAAGGCCTTTCTTATGTACATTGGCCTCTATTGGGTCTAGGGTACGGGATGTTAAATTAATTATTTGCAGATCACTACTTAGATTTTCTCTGTTCTGTCTAGGGGATTTGGCTACTCTCCTAAAAAGAGGAAGTAGTTTGTGTCTGTGAAAGTTCCTTGGAGGAGACTGAGGAGGATGAGGATACAGGTGCCAAGGGGTAAGACCCCCCCCCTCGAGGTCCCTCGACCTCTTCCTCCCCCCGAGGCCATATCCTTCCTCTACGATTAGTGCCAAATGTCCCTCTATTGTATGAGCGATAATGTGTCTCAGTGTCAGAGGAGTCAATATCCAATGTGGATACTTCAGATGCTGCTGGGGTACTGTTATTCAAATTGTATGCCCTGTTTTCTCGAAATTCAGTGAGGTCTCATATAAAATGGTGACGTTTACGCTGTTTTAAAAGGTTTTGAATCCTTTCAACTGAGGCCTGTAAAGATACTTCACGCCTGCCAAAGTCCGAGTCCACTTTGAATTTAAGGGCCAATTCAATCTGTTCCTGTAGATTAGCAGTCGTTTTATCAAAAGATAATTTTTCTTCCTCCAGGAGGATACCCATCAATTTCAGGGAGCTACCCGTCAATTCTTCTTCCCATTTCTTCATAAGACTAGGGGAAGAGATGCGTGCTGCTGGTTTGACCTGATGACGGAGCCCTTTAGGTACAATCTTATGCTCCAAATAATTTTCAATTGTTTTCACCTCCCACCAGGATTTGATGTTTTCTTTATATCTGTTTTATAATTCACGAATTACTAAAGACTTGCTTACAAGATGCAGATGTACCTAGCCCTGGAATGTCTCTATCTGAGAATACATCTCTGGCCTCATTAATCAAGGCTTCTGTAAAGAGGGTCCCAGACAAAAAAACTGGCCATTACAAAGAAGTAATGCACAAAATTCCAGGAATACAGTCATAGACCAAATCAACTTGGGACGGATGTATTTAAGCAGGGGGAAGAGGGTATTAGATGGCGCCAGAGGAGGAAACCGCTCTTAGAGACCAGAGAATGTAAGTGTTTCCCAGCCACTGTGGCTATATCACCTGCCTGTCTGCTCAGTTTATAAGTTTAATAACGAGAGTACCGCTTATATGCAGTGATTCTAGGTGGCTGTTGAAACTGCACACCCATGTGGCATTTATCTCGGATGCCTATAAATTATATCATTATTGCCGGCTCCAGCATCTTTTATGTAAGTGTCTGTGCCTCTGAAGTACTATCTTATACAGGCCCTACGGTGTATGTTTTTCCTCACACTTGTATTTTATTACACTATAGGTTGGATGGCAACAAGATTGAGCCTGCATTCTGGTCCCATATCTAAGGGCTGATCTAAGGGCTGAGGAAATAGTTTTTATGTATCATTGATTCCACCATTTATTTAATGGGTAGTTCTTCCACCAGCTCAGGGGGATGGCGATGGGGAGCCTCTGTGCCCCCACATATGCCAACATCTTCCTGGGCTGGTGGGAGGATGTCCATGTTTTTCCAGACCAAGCGATGTGGTGGTCCAATAAGATCATCTTTTGGACACGCTAAATCGATGACATTTTGGTCTGGCAAGAGGTTTATTGGCGACCTTAATACGAATCAATTCGGTCTCCGGTTCACCTATGAAATTGATAGGAATACCATCACCTTCCTGGACATCCGTGTTACCAGGGAGTATTTATCATCCACCCTCCACTACATATGCAGGGGGTAAAGTATATTAATGGAACATAATCTAAAAAAGATATCCACCACAAGGTGGTTTGATTTGTGCCTTGATGTATTTTTCCTAACTTAGCTCCCCTTAGGGCATTGAGAGAGGGGGAGATAGGACAGGTTCGAGGACAGGGAGTCCCCATCATCAGCCGTTGTCCCTGGGCACAGGAGAGACTTAGGGAGAGTGGTAGGGAGAGTCTCCTCCCCTATCTAGTATTTATCATCCACCATCCACTAATATTTATGTACTGTGCCGGATGCTATATTTGGTGATGGGGATATACCTGTGATCCCGTGAAACGGTTGTATGTACATTCAGGTTCTTACGATCTGGATAATTAATAGTTTTTGGAACATTAGTCTATATCTTGAGTGAGGCGCTCTCCTCCGTTTTAAAAAGGATTTAATAAAAGTTATGTCTCAACGGGTTTTTCTTTAGTGCTGGAACTTTTGGTCTATTATAACCTTGTATGATTTGGTCTATGACTGTATTGCTGGAATTTTGTGTTTTACCTTGGTTAAGCAAACAGAATCCTACCATTGACTGGCAAGCAAGACAGATTCCCGATTGGAGTGAATATTGCATGGACAACTGTCTTAATACATTTGTTTCTGGAGCTCTCCTCCGTTTTATAAAAGGATTTAATAAAAGTTATGTCTTAAAGGGTTATTCTTTAGTGCTGGAACTTAACCAAGGTAAACCCAGAACCAACGGAGCAGGCAGACCTTCCAGCACAAAACACAAAATGGATTCCTGATAAAAATCACCCAGTCTTAAATGGATGTGACAAACATTTCTGAGTAAGTGGTGTGGAGTCAATTGCAAACACTGAAATATTTTTTTTCTAATGCACTTGTTGTTAACCCATCCATACAGACAAACTGGCCATCAGCTAGGTTAACCCCTGCCCCACTGTCAATAAACACCTCAATTTTCACAGTTTTGGACTCTAGTGCCACCTCGGCAGACAGGAGAAATTGGTTACTACCAGTAAATGCCAAAAGTAAGTTCTCTGACTCCCCATTCACACCCCCAAGTGTAAGATGGGGATTAAACGTTTTCTTTTTGTTTTCACCTTAATGCTGAATGTAAGGACAAATATTAACAAAATGTCCCCTTTTTCCATAGGAAAAACATACTCCCTTCTTATGACTAAAACCCTTGCAAGCAGGCCCAAGGGTAGCTGCCCCTAACTGCATAGGTTCATCACCAGGCATAAACTCAGGATTGTCTCCCCCTAAAGTGTCAGAGTAAGCAGCCACGTTATATGATGGTTCGTCCTGAGAGTGAGGGACCTTAGATCTCTCTCTCAGGGATCTACCAATACGTACGGCAAGGGACATAACCACTTCCATTGACTCAGGATATTCGTGAAAGGCCAACATGCCCTTTAGCCTCTCGGATAATCCCTGACAGAGCTGGCTATGGAGAGCTGGATCACTCCACTCTGTATTTGTAGCCCGTCTCCTAAATTCAGAGCAATAGATATCCGCAGAATGCTCTCCCTGCCATTAACCACGTAACTTAGTCTCGACCAGGGAGATACGATCTGAATCATCGTAGATAAGACCTAGCGCTCTGAAAAGGTAATCTACCGACCGGAGAGACTGTGATCCGGTCGGTAGAGAAAGCCCAAGACTGAGCGTCCCCTTTAAGCAACGAAATGATAATGCCAACTCTTTGACTCTCATCCCCAGATGAAAGCAGACACAACTTAAAGTATAATTTACACGACTCTCTGAACTGAATGAAAGTATTGCTTCCCCAAAAAATTCTGTCCGGAAGTGCAACCTTAGGTTCAGGACAGGCCTGGTAACTACTACTGGTACCAGAAGCCAGTAGTGTTGAGCGCGAATATTCGAAAAGCGAATTTTTTTAGCGAATATCGGCACTTCGCTAATTCGCGAATATTTCGAATATAGCGCTATAAATTCGCTATTTCGAATATTCGTTTTTTTTTTGTTTTTTTTTTTATTTATATTTCTTTCTTTCCCACTTCCCAAAAGTAGTTCTTACCTGTCCTGAGGATTCCTGGCTTCCTGGCTGCTCTGTCAGTGCCCGTTGCCGCTTCTGCCGACTTCCGTGCTCATGGTCCCATGGAGCGTCCCCATATACTAAAATGTACTGTCGGATTTGAGGAATTACGTTGAAATCGCAATGCGATTAATTCAAGTTATATTAATCGCATTGCGATTACAACTTAGCACTGCTATCTTACATAGGCTAGAATTAGCGAATATGGAATATAGCACTAGCAGTGCTAAGTTGAAATCACAATGCGATTACTTCAAGTTAAATTAATCGCATTGCGAATTCAACTTAGCACTGCTGCTATATTCCATATTCGTTATATTAATGACGATTTCGACGAATATGAAACGAATATTCATTCGAATATTCGCGAATTTCGTCGAAATCGAATATGGCACCTGCCGCTCATCACTAGAAGCCAGTGATCCCTGGATCTGCGTGCGAAGGTCAGCTACCTTCAAAGACAGACCCTGCGATTGTCTAGCCAGTGCAGCGATAGGATCCATAGCTTCACTGACACAAACAAAAATGACGGGTTTCGGAGGTTTATAATGTTAAGGCCCGTTGTGGGTAGTAAACTCCACACCGAACACAGGAGGGAATGGGAAAGGTACTAGGCCTGGAAAATAGGGAAAGGGGAATGGTCACCACCTAGTGAATCCATAATCAGAGCCCTGACTACTATCTGTATGAACAGACCTCGATGGTAGGAATGTTCCTATGCAGGAACCTCAAACCTTATCTCACCCTATTGGTCCCTGGAAATAGTGTCAGGACAACGGATGACCGATTCCTTCCCAGCTGAAGGAACAGAGGACCCCCTCAGGCCTAATACAAAAGATAGGAGAATACAATAAACAAGAAATAGGAAAAGACACTTAACTCCGAATAGTACGTGGACGAGCAGGAACTCCGTGGAGATCCAAACACCAACACTTCCACCAACAGTAAAGAGCTATGAACAGCATTGCATGATGGGTGAAGCCAGATTAAATAGGGGAGTTGGAATGACCACTAAGCTACACCTTAGACAAGAGGTGTGGTCATTACCAGCAACAACACTGAAACTAGTGAAACCAAAAGAGGTTGTCAGATCACATCACGTGCAGCCAGTCTCTTGGATCTTCTGGCACCTGTCATGTTAGAGACCATGACACTTGGCCATATACAGTTTTCTTTTTTCAATCACCTCAGTGATCGATTACTGGCGAAATGATTGATGAGGGGTAGGAGGAGGAGCATCAGGACCAGTAGATGATGGGAAGGAAACACAGCTCCCTTCTGCTGAAGTGGTGGAGCCTTGACTGCTGTAAAAGAACTGTGGTCTGCTAGGAGATGCCTCAGGCTGTACCACTACATTAGTGCCACAGTTTTCCCAGGCCACTTTATGATGACACTGCATGAGTCCACTGATTCTGCACACGGCCACGCTAACTTGATAAAAAAATTCCCACTATGGTGAAAATTGAATTTTACCCCCACCACTGTGTGCTGACTGCCTGCCACTGCCTCTATGAACCGGTGCAATGCTAGTTGTTTCCAGATAGGTAGGCTCCTGTGTAGCAGACGGTCTACCCCAGGCAGGTTTGGCTCCGTATCACAATGCTGCCACCCTGCTGATTCATGGCCACACTTGCACAATGCTGGCTCAGCCGCTGCCTCTTGCGCAAGCTACCACACTCATCCCCTGATGATGACAAAGCCCCATCTTCACCTGGTTCCCACGTGGGATCGGCTACATCATCATCCACTACTGTCTGCACGTCACTGATGTAACCCTTATCAGTCTCAGGGCCGCGTGCCTGACCACTCGCAACACCTTCTCCCATGCAACTCTCATTGTTGCTACTTGCATGCTTACAGGAGAAACAGCGAGCGGATCTCTCTCCCAAATCTTGGTTGGGCAGTAGTTGCTGACTGTCCTCCATAAGCTCATCCTCCATGAAAAGCGGAGCAGAGCCGACAGCACACAATACTTTCCAAGCAGAAGGAACAGAAAATGAAAGAGGCAGGTTCAGCACAGGTGGGGGAACAGAGCTTGTTCCTGGATCATGCCAACTAAGTGTGGTGTCAGAAGAACCTACCAACTCCTGGCTGTGGGTGTCTGATGTCAGTTGAGAACATTTTTAACACCATTCAAGGACAGCTGGGTTGCTGGTCAAAACACGACTGCTGGATGATACTGGCAGCTCTGGTCTGTTACTGCAAATGCTGCTACCACCCCTCCTTTTTGTGTTGCTACTTCTGCCAGCTCCAGAAACATTTTGGCCACTACCCATTCCTTGGAGGGCCCTGGCAGCTGTCTGTCGGACATACTGTATTGTAAGGTAATTGTAAGTGTGAAATAGAGGTATTATTAGAACGCAATTTCAACCTAATTAAAGAATAAAGGATGAATGGATTTACTTATGTATAAAAGAACATGAACACCCCAAAATCAGTAGTATCTGGCTGAAATTTCACCCCAATAACAGAATCAAGGATTAACGAATTTACTTACGTAAAAAAGAACGTGAACACTAGTGATAAGCGGCAGGGGCAATATTCGAATTCGCGATATTTTGCGAATATTTGGGCAAATACTCATCATAAATTCGCAAATTTGCGATTACAGGTGTGGGTCCTTTTTGCTACACTTTGCATGCAGCTAGAAGTTTCCAGAGACTGGAGAAAATGGTTGGCACAAAAGAACATTACAGTAGCTTTATATGCAGATAGAGTGCTCCAAAATATTAACGATTGAGCAAATCGGCAATTAATCATGCGCATATTTTGGCACAATACGTGCAACTTCACATTTTAGCAGGTCTGACTACATATTAGTGATTGGGCAATAAGAATTGTTGTGAACTTGTGACATCACAGTACTATGTCTGTAGCATGTATGTATGGACAGCAGAACCTATCACGCTACCTAACACCCTATACTGGATCAGCTACACTATATCACAATCTAACCTACACTGCTGTCTCTCTCAGAACTACAAAAAACTGTAGAAAATGGCTGCTGGGGAGGTTCTTATATAGTAAGGGGTAGGCAACTTTCCTATTGGTTGCTAGGGATGTTGCTAAGCTCAGACAAAGACATTGCTGCCTTCTCACTCGCCCACAAGCAAAAAAAAGGGAGGGACCATGGGTTCAGAAGAAAAAAATCTAGAATATTCGCAAATACGAATTATATAGCACTATATTCTAAATATTTGCAAATTCTCAAAGTGGCGATATTCGCAATTAAAATTCGCAATTCGAATATTCACGGCCAACACTAGTGAACACCCCAAAATCAGTAGTCTCAGGCCACAAGTTCACCCCAATTACAAAATCAAGGATTAACGGATTTACTTATTTATAAAAAAAAAATGAACACCCCAAAATCAGTAGTATGAGGCCGCAATTTCACCTCAATTACAGAATCAAGGATTAACGGAATTACCTATGTAAAAAAGAATGCGAACAACCTAAGATCAGTAGTATTAGAATGTTTTCTAACCCCAAGTAGGGCCGCAAGGTGTAATAAGATGGCTTCTCTATTAGCCAAACATTACACTCTTCTATTGGCCCCTGCACTTTCAATATAGTGTGGATAATGTCTCCCTATTGTATCCCTACACTATTTCAGTGCTGTCCCTGAACTGTTTAAAACTAGTGTTCGGCAAGCATTCTCGTCCGAACACCATTTTGACTCGAGCATCGCGATGCTCTGCACATTGCGGTGTTCGGCCAAACACCGCTTGTGCTCTAGCGCTACGCAGCCAATAATCGTGCAGGGAAGTACTGGCACTCACTGTAATACCATAGCCATGTTGGTTACTGGCATTTCAGTGATTGACTTAGGTGACAAATAGCACACCTCCGCAGAGCTGTGGCAGGGTATAAGGGACCACAATGAGCCATGGCTCTCACCACTCAACCTACAACCAGACATGGTTGTGTCTGATAATGGCCATAACTTGGTGGCGGCTTTGGAGCTCGGTAAACTCACACACATACCATGCCGTGGTTGTCGCCTTTCCAGTCAGCTTCCGCTCTTCACAAGCGACAAGTGGGCATGGGTGTCTGACTTCTTTGAGGTTTTACGCAACTTTGAGGAATCAACACAGATGGTGAGTGGCGATGCCGCTATTATTAGCGTAACTAGGGATGTCCTGATACTCATACCAGTATCGGTATCGGAACCGATACCGGACATTTGCACGAGTACTTGTAGATGGTCAGATCAGTAGCAGGCCCCCGCCCCTAATGTTTTAGACGGTCACCAGCAGGCCCTTGCTCCTAATGTTTTTGAGGGTCACCAGCAGGCCATAAATCATAATTTTTCAAAGCTGTGTATTATGCCCTACTTTATGTGTAATAAAGGGTGTATTGGAGTGCTGGTTCCTTGTAATTTTTAGCAGCCCTTTCACATAGTAAATAGAGTTTATGCGTATAGGAGTCCCATTACCTGAACAATTGTACCACAATGTGATTGAGGCCCTCCTTTATGTGATATACAGGTTGTATCAGAGTGCCTCTTACTTGTAATTTTTTGCAGCACTTGCACTTTATATACAAGTAAATATACAGGAAAGAATGTTTCCTAACAATTTTTCCTCTAAAATCGATTTTATCTTCGGTTTTGTGCATATTATTGTCAGTCAGTAATAGTGGCGTAATAGAGCCAAGATGCATCCAGACATCCTCCCCATGCTGTTCCCGAACCATTTCAGTAGTGTTTCCATCAATTTCTGACCTTTTCCTGTGAACCAGACACCCTCCCCTCTTCAGAGCATGGGGTGTCTGGTTTAATGCTCTGGTTCTCCCATTGACTTCCATTGTGCTCTGGTGCTCTGTAGAGCACCCGAGCATCCCAAAGTGTTCTACTCGAGCACTAGAGCACCCGAGCACTTTGGTGCTCAATCAACACTATTGAAAACGAATATTTTTAAAATAAAGTCTTTCCTTTTTTATATGGCTGTGACATCACAGCGGCTGGCTATCTGCTGATTGGCTGGCTGCATGGCATTATGGTTGATCCCTCATTCCCGGACTTCTTACTTTTGCTTTGTAACATGTGCAGCAGCCATTTTGGGGAAAAATCTCTAGGAAATTCAGATTACTCGGAGTCTTCAGCTGGGGAGTAAGGACCTTCTGTGACGTCATGTGATTGGACCATGTGACCCAGTGACGTCACGGAAGGTCCTTTACCCCAGCTGAAGACAGAACAGGAGACTGGCAGCTATGCGCTCAATTGGAGGGGGTGAGTTACTTTTTTTTATTTTTAACCCTCAATCACCCATTTTACTTTGCATTCTGTATTTAGAATGCTATTATTTTCCCTTATAACCATGTTATAAGGGAAAATAATAAAATATACAGAATACTCACCCCAAAACTTTACTTCAGTGATGAAGTCTGGCTTCGGGTCTGGGTACCAAACATTTTTATTTTTATCACGCACGTGCAAAACGCATTACAACCGTTTTCAAACGCGTGGAAAAATCGCGCATTTTCCCGCAACGCACCCGCCTCTTATCCGGGCGTCAAACATGACGCCCGTGTGAAAGAGGCCCAAGAATTCACAATTCCACCGATCATTATGCCCTACAATAGCCAAGTATCCCATTTTAAGAAAATAGTTAGCAAATATTGGGACATCCTAAAGGAAGACAAAATAATAGGAGAATTTGTCCCTAGTGCCCCAAGATTCATCTAACGCAAAGCAAAAAACATAGGCATCGTGACAGCATCCACCAACAAATGTATTACCAGAGGTAATATGGATAATAAACATCATAAAAAAGATGGCCAATTAAAAGATTTTTCCCATGTAAAAAATGATCAGAATGCAAAAAATCACAAAAAATGAAAGCTTAGACACAAATAAAAAATACAGAGGGTTCATATACACAGAACATTGAAGAATTAATTTCATGCAGTAGCTAGGGCGTAATATACACTATCACTTGTCCCTGCAACAAAATATACATTGGTCGCACAAAAAGACAGTTGAAAAAAAAATTGGAGAACACATATACAACATAGAAAGAAAATTTGAGGGGCACCCTTTAGTGCGCCATTACAGATATAAACATGAAGGAAAATTTGTAGGATCTGTATTCTGCGGGATAGATGTAGTAAAGAAAAATAGGAGAGGTGGAGAATTTATTAAAGATATGTCGAGACTGGAAACCAAATGGATCTTCAATATGGATACCCTGGCACAATCTGGTCTAAAAAAGGAAATAGAACTGTTTGGGTTTGATTAATAATGGAGTACCTTCAATAGGTCCATTGCCATCAGCGTGTTTATAATGCAATATGAAGCAGCACTCAACAGGTTAAAATAGCGAAGGTAATAGCAGCATATATAAAGGGGGAGTGTCTAGTAACACCAATCCGTTTTCCTGACGAAGGATAGCTTTTTATCCAAAATGCCTTGAGAGGTTTTGTGGTATCTTTGACAACCCGTAGTTGCAGAAGTGACGTCACAGGCGCTCCGTTGCGAAAGCGAACCATAACTTTGTACTGACGGAGCTGCGCCACCGGCCAGGGGGAGACTCCCAATCCTAGACACCAGACCCGTACCTGCGATAACCTCACACTGTGCTATGAAAAAAAACAGGACCCCATAGACTGTGAAACCATCAGCAAGGTAACGAAGACTGATCAGATCTCTGTGGGCATCTTTTCAGCAGAGGGAGGGTTTGTTGCAATAACTTTTGATGTAGGGAGAGTGTGGTATCACAATCACTAATTTCAGGCTTTGTAGTTCTGCTTTTCTGTGTACTGGACGATGCTTCTTGATTCAACTGACTTTGCTCGATTGCCACCTGCCTCTGACCTTGGACTTCGCTTATGGACTTTGCTTCGTTTGACTCCAGACTTCCTTACTGCGTCATTACCCTCGGTGCTTTGCACCCCGTGTTCAGCTGTTACTGCCTCTGGGACTGCTCTGGAGTGGTACCTGGTGACAATTCTAAGGGCCCAAGTCTATCCTCACCATCAGAGGCCTAAGTGAGGACCAGGTAGTCACTTAGTCATGCTCCAAGGTATAGCCGGTCAGTGGCACAGAGTGACACTTTCTGAGGAAAAAATAATAATAATAAAGTTTCCATTTCTGCTAACTTCTGGCAAAAAAAAAGAAATCTCCCCTGGACTCACTATGCCCCTCAGTGAATACCTTGGAGTGTCTACTTTCCGAAATGTGGTCATTTGTGGGGTGTTTTTACTGTTCTGGCATTTTCGGCGGGGCTAAATTGTGAGCAACCCTGTAAAGCCTAAAGGTATTAGTTGGACTTTCGGCCCCTTTACGCACCTAGGCTGCAAAAAAGTGTCACATATGTGGTATCGCCGTACTCAGAAGAAGTAGGGCAATGTGTTTGGGGTGTATTTTTATATATACCCATGCTGGGTGAGAGAAATATCTCTGTAAATTGACAACTTTGTGTAAAAAAATTGAAAAAGTTGTCATTTACAGAGATATTTCTCACACACAGGATGGGTATGTGTATAAAGACACATCAAAACACATTGCCCTACTTCTCCTGAGTACGGCGATACCACATGTGTGACACTTTTTCGCAGCCTAGGTGCATAAAGGCAGATTCAATGAGTACCTTTTAGGAGGGCATTTTTAGGCATTTGAATTCCAGACTTCTTCTTACTAGAGTTGAGCGAACACCTGGATGTTCGGGTTCGACGAGTTCGGCCGAACTTTCGAAAAATGTTCGGGTTCGGGATCCGAACTCGACCCGAACTTCATCCCGAACCCGAACCCCATAGAAGTCAATGGGGACCCGAACTTTTGGGCACTAAAAAGGCTGTAAAACACACCCGGAAAGGGCTAGAGGGCTGCAAAAGGCAGCAAAATGTAGTTAAATCCCCTGCAAACAAATGTAGATAGGGAAATGATGAGTTAACATAAAATAAATAAAAATTAAACAATATTAATTGGAGTGAGGTCCCATAGCACAGAATCAGGCTTCAAGTCACCCACCAATGGAGAAGGTCACTTACTATTATTTTGACCACAGCACCCAGACAAAGGAGAGAGGTCCCACAGCAGAGAACCAGGCATCATATCACCCACCACAGGAGTAGGCCACCATTTAGTTACTTTGACCCCTACACCCAGACGGAGGAGAGAGGTTACACAGCAGAGAATCAGGCATCATATCAACCACCACAGGAGAAGCCACCATTTAGTTACTTTGACCCCTGCACCCAGGAAGAGGAGAGAGGCCCCACAGCACATATTCTGGCATCATATCAGCCACCACAGGAGAAGCCACCATTGAGTTACTTTGACCCCTGCACCCAGGAAGAGGAGAGAGGCCTCACAGCACATATTCTGGCATCATATCAGCCACCACAGGAGAAGCCACCATTGAGTTACTTTGACCCCTGCACCCAGGAAGAGGAGAGAGGCCCCACAGCACATATTCTGGCATCATATCAGCCACCACAGGAGAAGCCACCATTGAGTTACTTTGACCCCGCACTCCAGGAAGAGGAGAGAGGCACCACAGCACATATTCTGGCATCATATCACACACCACAGGAGAAGGCCTCTTTCAGTGATTTAGGCCTTTGGACCCAGACAGAGGAGAGAGGCACCACAGCACATATTCTGGCATCATATCAGCCACCACAGGAGAAGCCACCATTGAGTTACTTTGACCCCTGCACCCAGGAAGAGGAGAGAGGCCCCACAGCACATATTCTGGCATCATATCACCCACCACAGGAGTAGGCCACCATTTAGTTACTTTGACCCCTACACCCAGACGGAGGAGAGAGGTTACACAGCAGAGAATCAGGCATTTAGATCACCCACCACAGGAGTAGGCCACCATTGAATCAGACCCCGGCAACCATGTCAGATGGCACAAGCATAAGCTTTATATCAATCAGCACAGGAGAAGGCGACTTTGAAAGACTTTGACCCCTACACCCAGATGGAGGAGAGAGGTTTCTACAGCAGAGAATCAGGCATTTAGATCACCCACCACAGGAGTAGGCCACCAATTTAGTTACTGGGACCCCTGCAACCATGAATCGAGATGGCACAACCATCATATTCTGGCATCATATCAACCACCACAGGAGAAGCCACCATTGAGTTACTTTGACCCCTGCACCCAGGAAGAGGAGAGAGGCCCCACAGCACATATTCTGGCATCATATCAGCCACCACAGGAGAAGCCACCATTGAGTTACTTTGACCCCTGCACCCAGGAAGAGGAGAGAGGCCTCACAGCACATATTCTGGCATCATATCAGCCACCACAGGAGAAGCCACCATTGAGTTACTTTGACCCCTGCACCCAGGAAGAGGAGAGAGGCCCCACAGCACATATTCTGGGCATCATATCAGCCACCACAGGAGAAGCCACCATTGAGTTACTTTGACCCCCGCACTCCAGGAAGAGGAGAGAGGCACCACAGCACATATTCTGGCATCATATCACACACCACAGGAGAAGGCCTCTTTCAGTGATTTAGGCCTTTGGACCCAGACAGAGGAGAGAGGCACCACAGCACATATTCTGGCATCATATCAGCCACCACAGGAGAAGCCACCATTGAGTTACTTTGACCCCTGCACCCAGGAAGAGGGAGAGAGGCCCCACAGCACATATTCTGGCATCATATCACCCACCACAGGAGTAGGCCACCATTTAGTTACTTTGACCCCTACACCCAGACGGAGGAGAGAGGTTACACAGCAGAGAATCAGGCATTTAGATCACCCACCACAGGAGTAGGCCACCATTGAATCAGACCCCGGCAACCATGTCAGATGGCACAAGCATAAGCTTTATATCAATCAGCACAGGAGAAGGCGACTTTGACAGACTTTGACCCCTACACCCGGACGGAGGAGAGAGGTTTCAAAGCAGAGAATCAGGCATTTAGATCACCCACTACAGGAGTAGGCCCCCATTGAATCAGACCCTGGCAACCATGTCAGATGGCACAACCATCAGCTTTATATCAATCAGCACAGGAGAAGGCGACTTTGAAAGACTTTGACCCCTACACCCAGATGGAGGAGAGAGGTTTCACAGCAGAGAATCAGGCATCATATCAACCACCACAGGAGAAGCCACCATTGAGTTACTTTGACCCCTGCACCCAGGAAGAGGAGAGAGGCCCCACAGGACATATTCTGGCATCATATCAGCCACCACAGGAGAAGCCACCATTGAGTTACTTTGACCCCGCACCCAGGAAGAGGAGAGAGGCACCACAGCACATATTCAGGCTTCATATCACACACCACAGGAGAAGGCCTCTTTCAGTGATTTAGGCCTTTGGACC
>CM065590.1:127886794-128001086 GCA_033119425.1 Bufotes viridis
CACTAGCCATTTAGTTAGGTAAGATGCGTCTTGCAGTTACGGTGGGTCTCGGTGTTTAGCCCACTAGGGCTCTTCGGCTTTCGTGTCCGTAGCCCTGACCACAAGTTGGCAGTCTGTTAGACTGCATTTGTGGGAGGGGCGGAGGCTCTACTTAAACCAGGCACAGCCCCACCTAGGGGCGGGCGTTTTCTCAGTTGCCCCACCCTCCCTCCCTTTCTATTTTCACTTCTACAGGGTATGCCCCCCCTTTTATAGGCCTACCCACGGACATGGCTACCGGCACACCACTAGCCATTTAGTTAGGTAAGATGCGTCTTGCAGTTACGGTGGGTCTCGGTGTTTAGCCCACTAGGGCTCTTCGGCTTTCGTGTCCGTAGCCCTGACCACAAATATATATATATATATATATACATATATATAATTTTTATTTTTTTTATTAACCATCATTTTAATAATCTTTCTTGGTTCTGTAGTCCATCCATTCCCTAGTGTCATTACTGGAGTCATGTATATATGATACATACTAACAGCAGCAGTCCTCTGACATGGTTTACTTGAGCTATTTTAAACCTACAGCTGTGGGGTGTACACCTTTTCCTTGTGCGACTCTAGTACAGGTCCTGAGGAAACATTTGTTAAACACTCAAGAGTGTTATATACTGTATTCCAATTATAACACAGTGCCAAGAGCGGTGCTTCAAGATGCTTAGAATAAATGTGCCCCATAGCAGTGACAGACACAATGTTCCCATAAAAGTAACATTGCCTCATCATTAGGGCAAATATAGTCCCCTATATTGGCAGCTACAAGCCCCCTTTAGTGCCAGCTACAATCCATTTACTATTGCTAGTCACAGTCCCCTACTACTGCCAGATAATTCCCCCCATTAGTGTCACCAACTACATTACTGTCCAGTTGTCACATATATGAACAATTGCGTCCTTTGTTCATGCCACCAGCCAGTATGCCTCCCATTAGTATGTTGAAAGTAAAATATTTGTGCATCATAAAAATAAATATTATTATTATTGGTGTTGAGCGAATCGAAGCCAAACAAATTGACTTTAATCCGAATTTCAGGAAAAATTTTATTGTCGCGAAGCTGAATTTCCTTGAGCTTTGTGGTAATGAATCTCTTTTTCATGAAATGGCGGGAAAAAAAATTGATTGAAGATTCAGTGCGAAACCTCATGCTGGGGGGACGTCTGATGTCATCATGCCAGCGTCCTGTCCGGGAGCAGTGACGTCAGGCCAGCATGATGACATGAGATTTTGCGTGGTGCCCACAAGCAAATGAGTAAGGTGAGTGTGTATTTGTTTTATCCTAATTAAACTCTGAGAGGCCTCAATTGTAGCATCAGAAACCGCGATCGTAGATGGACACGGCATATGAGGGGTTCAATTATGGAGGGGGGGCACAATCATTGTTTCCCATCATTGCTCCCATTACATACAAAGGAATGTGCTTCATGATAAAGTCATTTGTCACAAATCAAATTTCTTTGTGAAATTCAGTGAAGCAGCCGAATCGCATTTTTCATACCTTCGCTCATCTCTAGTAATTATTATTCCACATTTCTCATCTGCCCAAGGAAGTGCAGGACATGAAATATGAATGGGATCAGTTTACAATGATCAGTGTAGATATAAGAGAATAAAGTCACATTAAAATAACTTCTTTCAACCCTATCTTTTTATCTCAGCTGAGTGCCCAACAGAATAGCACCTGCAGCAGGTGTGCACCCATGATCTAGCTAATATGGATATGAAATTGATTACCATACAGATGTAGCAGTTCTAAACTTGATGAGTGTGATATCACAGCACAAGAGACATTAAAAGCATTTGAAAAGTCAATTGAAAGTCTCTTGCCATTGTTTACGTAAAGGGCATCTGTCAGCAGACTTGTACCTATGAAACTGGATGACCTGCTGTATGTGCACTCCAATCTCTCTGCACTTTGGAAGGGCCAGGTGTGATGATGTTTTCACTGCCTAGGCCTGAGTGATGGGGAAAGTGGAGAAGACGCAGCAGTTGCAGAAAGAGCAGAGCCTCTAGGTGCAATGGCAGTGCCCCTGTTGTTCCTAGAGGCTAATTTGCGTATATAAAAAGAAAAAACTTTTTCTCAGAAATGCGGACATATGAACATGGGCCCAACACAGATACCTTCAGCTGCCAAGCGCACATACAACAGGTCAGCCAGTTTCATAGGTACAAATCTGCTGACAGGTGCCCATTAATGTGTTATTCAACATGAGGATTGCTACTTCTGTACGTTTTCCGGCTTCATCATTTTGGAGCTTTTTTTTTACCTTTTTTATTTCATATCTTTGTCTTTAAATTGTGCCCGGCCTTTCGGAAATTTTGGGTGAACAGTGTTCATTTTCTATACATATGCGGGATACGTTCCCTGCAGGAAAAACAGAAGCAACAGTCGTGTAAGCATGAAGCACAGTATTTCTTTTTTGCCAGCTTCAGAATAACCACTAACAACTAAGTGCTGCTGACTGTGAAGCTGGTTATTTGAAAAGGTCAGATTTCCTGTAGGTTATTTTCATGAGATGGATGAATTTGAGGATGGAGATCACTCATATTGTAATCATAAGATGCAATGGATTCAATTCTTGCTTCAGGAGTTCGTAGAAAATATTTACTCAGCAGCAACATTTTGTCAAAATGCATTTTATGATATAGAGCTCACTAAAAATGTATTATCAGAGTATGTACACACTGGCAAAGCAATATTGTTCCAACACACGTTTATCTGGTCCTTACATTGTCATGCACTCCTTAAAGGGGTTTTCTGAAACATTAATACTGACACCCAGGACCCCCGCCAATCAGCCATGGCCTTCTCCGTGCTCACCAAGCACAGAGCCGCACGTTGTATAGCCCCTGTGCTTGATGTCGCAACTCAGCCCCATTTGAGCTGAGCTGTGTCTAGGCCATGTGACTGATGAATGTGTCACTACTGGCCTGGGAAAAGCTGAGTGAAGGCCATGGCACTACTGTAAGTGCCAGTGCTTTCTCAAACAGCTGATCGGCGGGGTCCCAGGTGTCGGACATCATGAGGATAAGTCTTCAGTATTAAAGTCTTGGAAAACCTCTTTAAGCCGCTTTTATTCCTGAATAAGAAGATAACTACATTAGACCTACGGTACAGGAAGAGATGTCGGAGGCAGCATGTCCGGTTGAAAAATCCCATTATTTTGGGAACTGCTCACATGAAAAACGTGAATATAAAAAGTTGCTACTTTTCGGCTATCACATAGCCTTTGTCAAGCACAATGTGAACTATACATACAAGTGTTTATAAAGTAAAGACTCCGCCTCCACATGGAGATGTGTCCAATCATTGCTTCTCATTATTAATCGATCATATAATGGGTTAACATTACACATCCAATCCGTGTCCCGCTACACAGCTGCTTTATATCAAACCTTATGGACAATCATACATAGTGTTCTCACCTGATCATATATACATATATATAAAAGGAGACGCACGGTGTCATGATGCACGCTCATCTGCGCATCTGGCAATCACCAGTGCGCATGTCAGAGAAGGGGAAGAGGGAGGAGCGCGCCCACTTGATCACAGTAATCACATGATCGCACATGGCGATCCCACTGAATTGCAATTCTTAGATGTAATGGTACATATCAAAAATGGCACTATTTTTACAGACATTTACCATAAGCCCACAGACAGAAACAATCTGTTAAGATATGACAGCAACCACCCACGCCGGATGGTGGAGTCCCTCCCCTGGAGTCAGCTGTTAAGGGTAAGAAGGGTGGTATCGGGTGAGGAACAGTTTGAGAAAAGAGTAGATGAGATGGGTAGTACATTCCTCAATAGGGGTTACCCACATAAATTAGTTGAGAAGACAAAACAAAGGGTGGTGCTGCTTGACCGAGAATCCACGCTTCAGGGTAAAGTTAGGAGGACAGAAAACAAGAGAATCCCTTTTGTTTCCACCTATGGTGCTCTCAGTGGGAAAATCTCACAGATTATACGCAAGGAGTGGCACATTCTACAAAAAGGGTTGCCTTCGATACAAGAGTTTGAGAGTTTCTTAATGATGGCATATAAGAGGGGAACCAATTTACGTGACAAATTGGTGAAAAGTGAAATCACTGAGCCCTGTGGGGATGGACAGACGTATCTGGCACCAAAAAAGATGGGGTGTTACCCTTGCCTTGGTTGCTGTAACTGTGGAAATATGACCAAGGGTGATACTTTTTTCATCCCTACAGTGGCAGAGCCTACAAAATCAAAGAGTTCTTTACGTGCAGATCACGTGATGTTGTCTACATGATCACCTGCCCCTGTGGACTCATCTACATTGGTGAGACCACCATGGAGGCACGTGAGCGAATGAATTCACACAAGAGCAACATTGACAAACCAGTGGCTAAACATTTTGTGGAGAGCGTGGGCACTCGGTCAACCAGCTACGCTTTCGGATTATTGATTCAGTGGGTAAAATGAGCCGGGAATCGTCTCCTGAGAAAAAAAGAGCTCAAATGGATATTTGAGTTGAAAGCCCTTCAACCATATGGGCTTAATATTAAATTCAGTGTGGGGTCAGTATCATTTATTTATGATGTAACCTGCTGAATTGTACTCAGTGATGTGTTTTTATACATAATTATTTTGTTTTTTTATAAATTGGATGTGGGATACATTATCAAATGCACAACTAGCACTTTAGGATGTGGTGGGCACGGCGGGTCCATGATGCACTTTCTGGAACATCAATATGTGACATTTTGAGATGTGGTTTATTTTTTCAGCGATGCGGTCCCATGATGCGGTCCCATGATGCACTCAGCGATGCGGTCCCATGATGCACTAGCTTGAACAGCAGCATATGCTGATGGGGATGTGATGTTTATATTTTTTCACTTTTGTGGACTATCCATGAATTTGTGGGCTGTCGGGCCCTGCATCATACATATGGGCAGATGACCGAAAGTTTAGGCAACCCTGTGATCCATATAACATCTTTAGCAACTGTGTTATGTTGTTTATGTCACATGATCGCAAGGACGAGTGAGTCCGCGATCATGCGATGGATCATGTGCGTGAGTGTTCCTTCTCTCGATCACGCCCCATAGATGCAGGACGCGTTGCCATGTGCGATCACGTGATCACTGTGATCAAGTGGACACGCTCCTCCCTCTTCCCCTTCTTTGACATGCGCACTGGTGATTGCCAGACGCGCAGATGAGCGTGCATCATGACACCGTGCATCTCCTTTTATATATATGTATATATGATCAGGTGAGAACACTATGTATGATTGTCCATAAGGTTTGATATAAAGCAGCTGTGTAGCGGGGCACGGATTGGATGTGTAATGTTAACCCGTTATATGATCGATTAATAATGAGAAGCAATGATTGGACACATCTCCATGTGGAGGTGGAGTCTTTACTTTATAAACACTTGTATGTATAGTTCTACATTGTGCTTGACAAAGGCTATGTGATAGCCGAAACGTAGCAACTTTTTATATTCACGTTTTTCATGTGAGCAGTTCCCAAAATAATGGGATTTTTCAACCGGACATGCTGCCTCCGACATCTTTTCCTGAATCGTTTACATAGGAGCCTGTATGGATCTAGGGCTCCAGGCTGGCTGTTGCATTCCGGTGGACCATAAGATCTGGCGAGTGCGGTTCCACATTGATTGATTAGACCTACGGTATTTACTTATTACTAGTGATGAGCGGCATAGGCAGGGAAACAGTCATTCCTATCACATTACCTAACACCCTGCACTGGAACCTATCAGCTACACTATATCACTATCTAACCTACACTGACTATCTCCCACTAACTATCTGTATTATATATATGAGCTAACTAACTATCTAATGTAATTGGATAAGGAATAGGATCCAGATGAAAGCACAGAGCACAGCAATGTCACTGCTCTCTCTCAGAACTGCAAAAAACAGCAGAAAATGGCTGCTGGGGAGTTTCCTATATAGTAAGGGGTAGGAAACGTACCTATTGGTTACTAGGGATGTTGCTAAGCTCTGACAAAGATATTGCAGCCTTCTCATTGGCCCACAAGCAAGAAGGGAGGTTACTGATGAAAAAAAAATCTACTGTAGAATATTGGCGATTAAGAATATATAGCACTATATTATACATCTTCGCGAATTCTCCAAATGCTGATATTCACGAGAAAAATTTGCGATTGGAATATTAACAATTAACACTACTTATCACATAAATGTGTCCGAACCCTAATTAGCTTAATTTCTGCACTGATAACTAATAAATTGTGGTCACTTACTTTTCTCACAATAGTGACACATATAGACAAAACCAATCAAAATTATTACATACTGTTATATCACTACTGAGTGCACTGAGTAGACATTCACAGTGTAGGGAAAAAATAAGTGAATTTAATAAGCTGTAGAACACTTTTAGTGGTAATTGCCTCCACTAAGTAGTCAGAAAACCTCAGAAAAGACCGTTGAACATTGACTCATGTGGGACAGTGCTGGTTTTAAAATATCTCATAGGAAATATTGTTGTAAGTAGGACCACATTTTTATATGCAGTGTAATAGGGGGTATTAAGTGTGGGGATGAGGCTCACTAGTAAGCAAGACCGAGGGTTGGGGTCAAGTGTGGTCTAGTGGGCTGTAGCATAGTGGATTAAAGGTACCTTTTTAAATGTTGTAGGCATGGGAAGCCAGAGGTCTCTAAAAAAGAGAGGCCATGGGCTAGCTGTGCAGGTGAAGTCATATTTCAGTTTTTACAGAGGTTAGTTTACTCCAGCCATCTGTTCAATTAGATATCTGGTAATCCAAGTTCCCCAGTTCTCTCAGGTTAAGGCTAGGTCTACATGACGACATTCATCGTGCGACATTTTGACGCACCAATGTCGCGCGAAAATTTTTATAATGATAGTCTTTGGTGTTGCATTGCAACATGCAACATGCTGCGACTGCGACATGATAGTCGCAAAAAATACAATCAAAATGGATTTTTCTGTGACTGTTGCGTTGCAGTGCGACAACATAGAATATCATTATAAAAATTGTCGCGCGACATTGGTCGCGTCAAATGTTGCAGTGTAGTTGTGCCCTATGTGATGCGCGACACATGTCGTTGTGTAGACCTAGCCTAAAAGAGCAGGCTTGAATGAGTAGGAGTTACAGGATCTTCTATGTTTCCATAGAAATTTGGAGAAGAGGAAGCAAATTATTTTGTAGAAGCTAGGGGGCAATCGAATAAGGACCATTTGCCTTAAATACAAAATGTTAGATACAACATGTACCTTTAAGAGGTTTTTCCTCCCTATCCACAAGATCAGTGAATGATCATATGTTTTCACTAACTGATTTCTAACATAAGAGAATCATAATTTCACTGATAAGAGGTCAGAAAGGTTCCTGGGTAATATAAACCAAAAAAAATTAATTGGTGTATGAAACAATGTAAATGGAGTAGAACGCTAAATTTCTCTGGTGGTTTTCATAGGTCATACACTATACACGATTCCGGACTTGAAATTCACTTTGAGATTGGTTAGGTAGCTGAATTTTTCCAAAATAGAGGTTAAGCAGGGTAGGCCTGATTTTGGGTTGGTGATGAGGAACAGTAAGTTATCCGCAAAAACAGGAGCTTTTGAGTGCAAAATATTTTTCTGCAGTAACAAGTCTTTAAAACCCAGTTCTTGTCTCACTGCCTGGATTAAGGTCTGGAGGACCAAAATAAAAAGGAAATAAGATTTGCACAACACTGAGGAGGAATTTTAGACCATTCCTCCCCGTAAATGTTTCTCAGTTCATCAGTATTTTGGTGGTGCTTTGTGTGCACAGCCTTCTTCAGGTCAGCCACAGCACCTCCATAGGGTTAAGGTCAGGATTCTGACCTGACCATTGCAAAACACAATTCTTTAGTTAATGTACTTATGTGCCTTGGGTCACTGTCTTGTTAGTTAACTAAATATTTTGTCAGCATGGGATAAAAACATTTTTCATTAAACGCCCCTTAATAACTTCTTTATATTCATTAGTAGCCTCATCTATTTTATATACTTGGAGACTACACTAATAAAATATTCAATCAGTGTTGTGCTATTGTTTCTTACTCTCATACAACCTCTATATTTTAATTTCTCATCCAGGTATTACATTAATAGGATCCTTGGAAGTTAGTTTGCATGCCAGATTCTAAGCAGCTTTGCTAACATACTCTATGTTAAAGTAAGAGAACTGACACACACATATAAGGCTGTCCGGGAGGAAATCATACATTGAACAATGAATAAACTGAAATATGGTATGTCATTTTCAATAATTTTTTAAGGCAGCTGTAAAGCATGTCTTTAAATAATGCACAACATTGTTTATGGTAACAGAGCAGTCATTACAACATGCAGACCTCATCTTATATTCCCACACTAATGCATACTTCAGTATGATGCATGCTATTTTTTGCTAGTATTTAGAGTTGAGCGAACACCTGGATGTTCGGGTTCGAGAAGTTCCGTCGAACTTCCCGAAAATGCTCGAGTTCGGGATCCGAACTCGACCTGAACTTCACCCCGAACCCGAACCCGAACCCTATTGAAGTCAATGGGGACCCGAACTTTTGGGAACTAAAAATGCTGTAAAATAGCCCAGGAAAGGGCTAGAGGGCTGCAAAAGGCAGCAAAATGTAGGTAAATCCCCTGCAAACAAATGTGGATAGGGAAATGACTTAAAATAACATAAAATAGAGAAAAATAATAAATAAACATTCTAAACTTGAGCCCAAGTGAGTGACAGTGGCACCTTTCACCCAGCAAACAGAGGATGTGGCAGCAACGCCACCACATCTGTCATCGTCACCAAGCATCTCCACCAAATCCCATGAAAGTGTTCAGCTATCAGCTGTCCATAGATAGAGAAAGTACCCCCCTACCCATGGCTCTTAATGCCTTATTTCAAACTTCCTGGTCCTTTGAAATGCTGTCATTCTGTCTGGTTGACAGTTTTAAAAACCTTATGGCGGTGGCTGTCCCACAGTATGTGTATCTCAACCGCCGCTACTTTTGCATGGGAACCATCCCTTCCCTGCACAACCAAGTGGCGGACAAAATCAGGTGTGCACTGCGCAACGCTATTTATGGCAACGTCCACATAACCAACACAGTGGGTAAATGTATCGGCTGGCCCAGAGGCGGATAGCATTTTTGCGAATGTCCTTCCACCCCCGAGGATTGCTGGGCATTTCTCTTTGTATCCTGTTACCTCCTCCTACTCTGCTTCCTCCTCCTCCTCTACCTCCTCCTCATCCACTCAGTGTAACACCTTCACCACCCACAGCAGCACAGCCAGGGGAAATGACAGCAGTCTGTTTTAAAACTTGTGTGTTTGTGGGAAAAAACCCACAACAGGCAGGAGCTGTGGACAGGCATGGAACAACAGACTGATGATTGGTTGGTGCCATTGAGCCTTCAGCCCGGCCTGGTGTTGTGCGCTAAAGGGGCAAAATGTAATAGCAGGTCTGGGCCTAGCTGGTTTGACGCACATCCCCTGCCTGCCACATGTGCTGAATTTGGGGTGCAGAAATTCCTAAACACCAGACAGTGAAAATCAATTCATTTAATCGAACACACACAACAGCCTCCCCCCCCCCCCTTTCACTCAAACCATTAACAAACTATTTACAAATTTACTTAAAAACATATTAAAATAACTATAATGCAGCTAAACTAACCATACAAACAAACAAAACTATATACACGCCTTATCCTTAACTTCAGGCCAGCCAATTACAAGTGGCTCGGAGGGTGGTTTCCTGCACCAACATAGGCCCTGGCCTGGAACACAATTGTCCAGCCAGGGCACAGAGGATAAGTAGGATGAGGAGAAGTAGGAGGAACCGTGTTCTCAGCTGGGTGGCACCCAAGCCAGCTAACGGGCAGCTGGGTCACCATCAGCACCTCAGAAGGCTGGGTTAGCATTGGCGAAATGTGGAAAAGCTTTGTCATCACGCCACAACAACCTGCACCACCAGCAGATCTGGAACGTGTTAGCAGGAGGCAGCATTTTAGCAACATGGTGGAAGAGTACACGTACTGACTGATGGGTTTGCCCAGAGGCGTAGCTACAGGGAAGCATGGGAAGCTACTGTTTTGGGTCCCTGACCTATAAGGGGCCCATCCAGGAGGAGGAGGAGGAGAACTAATAGACTTTGTCAGGGCCCCCTCAACAGTATTATACAATGAAATTATATACAGTGGCAGTATAGACAGTATAAAAAGCGGATGGAAAATTAACCCAAACAGCCTCACACCCTACACACTCAACACCCCCACCCCCTTTCACTCAAACCATTAACAAACTATTTAGAAATTTACTTAAAAACATATATAAAATAACTATAATGCAGCTAAAGTAACTATATAAACAAACAAAACTATATACACGCCTTATGCTTAACTTAAGGCCAGCCAATTACAAGTGGCTTGGAGGGTGGGTTCCTGCACCAACATAAACCCTGGCCTAGAACACAATTGTCCAGCCAAGGCACCGTTCTGGAGGAGGAGGAGGTGGAGGAGGAGGAGGAGGAACGCTGGGGGATATAGAGAACACAGACGATATACCTCCCTCAAAGAGGATAGCTTGTCCTTGCCTCTGGGCAGCCTGGCAGACATGAGCGACAACATGCTGCAGTGCCTGCGCAACGACCGCCCAGTTACTGCCACATTCTAACTTGTGCTGCTTACTAGGTGGCCACCCTGCTGCATCCCCATTCCAAGAACAACGTGCCGTCCTTAATTCCCTCACTGGAGTGTGATAGGAAGATGAGCCCGCTAGTAGACACGCTGCTCATGGCATTTACACCTGACACCGTGGACTCATTTCTAGCTACGCCACTGGGTCTGGCCCATTCAACTTCTGGGTCTTCAAATTGGGCACATGTCCTGAGGTTGCCCTTTACACCTTGGAGGTGCTGGCCTACCCTGCAGCCACTGTATTGTCTGAACATGTGTTTAGCATGGCTAGGGGCATTATCACAGACAAGCGCAGCCGCCTGTCCGCAGACAATGTTGGCAACTAAGCTTTCGTTTAATAAAAAGAACCAGACATGGATCCCACAGGACTTGTTTGAACCTTATGCAGAATAGACATGTATACCGGCCTCACCCAACCATTGTTGCAAAGTAAAAAATAAAAAAAACAGTTATTGGAGACTATCTTTGGCTTCACAGCCCAAAAAGGCTTCATTTCATGCAAGAATGTAACCGCCAATTGTAAGTTCCCTGTCAGTTATGCAGTGCAGGGGATTGTACCTGGCAAAAATGGTAATATTTCACCCAACAATTTAAAATCTATCCTTTGCCGGATAGTATTAAACTTGTCCAGCCACAGCTGAAACCCCAGATTTACTGTATTTCTATTTTTGCAACTGATTTTCACCCCAGAAAAAAATATATCCTTTGACGGACACTAGGGAAATTGTCCAGTCACAGCTGGAATACCAGATTCAGGGTATTGCTATTTTGGCAATTAAATTTCACCCCAGAAAAAATATACCCTTTTACAGACAGATTTAATCTAGGCCTGCAACAGCAGGAACACCAGATTTACTGTATTTCTATTTTTGCTACTGACTTTCACCCCAGAAAATAATATATCCTTTGACGGACACTAGGGAAATTGTCCAGTCACAGCTGGAACATCAGATTCAGGGTATTGCTATTTTGGCAATTGAATTTCATCCCAGAAAAAAATATATCCTTTGCCGGACACTATTAAACTTGTCCAGCCACAGCTGGAATACCAGATTTACTGTATTTCCATTTTTGAAACTGAATTTCACCGCAGAAAATAATATATCCTATGATGGACACTATTAAACTTGTCCAGTCACAGCTGGATATATTTACTGTATTTCTATTTTGCCAACTGAATTTCACCCCAGAAAATAATAAATCCTTTGCCGGACACTATTAAACTTGGCCAGCCACTGCTGGGACACCAGATTTACAGTATTGCTATTTTGGCAATTGAATTTCACCCCAGAACAAAATATATCCTTTGCCGGACACTATGAAACTTGTCCAGTCACAGCTGGAAAACCAGATTTACTGTATTTCTATTTTTGCAACTGTATTTCACCCCAGAAAATAATATATCATTTTACGGACACTAAATTGTCAGTCAGCTGGACACAGATTCAGGTATTGCTATTTTGGTATTAAATTTCACCCCAGAAAAAAATATACTCCTTTGACGGACAGATTTAAATTAGGCCTGTCAACAGCTGGAACACCAGATTCAGGGTATTGCTATTTTGGCAATTGCATTTCACCCCAGAACAAAATCTATCCTTTGACGGATACTATTAAACTTGTTCAGTCACAGCTGGAACACCAGATTCAGGGTATTGCTATTTTGGCAATTGCATTTCACCCCAGAACAAAATCTATCCTTTGACGGATACTATTAAACTTGTTCAGTCACAGCTGGAACACCAGATTCAGGGTATTGCTATTTTGCCAATTTAATTTCACCCTAGAAAATAATATATCCTGTGACAGACACTATTAAACTTGGCCAGCCACAGCTGAAACCACTAATTTATGGTATTGCTATTTTGGCAATTGAATTTCACCCCAGAAAAAAATATATCCTTTTCCGGACACTATTAAACTTGTCCAGCCACAGCTGAAACACCAGATTTACTGTATTTCTATTTTTGAAACTTAATTTCACCGCAGAAAATAATATATCCTATGAGGGACACTATTAAACTTGTCCAGTCACAGCTGGAACACCAGATTTACTGTATTTCTATTTTGGCAACTGAATTTGACCCCAGAAAATTATCTATCCTTTGCCGGACGCTATTAAACTTGGCCAGCCACTGCTGGGACACATGATTTACAGTATTGCTATTTTGGCTATTGAATTTCACCCCAGAACAAAATATATCATTTGCCGGACACTAATAAACTTGGCTAGCCACAGCTGGAACACCAGATTTAGGGGATTGCTATTTTGGCAATTGAATTTAACCCCTTAATAAAATATAGAAATTTCTATCCTGAGTTTCTAAGGGTGACAATAAGCAAAGCCAAGCCCCTGATGTAGGATATAGCAAAAAAAAAAACTAGTATTGATGGATTGATGGACTTGGCGGCAGCTTGTGCTGGTGCACCACAAGACACAAAATGGCCGCCGATCAAAATGACAGAAAAACGCTCTGTGCAGCCTAAAAACCAGTGAGCAATTAACTAGCAGAAGTTGAATGATTCACAGCTGTAGATGGATCACTTCATTAGGTGTTTTTGCTGACTTTTCCCTGCCTAATCTCGCCCTCACAGAAGCTGCATCCTCTCCCTACACTAATCAGAGCAGAGTGACGTGCGGCGCTACGTGACTCCAGTTTAAATAGAGGCTGGGTCACATGCTGCACTTGGCCAATCACAGCCATGCCATTAGTAGCCCTTCAGAAAGCGGGAAGAAATTGCCGAACAACGGACCCGAACCAGAACTTTTTTGTCACGAACACCCCAAAATTCGGTACGAACCCGAACTATCCAGTTCGGGTTTGCTCATCCCTACTAGTATTGCTTTTAAGGGTTAGTGATGAGCCGCATAGGCAATATTCAAATTTGAGATATTTCACGAATTTATGGTGACTATTCGGGTACATTTGAGAATTCATGATTTCAAAAATTGGTAATGTAATATAGGCATATTGCACGCGCAATTTCATTACCTATAACATATAATAAACAATCACACAAAGGCTATATGCCAAAAACCAGGTATGTACAAGCTAACAACCTATCCATGAGACAGGTACAGTCAGCATACCTTACAATGGCAGCCTTGTGCACTATGAGACATTCAAGACCAGCTCTTCATTTTGTATTATAAACTAGAAAACATACATTACAATCAGCAAATTAGGGAACACAATAAGAATACTTAGCTCAAAAATATCTAATCTATCTATTCAATAAAAAAACAACCATATCTTATCAAAAGAAACTTTCTACACTTTCCACATGTATATACAGTGGTTATAAAAAGTCTACACACCCCTGTTAAAATGTCAGGCTTCTGTGCTGTAAAAAAAAACTGAGACAAAGATAAATCATTTCAGAACCTTTTCCACCTTTAATGTGACCTATAAGCTCTACCATGTAATTGAAAAACAAACTAAAATCTTTTAGGTGGAGGAAAGAAAACAAAAAAAAAACTAAATAATGTGGTTGCATAAGTGTGCACACCCTCTTATAACTGGGGATGTAGATATGTTCAGAATTAAGCAATCACATTCAAAATCATGTTAAATAGGAGTCAGCATACAACAGCCATCATTTACAGTGCCTCTGATTAACCCCAAATAAAGTTCAGCTGCTCTAGTTGGTCTTTCCAGAAATGTTCTTAGTCGGATCCCACAGTAAAAGCCATGGTTCACAGAGAGCTTCCAAAGCATCAGAGGGATCTCATTGTTAAAAGGTATCAGTCAGGAGAAGGGTACAAAAGAATTTCCAAGGCATTAGATATACATTGGAACACAGTGAAGACAGTCATCATCAAGTGGAGAAAATATGGCACAACAGTGACATTACCAAGAACTGGACGTCCCTCCAAAATTGATGAAAAGACGAGAAGAAAACTGGTCTGGGAGGCTACCAAGAGGCCTATATCAACATTAAAGGAGCTGCAGGAATATCTGGCAAGTACTGGCTGTGTGGTACAGTACATGTGAGAACAATCTCCCGTATTCTTCATATGTCTGGGCTATGGGATAGAGTGGCAAGATGAAAGCCTTTTCTTACGAAGAAAAACATCCAAGCCAGGCTACATTTTGCAAAAACACATCTGAAGTCTCCCAAAAGCATGTTGGAAAAGGTGTCATGGTCTGATGAAACCAAGGTTGAACTTTTTGGCCATAATTCCAAAAGATATGTTTGGCACAAAAACAACACTGCACATCACCAAAAGAAAACCATACCCACAGTGAAGCATGGTGGTGACAGCATCATGCTTTGGGACTGTTTTTCTTCAGCTGGAACTGGGGCCTTGGTCAAGACCTCTTGCACACGAACTTGTGCACCCCGTGCCCGTGCTGCGGTCCGCAAATTGCGGCCCGCAATGCTCGGGCACCGGCCGTGGGGCACCTGCAGCGGATCGCGGACCCATTCACTTGAATGGGTCCGCGATCTGCCCGTTCCGCAAAAAGATAGGACATGTTCTATCTTTTTGCGGGACGGAAGTACGGAACGGAACCCCGCGGAAGCACTCCATAGTGCTTTCGTAGTGTTCCGTTCCGTCATTCCATTCCGCACCGTTCCGCATCTCCAGATTTGCGGACCAATTGAAATGAATGGGTCCGCATCCGTGATGCGGAATGGCCACGGAATGGTGCCCGTGTATTGCGGATCCGCAAATGCGGTCCGCAATACGGGCACGGGGTGCACACGTTCGTGTGCAATAGGCCTAAGATAGAGGGAATTATAAACAGTTCCAAATACCAGTCAATATTGGCACAAAACCTTCAAAATGTGCCATGCTGATAGACTCATACCCAAAAAGACTGAGTGCTGTAATAAAATCAAAAGGTGCTTCAACAAAGTATTAGTTTAAGGGTGTGCACACTTATGTAACCATATTATTTTACTTTTATATTTTTTATTCCCTCTACCTAAAAGATTTCAGTTTTTTTTTCAATTGAGTTGTACAGTTTATAGGTCACATTAAAGGTAGAAAAAGTTCTGAAATGATTTATCGTTGTCTAATTTTTTTACAGGACAGAAACCTGACATTTTAACACGGGTGTGTAGACTTTTTATATCCACTGTATGTTCCATAGTGGCACCTGTTCTTCCCCTCTTCTTGCAGTTCTGCAAGTAATTTACATACTTTTCGCTCACTAAAAACAACATTTACAAAAACAAGTTCATCAAAAACATCAAAAAACACATTCTACGTGTTTATATTTCACAAATGTAACGGCTCTAACACCTAACTTATTTTAATCTTTTCTTTTTTTTTTAAACACCTTTTAGACTGGGTTCACACGAGCGTGTCCGGATTGGGTGCGGATGCGTTGCAGATGCGTTCAGTGAAAACTGTGCGATTTCACAGGCAAAGCCATTCAGTTTTGCCTGCGATTGCGTTCAGTTGTTCAGTTTTTTCCGTGCGGGTGCAATGCGTTTTGATGCGTTTTTCGCGCGCGTGATAAAAACTGAAGGTTTACAAACATCTCCTAGCAACCATCAGTGAAAAACGCAACGCACCCGCACTTGCTTGCGGATGCAATGCGTTTTTAACGCAGCCCCATTCACTTCTATGGAGCTAGGGCTGCGTGAAAAACGCAGAATATAGAATATGCTGTGATTTTCACGCAACGCACAAGTGATGCGTGAAAAAAAACGCTCATGTACACAGCCCCATTTAAATGAATGGATCAGGATTCAGTGTGGGTGCAATGCGTTCACATCACGCATTGCACCCGCGCGGAAAACTCGCCCGTGTGAATGCAGCCTTATGGTCTTCTATGTTTTATCCATACATATAATGTCAATGTTTCCAAAACACCCCTTTTCAGTTCCATACTCCTAGGTACTTTTGCTGAACACAACATTCGATCAAATGGATGAAAATCATAATCATAAAAAAAAAACGTGTCACTAAATACCGTCTAAATTTACCGCCCAAGTAAATTTGATACATTTACTCCAGATTTTTCATTTCTTGTATTTTCTTCTCCATGATGGCCGTAAGTAAATTTGATACATTTACGCCAGATTTTTTCATTTCTTGTATTTTCTTCTCCATGATGGCCGTATGTTCATTTACCTTTGCCCAATCCACCTCTTTCCTTTCTTCTATTTTCTTCAGACTAGGCAAATTAGCTCCTGATATTTCTGCTTCCTGTATTTCTCTTTATATTTTTTCAACATGCTCCTATTTTAATTCTGCATCAGTTTTCTCTCCTCATTGCCCAGGGCCTAAGCTGTCCCCTCTATAGCAGCAAGGGATCCAACCACAGCTATCAACTGTGGCCTTCACCCAAGGCAGAGTATCCAGGTACCCTGGGCACCTCTGGCCAAGACACTAAGAAGCGATCAGAAAAACACCAGCTCTCTATCCACACAGACTTGAGAGCCAGTGAGCCTCAAAGTTGCTTAACTTTTGTTGGATGGCTTGGGGGACCTGCGCACCTACATCATTATCATTAGGGTGACAAAAATTGTAAATTAAATTTTTGGATGCCAACTAACTCTTCTCTTACTGCTTAGGAGGGCTGCATAAACATTTTCAGTTTTCTAAATGTCCTAACATTTATATTCAATAACCTTTCTATACTGTTTTGTCATGTAAACTAATTTACATAAACATGGGCATCGGCTGGATCTAATATACAAACTTTAAAGTTGTGTCCTAAAGGGACCAACCGTTTTAAAGGCAGAAATTTGGATTTTTCCCAATTCACTTCATAACCTGACAGATGTTCAAAGTCATCAATATTTTCCATAAGTTTAGGTAAGATGGCATATCCCTTTTTCAAGAATAACAGAATATCATCTGCATATAGGCTTATTTTATCGGCATCTCCTTCACATGCAAAGCCCAATATTTCCTCATCTGCTCTAATTTTACATGCAAGGGGTTTGAGGAATAACAAAAAGAGCAATGGAGAAAGGGGGCATCCCTGACGTGTTCCTCGTATTAAGGCCTCATGCACACGACCGTTGTTTGTTTCCGTGTCCGTTCCGTTTTTCTTCACGGATAGGATGCTTCCCCATTCATTTCAATGGGTCCGTCAAAAAATGCGGATGGTCAACCATTTTTGTTCCGCATCCGTGATCCGTGTATTCATTCCGTCAAAAAAATAGTGCATGTCCTATTTTTTTCACGTTTGCGGACAAGGATAGGCATTTTTACAATGGATCTGCCATAAAAATCGGATCCGTCAAAAAAAACGGTCCGTCGTCCGTTTTTTTTGACGGACGCAAAATTTGCAGGAGAAGCGGACGCGGAGGCAGGCAACGGTCGTGTGCATTTAGCCTAAGGGAAAGGGCGATGAATATTCCCCATTGATTCGAATTCTGGATAAAGGGTTCCGATATAAAATCTGAACCCATCCAGAAAAGTAACTACCTATTTTCATTCGAATCATCACCTTCCAGAGAAATGACCACTCCACCCTGTTAAACGCCTTAGCTGCGTCCAAAGACAGGATGGAGCGGTCCTCCCCCTTCCCCACCTGAATGTTAAGAACTGCCCTCCTTATGTTGTCTTGCATATTTCTTTTAGGGATAAATCCGGTTTGACCAACATGAACGATTTTATGGATTACAGTTTTTAATCTATTAGCAAGAAGTTTGGCAAGGATTTTATAATCTGTGTTCAGCAGAGAGATGGGTCAATAAGATGTTATTAATTGTGAGTCTTTCCCTATTTCTGGAATTAGGGTGATGGTAGCATCCATCAAGGAGGGGGGCAGAGAACCCACCATCCAAGATTGATTTAGTACTTCCAGCAATCGAGGAAGTATAACTCCCTCGTGCTTACGGTATAATTCAAACGGGAGCCCATCTGCCTCTGGAGATGTATTGCCCTTGATAGATTTCAAAGTAGACTGTAACTCTGTTAATTGAATCGTCCATTTAACCATTCGGTGTCTTGTTTATCAAACTCAGGGATCACGTTGTTATTGAGATTGATCTATATTTTCCATGGTCTACAGCCCCTGCCTGATATAACCTAGAGAAGTATGTGGTGAACTCCTCTAGGATAATGTCGGGGTCATGAGTGACCCTCCCCGTGCCAATCTTAATACTGTTAATTTTTTTACTCCCTCTTTGATTTTTTACTAATGTAGACAACTATCTACTTGGTTTTCCGGATTCACTAAAGTTTTTCTGACCTAAAAAAAATACTTTATTCTGGGCTTTTTCATAAAGATATTGTTTATATCCCTCTCTCGCATTTTTTAGTTGTGGCTAATATTTCCCTTTAAAAAATTTTGTATCTGCGCGAAGATCTTCTTTTGTCTCTTAATTTGGAAAGCATACAAACCACACAGATAGGCCTTTAATGAATCCCAGACCATATGAATATGGTTGGAATTAACATTACTGAAAAATATTCAATCTCAGCAATAATCTGATCTATATCACCTAACAGTGCTATCCAATGGGGATTAAGCTTAAATCTCCTATTTATATTAGTTATACTTGAAATGTCGATTGACACCAAAACAGGAGAATGATCAGAGATGCCATGACTTTCATATTTCATTTTCTTAATGTTGTCAATAAATCCGGCACTGGTAAGGGCAAGATCAATTCGGGACATGGATTTGTATGTATTACTAAAACAGGAATACACTTGTTTATCGCCATACAAAAAGCTCCATACATCAACTAGTGCCATCTCTTTACATATTCTGTACAGTACAGTACTAGATCTAAGGTTTTGTTCATAGCTGGAGATGGCAGAGTTCCTTTCTGTTCTTACATCCATGACCGAGTTGAAGTCGCCCATCACCAGCACTGGGCATTCATCTCTCACAGAAATGAAGTCCATCAGTTTGCTCAACACAGTAGACAAGAAGAGTGGTGGAATATAAATAAATGCAAAGATACTCCTTTGACCATACCAATAACAGTAGAGGAAGATGTAACGTCCTTCTTGGTCAATTAATTGTTCTATTGGATCGTAGTCTACTTGGTTATGTATGTAGATACTAATACCCCGAGAGTATGTAGAATAGTAGGAGTGATATTCAAATGAGGCCCATTACTTTTTCCCTAAGGCTACAGCCTTTTCATGTGATAAATGTGTTTCTAGCAGGACCACTATTGCCGGTAAATGTCTAGAAACTAAATAAAAAATTGCACACCTTTTGATTCTATCCTCAAACCCCCGAATATTCCAAGTTAAGACTCTTAACTTTATTCTTCCTATATGACAGCACGAGGGGAAAAGAACCAGATAGAGGAAAAAACAACAACTAATAATTCAAATGGCCCTGGCGGAAAGAGCAGAAAAAACCCTCCCACTTACCCCAATCCAACCCCCACCCACTCCACCCATCTATACTAACTTTTATATTAGCTTGTATTAATCTCTTCTTAATGTTCCTGTATTCTCTTCTTTTATCCTGCGTAGTTTTAGAAAGGTCAGGGTAAATCTCAATATTATGATCATTGTATTTCACTACAAAGTAAAAGGGGCTCTGGCACCAAGCATGGGATAAAATCAGGTTCCTTCTTTATTGGTGCATATTCACAGACAGACAGATTCCGTGGCAATTGCGACAAACGTTGACACGTTTCGGACTAAACGTCCTTAATCGTAACGTTGTGTCAGTCTCTGTGTAAACCTTATATAAGACAAAGTAATACCTTCCCACTTGTTGGGTGAATATAATAGAGCATTAAGAAATTGCAGCACCAGAGAAAATTTTGATAAAGAATGTCTAGTGATAAATGATAGACTGAGAGCCAGACAGTACCCAGAATGGATGCTCCATAGGGCAAAAAACCTAATGTCACGCAAGTCCAGATTCCATTTGTTGTTTGGGGGATCTGTGAATCATCCTACCACTGCAGATTCCACCGACAGCAGTGTGAATGGGTCAGTTCAGCATGGGTATTATTGCAATGCAAACACAGGATCCAGAAAAAACAACAGAAAAAATATGAATAATAATATAAATCAAAAAAAGTCCCTGAGGACAAATCATAGTATTAACAAAGAAGGTATACCGACTTTAGTATTAACATATAGCAGACAGTTTGAAATGATTCGAAAGACAATACTAAGCTGCATCCCAATTTTGTACGATGACAAAATTTTGTATGATTCGTTGAAACGAGGATGACGCATTGTATCCAGAAAGTCTCCAATTATAGCCCATTCACTTTCTCCTTCACTTTATACATCTCAGAAAACCTGTACTACACGCACCTGGTTGAAATACACAGGTTTCACCAGGTGTGGGAGCAATTCTTGCAAGACATGCAGATATGTGGTTAATACTAAGGATTTCCAGGATTCAAATCATTCTACCACTTTCCATATAAAAAAATTACATCAATTGTAACACAGTTGGAGTGGTATATATAGTGAAATGTACGAGTTGTGATCTTTTATATGTGGGGAGTACCACTAGAGAATTCAAAAATAGAATCCTGGAACACCTTAATTATATTGAAAATCCAAAAGCACTTAATGTCTCAAATGCAGCGAAACACTTTATTCACCAACATTCACGTAGTACTAATACCTTCCAAGCGTTTGCTATATAAAAAGTAAACAATCCTCTCAGGGGTGGCGATTTTGGTAAAAAAAAATTAAAAATTGCACTTGAGGGAGGCGTTTTGGATCTTTCGTTTAAATACCCGTGTTCCCCTAGGATTAAATCTAAAGAAAGAGTTAATGTATATATATCAATAGCTCTATTTATATATTATTTGTATCATGCTGAACATGTTCTTTGATGTTTTTTTGTTACACATTGTTTTATATTTGTATGTGTACTGCAGTTCACACGATGCGGTTTTTTGGCCAGAGTTCACACAGTGATATAGCTATTTTTCTCCCTGGACCACACAGGGTTAAAAAAGAGAAAAAAAAGTGAAATTTGGTAAGCACCAGCACATACGGTTGCACCTTTGATTGTTGTAATCTGTAACAGCCAGTGTCTGTCTCTGTGACCAATAGCATTTGAACAACTGCACCACATAACAAGTGGGAAGGTATTACTTTGTCTTATATAAGGTTTACACACAGACTGACACAACGTTACGATTAAGGACGTTTAGTCCGAAACGCGCCAACGTTTGTCGCAATTGCCATGGAATCTGTGTATGAATATGCACCAATAAAGAAGGAACCTGATTTTATCCCATGCTTGGTGCCAGAGCCACTTTTTCCTTTGTTTTGGATTTCTACTTGAGGGTCTCCACCCAGGCTCAAAGGCACACGGGGAAATCAGGCTGTCAAGGTGAGCTGGACATTGCAAGTTTTCTTACATTGTATTTCACTGTCTGCAACTCTCTTTTCTGTCTCAAAATATAGTCCCGTTCTTTAGAACTTAACATCTTAATTAGCAAAGGTCTAGGGGCCGACCCTGGTGGTGGTTTCCTGATGGGGATACGGTGTACTCGTTCAACTATAAATGTTAAGGATGTTTCTCCAGTTCCTATGTTATCAAGTAACCAGTTTTGTATCAAACCCGTAGAATCATCTCTTTCTACTCCCTCTGGGAAACCAACCAATTTAAGATTGTATCTCCTGGATCTGTCCTCCAGATCAGCCATTTTGTCCTTTAGAGCTTTATAGTCCACCTCTGCCTCTTCAATACTTTTTTTTATGAATTTAGTTTCATGCTGTACCTCCGCCATTGAAACTTCAGACTCTTTTATACGCTGCCTCATTTTATCGAGGTCACCTCGTATTAGTGACATGTCAATCTGTACCGCTGCTACCGAGGCCATCAGGGTACTTAATGATTGATTAGTAGTTTTAACTGCATCCAATATACCAGCCAGTTTCAACCTCCAGTTCACTGCCCGCTCCTACCCTATTTAGAGGACATTCAGTTTCATCACAACCCTCCGTTTGAATTAACTGTTTCTGAATACTTCTGGTCTTACTTAAAAGGGGCGGAGATTTAAGATATTTGTCAAGCTGAGTCATAGGGCTGCGGATTGTACCTCCTTTAGGCGATGTAGCACCCTACGACTTTCTATTCTGGGATTTTAGAGGCATTTATTAATTTTTTTAAAGATAGATACCAGGTGGGATTTCAAGTTGTAGACTTAGTTTTTAGGAGAGGACAGATTTATGCTCTCAAAATACTCTAGCAGCTTTGCTTGCGTAGTCCCCCTGCTGCAAAAATTAACACCGCATAAAGTTCCATTACGCACAGAATAAACGATCTCACGAATGCTAAAAAGTAACCTTCAATGGAGATCCACTCCTAGCTGAATACACAAAGTTCCGATTCACACGGATATCAATGGATATCCACAGAGTGCCAGAGATACTCAAAGGCATCCACTGCTAGCTAGGTGCGTTCAGTTCCAGTGGACACAGAGGAACCAATCTCACATGTCCTAAGATATGGAAATCAATGGGTTCCTTTAAACATCACAGGCCAAATAGCAGCGGGATGTCCAGGTTAATCAAGAGGGTCCACTCTCCACTCTAAGCTGAGTACATACAGTTCCAATACTTAGCTGAGTACATATAGGTCCAATACATATAGCTGAGTACATATAGTTCTAATGCATACAAGTCAAACGGAGCAAAAACAATCTCAGGTGTCTTGAAGTTTGGCAGTCAACGGGTCCCATTAGGCATCATAGCCCAGATAGCATAGTAGAGTAACAAAGTTATAGGTTGACAAAATTACTATAAGGGATCCACTCCTAGCTGAGTAGAAGGATGCAGGACTGCAAGGATGCAAGCATGAATAGGCAGGTGCGGACAGCTGATAAACAGCCTCGGCTCGCAGGCACCACCCTGGTCCAGCCAAGAAAATATCCTCCGTCTGTGGCCTGCCACCTGCAGGGGAAGCACGAACGGGAACAACGCCCCAGTCCTGGTCAAGTCGCCCGACATCCACAGACACCAGCACCAATATCCGGCTACGCTGCCATTCACGGTACAGCGCAATGCTCCATCCGCCTACTTGATCTGAAACTAGGAGAGGCAGACAGGGGCACGAACAAACCCTGAAGCCAACATGGAGGCGCTAGAGCTGGCGTGGAGGGGGAGGGGCCGTAGCAAGTTACGTCGCCTATGTCATGCCGCCACGCTTCCCTTTCTACTTTATGTTCTAGAAAATGATGACAACATGTCTGCCAAGGAAGCACAACCAATATTATGTTATTACAATAAGACAATAAATTTTACAGGACTTTATAACATATCGATTTGGCATAATATGACTAATTTTGGTTGGCAATATAGTAATTTATAGTTTCATTTTCATATTATTTATATGTACAGTATAGTTTGTATTTGCTTTTAGTATTTTTGCCATAATTAGTGCTAAGCAAAGCAAAGCATTCTAAGTGGAATTCGGTCTGATGTTTAGGAAAACTTTTATTCACAACTAATCCGAATTTTCTTACACTTTGTGGTAACAAATCCATTTGTCTTGATGGAAGAAAACCTGCCAGAGGACCTGCGGAAGACGTTACCACGTGATCACGCAGTAACATCATCATGCTCGCCGCAGGTCCTTTGACAGGTTTTCTTCAATCAAGATGTGAGTGGAAGACCTCTCCACGAGCAAGTGAGTATAATTATTATTTTTTTAAAATCCAGGATGAGCAGTTAAATATGAGTCTCAGCTGCAGCGATCAGAGTTAAACACAGCATCTGAGGGGGGGGGGGGGCTGCGCAATCTTCGTTCCCCATCATTGCACCCGCTCCGTACAATAAAAAGCGATTAGTGATGATGTCATTCGTAAAGGATCACATTTCGTGAAGCAGCTGAATCAAATTTTCCAAAACTTTGCTCATCACTATTCAATATCAATAAGATGGAAGCCTTTATTATTCTGGTACCAGCGTGCCAACCAATACCAACCAGTCTGCACCCCTAAGAAGGACCAGGTCTTAATGATGACCATCATCTTCTTTTGCTGCTTCTTCCAAATCATCCTTCAAAGTCTCCATGTTCTAGAAAAGTCAGCAAGATGCAGAGAGGCAGTGCCTGATGACATATTCTCATTGATATTAGATGATGTCCAAAAGGAGGAAAAGCAGATGGCGGAGGAAGGGCTCCCACCTGTAGGGCAGGAGAGCGCTGGTGTTGGAGAAGTGGGTATGCCAGAGGTGATTAATATTCTGGATTTACTGTGAAATAACCTGCAGGAGATTGCATACTGGATTTTCAAAATGGGGTCCTCTATACCAAGTGGACTTAATCGCAAACATGATTTGATATTACACTATTGAGATGTTGATCCATGACTTGTGCTTTTGTTTTTATTTTATTTTTTTCTTATGTCTTTCTGAACTTGCTTGCAATTTCACTTGGAGGAGTGGCTTGTAGTTGCTGCACCCACCTGTTGCACAGGGGAGGTGCTATATAACTAACCCTCTTTGTAGTCTGTCTTTTGTCATGAGTAAGGATCGCTATTGTCTCTGATCCGAAACGCGTAGACTGGACTGTAACAGGCTCTTAAATCGCACTGAAAAATAAAGGTAAGATTTTTTAACCTAGCTGGACCTTTTTCTTTAGTTTTTGGTGTAGAAAATAACTTAAATGGGTTGTTTCACTTCAGCAAATGACATTTATCATGTAGAGAAAGTTAATACAAGCCACTTACTAATGTATTGAATTGCCCATATTGCTTCCTTTGCTGGCTGGATTCATTTTTTCATCACATTATACACTGCTCATTTTCATGGTTACAGACCACCCTGCAATCCATCAGTGTTGGTCGTGCTTGCACAGTATTTCCTGGGCTTCTTACTTTCACTTTGTAACATGTGCAGCAGCCATTTTTGAAAAAATCTTATTCGTTACCAGGAAATTCATATTCGTGACGAATGAAAGTTTTTCTGAAATTCGGATCAAATTCCACTTTATCATCTTCGATTTGCTCAACACTAATTAAACATATTGGGGCAGATTTACTAATACTGTCTAAAAGTAAGATACTCTAAACTTAGACTAGACTGCACCAGATTTATCATAGTGGTTGATGCTTAATGATAAATCTGTTGCATCTTTAGATTGTCTAGCCTAAAATTACTTTTACTCCAAAAATTTAGCACATTGCACATGGATACACATTATAGCAAGACTCTTTTGATACAATGTCACTCCCCCTTTCATCATGTCACAGCCCCTTATTGGGCAAGGTATAAAAAGGTTGGAAAAAGTGTCTAAAACACTTGGTAAATGCATTGCAAAGCATGTGGGCATTTCTAATACTAAATATTCCCAAAATGTGTACAGTAGTTTATGGTGTTGACTCATCCTCACACTTTTATAGGTGCATGATACTTTGCATATAATATTTTTTTTAGCATTGTTTTAGAATTTAAGCTTGTTTTTTTTTATTAATTAAAGGATCCATTTATAAGAGATGAGAACATTTCTTGAAAAAAAAATTGTGTGCAATTTGTAGAATTTGCAGAAAAAAATTAGTTTTTTGCCATATTCAATTCTTCATGAATCAAAAGGGCTCCAATTTCCCTGAAAATTGGTAAATGACATGCTGAGGTCTCCCAGTAGTCATATTTATTCTATATTGTGTCTTTTTTTTCCTTTTTTGTTCAAGTTTTTCTTGCAGCAGCACATTATAAAACATACCGTAGTTTCAGTAGCTCATGCCCAGTGTCGTCATAGTGCTGCCTTGATGTGTCTATTAGGAACATTACTCCTACTTGAACTACTATACCATTTTTTCCTTCACTTCCTCTTCCACTCCCCTCTTTTCCTTGCTCTGTATGCAGCTGCACAACTGCTTCTAATTGCCAATCAGCTTCTGCTATAACAGTGAGCTGCTGATCTCATTTGCTTGCCTGAGCAACTAGGTTCCTAGCATTCCTATACCTTCTTAAGGTGTTTGTTCACTGTTGTCTGCCTATGTACTGACCATTGTTGTTACTGTTGTGACCATCTGCTGCCAGCCCTAGCCTCTGACCTGTATATGGTATCCACACCTACTCTATCTGACCCTGACCTTTTCCTGTTTCTGACTACATGTTTTGTCTGATCCCTCAGTACCTTAAGCCTGTGTCTCTGTCCCCCGTGGGTCAGCTGTCAACCACACAGGGACTACTTAGAGAGGTAAAGGCCTGGTGGCTCCCTGCAGCAAAGTCCAGATCCCTGTATAGGGGTTAAAGGGAGCCACCAGGATAATGATCTTAGGCATAGCCTAAAGTCAAACCGGTTGGTTGATATAGTGGTTCCACACCCATCTCAATAACAGTTTGCTCAGCCCATGGAACCTGCTGGCTCCTCTAAAATGGGCCTGCCTGAAGTTTATAAAGAGCTATCTACTCAGCATGGTCACTAGGAGCAAATACTGCATTATGTGCATACAATTTCTGGCTTCCTCAATTCCCTGCCCACTGCCACTCTGATACTATAGCCTCAAAACACTGTGTCTGCTCCATCACCTCCAACAGTTAGTTTCCAGGACCTCCAGTCTGCATCCACTACTTCCTCCAGGAAATGAAGAGAATCCCAGGGTTTGTCATGGATTCCTGAACCAGTGCAATCTACTTTGAGTTAGTGCCTCACCAGCCCTACCAATCGGACCAAGATACCATATCTGTTCTCCCTTCAGCCTACTGAAGCACTCACCTGAGTTACTTCTCTATGGTAATGCGACAATACCCTGACCAGTGATTTACAAGAATTTTTGTGTGCTTTTTGCAAGGTCTTTAACCCTTAGAGGATACAGCAATTTTCCATTTTTGCATTCTTTGTTTTTTCTCCCAGCCTTCCCAGGGCCATAACTCTTTTATTTTTCCATTCATAGCCATTTCAGAGCTTGTTTTTGTGGTAAAGTTGGACTTTCTAGTGGCACCATTTTATATTGCAAATGATGTAGTGGGGTGCTGGGAAAAATTTCAAATGTGGTGGAATTGGAAAAAAAACTATTCTGCCATGGTTTTATGAGTCTTTTTTACAGTGTTCCTTATGCAGTAAAACTGACCTGTTCCCTTCATTTTCCAGGTCAGTGTGATTATAACAGTACCACGTTTCTATATTTTTTTTTATGTTCTAATACTGAAAAATATGAACATTTGGAAAATTATTTTTTCTTTTTATTGCCATATTTTAACCCCTATCATTTTTTCATATTTATATTTATGAGATATGTAAAGAATAATTTATAGTTTTCATTGATATCATTTTGGGTTGTGTAAGACTTTTTGATACATTTTTATCCAAGTTTTGGGGAGGTGAACTGACAAAAAATGGCGAATGGGATAAATATTTTTATGTTTTAACAGAAAATGTGTTTTCAGAAATGGCAATACCTATGATTTTTTTAAATTTTTCTTTTTTCTTTTATTTTCCTTTTAAGCAAAGGGTGTGATTTGAAGTTTTAAATACTTTATATTTTTAAAACTTTTTTTTACTTAAGTAAACCTAGGTAACTATATCAAGCAATCATTAGATATTAGATATTTATCCATCACAGAAGACAGAATTCATTGTATACACAATACACTACATATTATGGCCAGTGAAAATAACACTAGGTGAAGATGAGCTCTCCACAAACTTATTTCTTTCTGTGTCTCTGACCTCTGGTGAGATCCTGTTTGCTGTGCAGGCCTTCCTGAACTCTGGTTCAGCAGGAAACATCAGGCTTTAGTAAACAATACCACATACCCACTGTGTACCTGGAGCTCGCATGCAGTATGTCAATGTGCCCATGGAGCTTCAAGTTGGAATTCTCCACACAGAGAAGATCTCATTCTGTTCCCTGCCTCTTTTAACCTGCCTCTGTGACTACTTTGGCTTCACTTATATTGTCCTGTTCTTTAACCTGGGAAGATTCTTCGTTTGGACTCTGCCTGTCACTCTCGCTGTCCGACCCTTGTTCTGCATGTCTGAACTCCACCTGTTCCTTTAGAATCTTCAGGGCCTATCTCCAGCCTATGCTAGCTACCCAGATAAGAAGGAAGCTGAGACTTAATCTTTTTAAGGCATAATCCGGAAGTCGTCTTCTTCAACCAATGCCAGGCTCTTCTTTGTCAAAAGAAAGTTGTAACGATTACAATGACCAAATAAAATTACTGTAAAAACAAGTATCCTCTACCGCTGATTCCAGAACTCTTTGATAGGCTTCATGGAGCTAGGATTTTCACTAAGTTGGATCTTAGAGGAGCCTACAACCTCATCAGGATCCAAGAAGGTAATAAATGGAAAACCACCTTTAACACCAGAGATGCCCTTTACAAATATCTTGTTGTGCTCCTTGGCCTGAGTAATGTTCCAATTGACATTTTCCGTGATTTCCTTTATATCTGTAAAGTAGTCTATCTGGATGACATCCTTATTTTCTTCAGGCATGAAGAAGGGGAGTACCCCCAAAATGTTGTGGTAGCACAGTCGTGTGTCTTTTCTGCCTCCGTGATTTGGACTTTTAAAAACACTGACTTTGGTATGAGTATTATAGAAATGTCAGGCTCAAGGTATCGTACTTTACAAAATCATCTCATTTTCTTTGAAGTCATTAAACAATTGAACCCAGTCTGCTTCACATTGCGTCTGCCTTCTTCTCTGTGGATACCCAATTAATTTCATGTCTCCCTTTTCAAGCTAGTGATTTTTAATTATTATCCCAGCGATTCTGTTCCTTCTCTTGCACCTGTCAGCACTGAAGAGGTGTTTGAAGTCATGAATATTCTGGATATTAAGAAAATCAGAGGGAAGACCTTCTTCCAGGTGGATTGGAAGGGGTATGATCCAGAAGAGAGATCTTATGAGCTGGCTAAAAATATTAATGCCACTGTGCTGCTGAAAAAATTACTGCAACAAATCAGACCAAAGAAGAGAGGGCTTAATGGGGGTACTGTTACTTTAGCTGACTGCGTCTACCACTGTTCAGCTAATTATATTAGAAACATTATTCATTAAGTTACTACACCTAATTTTTTGTATCATCCCCACTCCCCTCATCTACTTGCTTTGTGCAGCTACATACATACCTGCTTCTAATTGTTGATCAGCTTTTGCTATGATTGCCGGACTGCCCTTTCTCTCCTTGACTGAGCAATTCCTAGCTTGATAAGTTCCTTACAAAGCTGTGCTGTTTTCTCTTGTCTGGCCATGTACCAACCTGTACCTGTTTAACATTTTGACGCTCTGCTGCCAGCCCTGACCTTGAAACTGACTGTTTCATAGATTTGCATGAACTCTGCCTGCCCTGACCTCAGCCTGTTGCTGACTATGGTTTTTTTTCCTGTTCCTTCAGTGCCTTGCACCGGTGTCTCAGACTCTCGTGGGTCAGCTGTCAACTATACCAGGTGTATTACAATTTTTGAAGTCAGTTTTCCTTGAGCTTGCACTGGCGTACTTTGCACCAAAACGTCACACCTTGATTTTTAACTTTGACACATCTTTAAAAACTTTTTTCTATAAACTTACTCCAGTTTTCTGCACCACTACCCCACTGGATTGGCTTTGGGACTTTAAAAAAAAAAAGTCCTTGAGCAAAACTCATTAAAATAGATAACCATACCCACTTTCTCCAGCTTGTTTTCAAAACTGAGTAAGCGGAGTAAAAATGCAAAAAGTTTTCTGAAATGAACTCAAAAAGTCACAAAAGCCCTATTTTGAGATTTTTTGAAGACAGAATTCTGTAGTGCAGGGCTTCATAAATTTGCCTCATAAATTCCACAGCTTAGAGTGCACAGCTTAGAGGGAATAGTAACCCCAGGCTGACATTATAAAACTGTAAGCTTTCTCGTCCACAATGCTGGGTCTAGCGATAAAATACCAAAAGAAGCTGTGATAGGGTTTCTCCCATTCTGTGCCCCTCATGAACACTATTGATACATGTACATCAGCTTCTTGGCCTTTTGGCTAAGATCAAGTATAGTATCTGTTCTTATCAGTTTCAGTGGAGCTTGCTCCTGGACTGAACTCTGCCCATGGAGAAAGGCCATGTCAGGCTGAGCCATGGGCGTGAGGAGAGCAGAAAACCACATGGCATGTACGGCTTAGGTTTAAAGGTACACTTGCTAGGTGACAAAGGAATGTTTGGATCGAAGCCAGGAGGTTGAGTTGTGTTGAAAGCCCAAAGTGCACAGTGCCCCAGGACTGGTGACCCTGGGGTGCCAGAACTCACTTGGGGGTGGGATCCCACTTGAGTGACGGCACATTTGCACAGCACTTACGTTCTCACATTTTTAGCGCACACATCTCTATTTGCTCAGCTTCGGCCCTGAAAATATGAGGACTTTTTATAAATTCTGGTTGACTGTCCAGGCCGTAAGGCACACATTCACTTTATTTATTTTTGTGTTTTCACTGTGTGCACTTTACACGTTGTTTGTCCACTGGGCTTTTCAGGGTTGTGGCTCCTTTACGGGCACCCCTTCTTGAGGTTCAGGGAGGGGGGGTGTGGCCATATTGGTTCCTCACCCGCCTGCCAAACCATGTGGGCTCTCCCTTCGGGGAGAGTCGAGACCTTTGTTGAAGTTCCTGCTGTCGCCCTGGGTGGCAGCCGAGGCAAAGCCGGGAGCATAGATGGGCATACCCTCGGCTTTGGCTGAGGGTTGCCATTTGTCCCAGTCCCTTGCGGGAGCCTTTTGGCCCGGAGGGATAGGGAATGGTTATGTGGGGGGCCCTTTTCTTACGGAGAGGGCCTGCGATAGACCACAACCCAGTGCACATTTTTGTGTGGCACGCTGCACGATTTTGCTGCACGGGGTGAGAAAGCACGGACTTTGGGCTTTCGATAAAAAAATAAAAAAAATAGATACATGTACATTAGCATGTGGGAGGGGGTAATGATCACTCAGGGGACAGAAGTTGATGAGGAGGTTAAAGATTATACAGTGAAGACCTGCTCATCCCTGCTGTTGCTGCTTTATGCTTTAGTGCACAGGTGCTGCTGTAGCTCAGCAGGATATACATCATTGGAAATAGTAGATCTGTCCAGCAGTTTCAGAAGGTATAAAATGCTTGTAAAATCTGTGAGGAGAACACTTGTATAGACAGTAACATAAACACTTACTTGAATTGAGAAGTGAATGTGCTCTTAGTCATAGCTAACGTAGCTCAAGATAGTTTATTTAAATGATTAGCTTTGTTAACAAATTTCCTGATCACAATGTAGCTGTATATCGAGGATCGAGGTGAGGGCTAACTTATGCCACCTCATCCTATAGTTATGTCACCAAGATGGCACAGGCACAGCAATTGTTCAACACTCCACTTCCATCAGTAGATAGTAAATACAGCCAGGTTCCCACTGCAATGGCTTGGATCGGAGATGGCTCCATTCTTAGCTATTCAACCCCTTAGGTTGGGTGGTCAATAGTGTAAGCCAGGCATGCTCAACCTGCGGCCCTCCAGCTGTTGCAAAACTACAACTCCCAGCATGCCTGAACAGCCTACAGCTATCAGCCTACAGCAGGGCATGGTGGGAGTTATAGTTTTACAACAGCTGGAGGGCCTCAGAGGGCCGCAAAATTTCTTTACAAAATGGATTTTTTATACACAAGTGTTGAAATATTAAATATATATATACAGTAAACTTGGTATATCCATTATCATTTTGACCAGCAGAATAAAGTTGGTATGTCAATTATACTATACGGTTAATGTTATAAAAAAATACATCAAAAGAAATTCCAGCTGTTTTGTTTATCTCTCTGATAAAAAATGATCAAAAAGTCCCCAAAAATTATACCAATGAAAGCTACAGGTCCTTCTACAAAAATCAAGTTGTCTCAGAGCTCAAAACATTAAAATAAGGCATCTACAGAATATGATGACACAAAAAAATTAATTTATAACAAAGTGATTTATTTTGCACAAAAGTAGTAAAACATAAAAATTACACAAATTTGGTATCACTATAATCATATGAGTCTACAGAATAAATTTAACATGTGAATTGTACCACATGGTGAACAATGTATAAAAAAAAAAACTATTCCAGAATTGCTGGGCGATTATATATTCATATTGCCTCCTAAAAAATAAATTAAAAAAAAAATCATTATGTAATACCAATGAATGCTACAGCTTGTCTTGCAAAAACAAGCCCTCACATAGAAAAAAATATTAGAAAATTAAAAAGTTAAAGAAATGTATACCTCTTGAAATGCGAAAAATGACAAAATTGCTTTACTCTAAATGTCTAAAACAGGCTGTTCCTAAAGGGGTTAAGAACCAAGCAATGCTATCTTTACTGTGATACAACTTTGCCTAATTTGTGTTGCCCATTTCATATGAGATTTTATTTATCAACATTTTACTCAGTAGTACCATCAATTAAAGTGAATCTCTGACACTAAAGTAAAAATAAGATGAGGAATCTATATCGCTTCCATGCAATGCCACTTTACATTTTTACACAGTTGACATGTTGCAGACAGAACCAATGATCAAGCTGAAAAAGAATCATTTTCAGAGGAATAACTCTACCAAATAGATGTGATTTGATATATTTCCTCTATTATTTTCTCTTACCGTATAAGTCATATCTTTCTAGCTGTACTCTCAAAGATGTCTTACCCGTATGGATTCATTACCTTGCGCAGCAGGTTATAAAAAGCCAGAGGTATGGCACTAAAAGTGTATACTAGACATAAATTATACAGTACATTTGGAAAGCATTAAGTTCACAGTTGCTTATGACTTCACGTTTCAGCACAGACACTCATCTACCATTCAAATCCCAAAGCAGGGCAAATTCTCATAAGGGTACAGGTTTGCAAAAGTAGAATTTTATACCTCACTACCAACTAAAGTATTTCTTCTTTTATCTTCTTTTATTTTACAAGTAGAGTGGTTTAAAGAAACTTTAGGATAATATAAATTATGCATGTTAGAATAAGCTCACTATAAAAATGGATCATTGATTGCAATAATGAATTACTATATGAGCAAATTAAAAGGGAAGTTATTGAGGGATGGGGAGAACACAATGTCAACTTTTTTCCTGACCTTAATCAAATCAATTTTTTTCTTTTACTAGTTCTTCAATAGGCGGTGTTCTCATACTGATGTTACAGTAAAAGGAAAAAGCAAGAACAAAAGTGTTGAAACTCCTTCCTTTTCTCAGTTTAAGCTGGAGTCAAGGATGGAGTTACCTACAGCTTGTAGAATGGTGGTCCTGTAGGAAGGACATCTGTTGAAGGCATATGAGTACAGAGTATAGAATTCACAGTACAATGGGAATAAGAGGAGGAAATCCAGGGAGAAATAATGGAAATCCTGCACAAAAAGCTCAGATCAAAGATCATACTATTCTACAATATTTTGTAAAAGCAGATAAGACATTTAAAGCAAGACTTAAAGGGAATCTGTCACATTGAATATGCCCTTCAATATGCCAGCTGCATGTTATAGAGCAGGAAGAGTCAAGCAGACTGATATATTGTTTTGTAGGAAAACATTCAGTATATTTGTAATTGACTGATTGAAATCCCTGCTCTTTCTATGTATAGGAGTCCAGTGGGTGGTCTCCTAAGCATAGGTCGTTTACAATTTCTCTGAGCATTGCATGGTCTGACCCTGGGTTGAATTTTTGGGGATGTCAACACTCCTATGCAATTTGTAAGCTGTATTGAATGCTCTTACTTGTGAATAGTTGTTCTCATTATACAAGGATAGAATTTCAAACTCTTTGCAAATGGTCTTATAACGATTCCCTGATTGATGCTCAGCAACAATTGCTTCTCTAAAGATATCACTGATGTCTTTCCTCCCTGGCATTGCGTTCATACACTCCTGAATGCTCCAGACCAGCAACCTGCCAGATCTTCTGTTTTTATGGAGGTGGTCACACTTCATGATGTTCAATTAATCAAGGCATTTGTTTAGCAGCACCTGGCTGCTTCCTACCCTCTGAATTCCTATGGAAACAGTAAGTTCACACTTTTTTCACAGCCCCTGCATTTTGGCCTAGTTTTTGTTAAATAAATAGTGAACAATCTGTCATGGGTTGTTCATCTGAGGTATCTACCTAATTTTTAGGCCTTGTAAGGGCCAAATGCTTTTCTTTATTTTTTTCTGTGGACTCCACAGAGGACACAGTCTTTGCTCATTGCCCAAAGTAACTGTTTAAAAATTACATTTCTTATTGTAATAACAAAAGGCCATTCAATACTATGGAAAACCCAAGTCTAAGGAATGATTTCATTGCATCAGCTGGACATTTATTATTGTCTAATTCATTATAATTTATTTTAGGACATTTTTGAGTTGTATGTATAGTCAGACCATTTTAATTATGCTTAGCACAGATGTAATATTTGTAGTTTCCATGGTTTATAGTTTCTGACTCCAACATTTTATTTTTCATTCATTGTAAAGTGTGATACTGAAGACATTTGTTATCTATTATTAATTATTTAAAATTTTACACATTTAGCTTTTGGAAAGTAATAAAAAAATCTATCTGCCTGCCTCATTTCCCAGGAGATTTGTGTGTTGTCTTATACAGTCTACAAGCAAAAGCTTTCTCAACGTCAATATATTGAGGAACTCTATTGATGTAACATTGATTTTAAAGGCTAGTAAATAATATTGAGATTTCATTTTTTAGTTATTAATCAGTTGTGTATAGATTTAGGGGGTCATTTTTTAACCTGAAATACTCCTAAATTAGGCTTATTTCAGGTGCAGATTGTGGCGCATCACCGCAATCTGCAATTTTTCCCCGCTCACACCAGGTCTTAAAAAGTACATGTGGAATGGGCAGGGAAGGGGACTGGCAGGTAGGCCTGTCTCACTTATCATTTTCTATGACTGGTTTAGCCGTAGAAAATGGTCTAAATGTAGGACAGCAAGGAAGCTGTCTTACATTTAGAAGCGGTGCTGGATGCGCCGAAGTTACTGGAGTCTAAAATATAAAAAGTTTTAGATTAATACTTAGCAGACTTTGCAATGTAGATCAAGGACCAGCTACAGATGTTCTGGGTTTCTGCCAGGCAATGATCCTAACATAGCATAACCCTGAAAACATTTTTTCCTAAAATACATGTATTTCAGGTACTCAATCTGGGATTTAAAAAAATATGGCCTAGATTTAGTATATGTGCCAAAAAAATTGTGTAAAAAGTGTCACAATTTGGTGTAATTTGGTGCATCCAGAGCTTCTGTGCTTTTTTCAACATGCTCAATTTGAGGATAGGGCATAGTTTAAAGGGAGGAGCGTCAAGAGAAAGGGGCATAGCCTAATACTAGCTTTTCTGTGCTATAATTGTGCCACAATTCTGACTTACAATCTGTTTCAAAGGATTCCAGTTGGCAGAGGGTCAGAGAAAAGCGTCCATCCCTGCACCAGATTTGTCATCCAGCTTGAGCCTCTGGGATAAATCTGGTGCAGATCTAGACAGGAGGTCAAAGCTTACACTATTGTTAGGATTAGCAAATCTGGGCCATTGTGTGAATTCTTCAATTAAAACAAGGCAATGATTGCAATGTCTAAAAAAGATTAATTATACACGTGCTAAGTCACATATGTATAAAATATTATGTTTACATTGAGGAGTAATTATTGTCCCAGGTAATAAGGCAGCACAGGAAGAGTCCTTTTCCACAAAAGACCATCAGAATTATCATATGATTTGTTCACCTTTATAGCATAATTATGGTGGATATCTGTTAAAAAGGAGTCATTGAGGTATAGGAGGTAAAATATTACAATAAGAGGCAGAAGCATATGAAGCCGTCAAAAATCCTGTTACAATTTGCAACAACTATGACAGCTTTTTGTAAACACTTCCACATGTACCTGTCAGGAAGAAATACACTTGGCATACATATCCATTACATGATAACTGAAATGTCATAAAATAAATTATGCAATCTTACAATGTTAGCTTGCAACATTTCACTCTTTATCAAAAGCCTCCTATACTGTGTCTATTTTAGACATTCTACCTCTACACTGTAGGCAAGCTCTGTCCTACTGTGGCATTAGCTGGACGAAATGTCTTTGCATGGACTGCATAAGGTGAACATCTGCAGACTTTAAAAGGGTTGTCCTACAAAAATATTCTACAGTTTTTAAACCAGCACCTTCATATGAATATATTTTGTAATTGCATGTAAATAAAGATGTATTATAGCGACTGAGTAATTCAATGAAATCTATTAGTGTTGATCGAGCACCAAAGTGCTCGGGTGCTCGGGGCGAACACTGGTCAGAGTCTGTACTACTTACCCATCTTCCTTTCAGGGAGCAGTGCAAAATTAGTACTATTCTCTCTCAATTGACTCACTTATTTTAACCTAGTAACTAATAAAAGTTATGTTTTAACTAGCTCACAAAGGCATACTCAGTATAAAGTGGTAAATTAGTGATAACACTGAGTCATCGATTAGTTGGTAATTTTTACAAATAAACTTCTTGACCCCGATTCAAAAGTATATGCAAGATGTCTAACTTATACCAGCTGTAAATATATACTTACATACAGGAGATAGCCAGGTTATACCTGCATGGTCCATAAAAATAGATATTATTATTTCAGAATGTTATTCAGATACAAAGAATGCGTTTCACCTCATGCTTTGCTGCTTGGATAGTTGCCTACCTGAGATATCTAGTAGGGGAGGAGACTTGAACAGGGCTGGTTCTAGCTTTGTTAGGAGGTTGTCACGTACACTAGATTATGTGTTATTATGAATGTTTTTTTATTATTCATAAGAACAAAGATGGCAAGTCCCTAAGTAAACATGGCTTGGGTGCGTGCACCATTTTCTATAACGTCCAATCCAAAATCCTTCATATGTACAGCATAAAATGTACAACAAAAATAACAAGATGATCATTATAGAAGCTCATAAATAGTGGAGCAGACCATTTTTTTATACTCCACATGATTTTGGCAGCAGAGAACAGAAGGAATGTAGACCTAAGTAATTGGTCAGCCAAGGATCAGGTGCCTAATTGTCAGTGATAAGATTTATTGCACACTTCCTACTCTAATTACAAAATTTTCTGCACCAAAGCAGAACACCTAGGCCATGATACCTTCACTCCAGAATTCTGGCATCAAAAAGTCCCAAAATAGGGCATTTGCGACTTTTCACACTAATTTGCGCATAATTTTGCGACTTCTTTACATGTGTACACCACTCACTCCAGTTTTGTAAAAATGGGCGTGGTTAGCCATGTTAATGAGTTTCACTCCAGATTTATCATTGGGACTTTTTTAAAAAGTCGCAAAAAAAGTCGCAAAAAATTCCCAATTTCACTCCAGTGAGGACCATGCTTATCTTATGCGACTTTTTAATAGAACATGCGACTTTTTGGTAAATATGTGCGACTTTTGTAAAGCCGTTTACTGAAGGATGAACTGCTGCCATCAAACCACATTTATCACAGTATTAAAGGACCATTAATAAATGTGACTGAGCCAAAAGTATTGTAAAAAAGTTATGTAAATTGGAGTAAGATGGAAGTGTAATGATAAATCTGGCCCATAAAGTTGAAAAGCATCATATCTTTGTAAGGAACCTCTGCTTCTTGTACTGACATCTAGTGGTCAACATAAAAATGGCTGCATTTTTTTGTAACAGCTGAGAACAATTCTTTTTTTTTTTTTTTTATTCTTTATTTAATTATCAAGGAAAATAAAGCAGCCCAATGGGTCGCTACAGACAAATGTTGGTAACATACCAATAAAACAAAATACAAACAGGTAAAGAAACTGTCAGAGAACAAAAGTACCAGGAATTCTAACCCCAAATAATCAAATATGATAGTGCCTTTAAAAATAAAGCCAATTCAAATACAGATAAAATCTAGTCATACATAGTGATGAGCGGCAGGAGCAATATTCGATTTTGTGATATTTCGCTAAGATTTGGTAGAATATTCGTCATATATTCGCGAATTCGCGAATTTGCTATTATTTTCTTGATTGCAAAAATCAGCAATGTAATATTCACATAACGCACACGAAATACAGGCGTGGGTCACTGTAGATACATTTTCAAACTGCTCGAAGTTTACTGAGACTGGAGAAAATGGTTGGCACGGCAGAACATTACAATAGCTTTATATGCAGATAGAGTGCTCCAATATATTCGCGATTGCGAAATTGGCACTAATGATGCGAATATTTTGCCACAATACGTGCAACTTCACATTTTAACAGGTACGACTACATATTACTAATTGGTGCACTAAGTATTGTTGTGAACTTGTGATATCACAGCACTATGTATGTAGCATGTATGTATGGACAGCAGAACCTTTCACACTACCTAACACCCTGCACTGCTACACTATATCACTATCTAACCTACACTGACTATCTCCCACTAACTATCTGTATTATATATATGAGCTAACTAACTATCTAGTGTAATTTGACACAGGAAAGCAGAGAGCACAGCATTGACACTGCTGTCTCTCTCAGAACTGTAATAAACTGTAGAAAATGCCTGCTGGGGAGGTTCTTATATACTAAAGGGGTAGGCAACTTTCTTATTGGTTGCTAGGGATGTTGCTAAGCTCAGACAAAGACATTGCAGCCTTCTCATTGGCCCACAAGCAAAAAGGGAGGTTACTGATGAAAAAAAAAGTAGAATATTCGAAAATATGAATATATATCACTATATTCTAAATAACAAGAATTTTCAAACTCGCGCCCAACACTAGTCATACATATGTGAATACATTTGAAAGATAAAACAATCAAAAGTTCCAAATGTTGCCCAAGCTAATTATTCAGTTTATGTTTTAGTTGGGCTGTATTGTACATAAGCATGATGATTTACATCTAAATATAATGGTTAACATTTACATTTTCTGTTAGCTACAGCTAGTGTCGAAATATAGCATCTCTTAACCACTCCCAGCATTTATCAATTCTGACTGTGTTGACTGATTTAGTTCTGGCTTCCAACAAGTTAATCACTGATGAAGCTTCCAGGATGTACCTTGAATGAGAATCTGCCCCCTCTGCTTGCTACTATGCTGATCTTTGATGTCAGGAACTTCTTGGCTCATTATATTTGAATGTTCTGCATCCCAAGATGTTGATATTGAGTCATCATGTTGTTTTCTGGTGTTACATGAGCAGGGGTGGTTAGTGTAGGCAGTTGGTGACTCTTTCTGTATGGATATATGAATATTGGATTTAAGACTATTGACTGTTTCAAACAATCCAGATTACACAATTGTTTACTGTTCAATAGAAGTTGCATTTTCAGGATCTATAGTCTACAACTGACTAAACTAGACTGAACTACGGTTTGGTCTACCAGTACAAAGCAAGGTAAGGATATTGGCAATGATTGAATAGTTTTGCTATCTTAAAATAGAACTTCTTCATTCGTCAGGCTTGATTAATCATTAGCACTAAAAACGTAAAATCAAAAGAAAGTTTGAAGCAGGAGCCAAAATCAACAAGATGGATGCTGTCTAAGTAATTGTGGAAAACCTGAAGCTTCCCCTGCCAAACTCTTTTACAGGACAGGGTGTCCTCCGACCTTTACAAACAGATACCCCACTTCAATTCATTTAGAACAAATGAGCTTCCTCTGATTACATTTTAAAGAAAATTACTGTATCTGTATATATTGTAATCCCTCAACCAAAGCAGGGGCTGCAGGAGGATCATATCCAATTCCCTTGGTGTAAATGAATGGTATTGCTTATGTCATTGTAACTATTCTTCAGTTTCCATCACAAATCTATTTCAAAATACACATATAAATACACATCTTGGTCTTCAAGAGAGATCAAGATTTCATAACTTTGGGGGATCTGATTCCAGTTCTAAATGTAAGACAGCTTCCGTACAGCACTGTGCTTGAAAAGCTGGGAGGAGGCTAGGGCACTAATTGGAGCATTGGGGCTTCCTCAAAAAACTGATTAGCTGGGGTGTCGGGAGTTGGAACCCCACCAACCTCATATTGATAGCTTATCCTGAGTGTAGGTTATCAATATGCAAATCCCAGAGAACCCCTTTAACTGCGCCTCAAGCTGAAATTTAATTGCTGGGTATGTTTGGAATTGTTAAATTTGATGGAGCATTGGTAGCTAGTAGTGATGAGTGGCATAGGCAATATTCAAATTTGCGATATTTTGCGAATTTTTGGCCCGAATATTAGCCATAAATTTGCAAATTCAAGAATTCGTGATCTCCAGTCATTATTTACTTGATTGCGAAAATCAATGTAATGTAATATATTCGCGATACAAATTCGCGATTAGAATATTCACGATCAACACTAAGGGATAGGCAACTTTCCTATTGGTTGCTAGGGATGTTGCTAAGTGCCGATATTCGCGATAAATTCGCGATTAGAATATTCGCGATCAACACTATTCACGAATACGAATATATATATATAGCACTATATTCTAAATATTCGCGAATTCTCGAAGTGGCGATATTCGCGATTAAAATTCGCGATTCGAATATTCGCGCTCAACACTAGTAGCTAGCTGATGTTTATGGGGAATTTGATTAATCAGGTATTGCACAAACATCTCAATCATAAGTTAAGCATATATGTAATCTATTTTGCAGGCTTGTATTTGCTACACTGCTTCTTCAAATTAATGTCGCCCATTGGTGTTTTTGTAGCATATCACTAAACATCATAGTAACATTGTAGTAATGTCAGGTATTAGGTTCAAATGAAGAGAGTAATGTCTGGTAAGTGAAAGCACAATTAAAGTCTAGAAATTGAAAGATATAATTAAATCTCTAGGATTTGAGAGCAGCAATCTTTCAGCAAGCTTGTGTATTAACAAATGAGTAATAACAGTAAAAGTGGAAATGAAATCTGAATAAAAGTTAGAAAACAAGTATCAGGAGACAGGTAATAAACTATATTATGAAAATGAGTGATTCACATACAGTATAAATATAATAGTATATATTAATAATTTATTAGCCTGCCAGGTTTGCAAAGCTTTGTTTTCCAGTGCGACTCCCAGGTTCAGACTTTCTCACTAAACACATCTAAAGAATCAGAAAATTTATATTCTTTGGTACAAAAAATCTATTTCCTCTAATATGATATACAGTACATTCAGAAAGTTTTCAGACCCTTTCACTGTATTCAAATTTTGTGAAATTGTGGCCTCATTCTACAATTAAACAAAAAGTCAAGTTTCACCCATCAATCTGTACTAGTCAGTACCCCTTAAAGAGAAAGCGAAAATAGAATTTTAGAAATGTTTGCAATAGGGCTGAAACGATTACTCAATTGAATCGAGTAATTCGACACAAAAAAATCCTCGATGCAAATTTTTGGCACCGAGGATTCGTTTGTGTCATGTGACCATGGAGCGGGAGTAAAGCGCTTGCTACTACTCACCGCTCCTTAGTCACCCGCCGGTCTGCACTGCACTGTCCTCCTGATACATTGCTGCGTGACGTCAGGACGACAGTGCAGCGCGCAGAGAAGAAGACAGAGGAGTTGTGGAGCGGTGCCCCTACAGGAGAGGTAAGTATTAAAGGGCTGCTGGAGACTAGGAGCGGAGATGGTGGCACTAGGGGAACTGAAGGGACACTGGCATCGGAGGGGATGATGGCACAGAGGACTTATGGCATTGGGGACAGATGGAACAGAGAACTGATGGCACATAGAGTTGATGGCACAGAGGATTGATGGCACTGGGAGACTGATGATACAGACGACTGATGGCACAGAGGATTGATGGCATGGGGGGTGATGGCACTGGGGGAAGCTGATGGCACTGGGGGACTGATGGCATGGGGGGAGCTGATGGAACATAGAGCTGATGGCACAGAGGATTAATGGCACTGGGGGGTGATGGCACTGGGGGAAGCTGATGGCACTGGGGGATTGATGGCATGGGGGGAGCTGATGGCACATAGAGCTAATGGCACAGAGGATTAATGGCACTGAGGGTGATGGCACAGAGGATTGATGGTATGGGGCGGTGATGGTAGTGGAGCAGCTGATGGCACTGGGGGACTTATGGCACAGAGGACTGATGGCATAGAGGATTGATAGCATGGGGGCTGATGGCACTGGAGGACTGATGGAATGGGGGGAGCTGATGGCACTGAGGGTAGGGTGATGGCATGGGGCAACTGAAGGCACTGGGGGACTGATGGCACTGGGGGAAGCTGATGGCACAGAGGACTGATGGCACAGGAGTCTGATGATGGCATGGGGGGGTCTGATGACATTTAATAAAGGAAAACGTTTTTATTCGTTTTTTCTTATTAGAGTACTCGATTAATCGATATATTACTTGATTACTAAAATTGATAGCTGCAGCCCTAGTTTGCAATTTATTTATTAAAATGGAAATACTATACTATACCTTTGCTATGATGCTTAAAATTTATTTCTGTGGGACTCTCATTTCTCTTGATTGTTTCCACGCCTTGATTGGAGTCTACCTGTGATAAATTCAGTTGATTGGACTTGATTAGGAAAGGCACAGCCCTGTGTATATAAAGTATCACAGCTGACAATGCATATCATAGCAAAAACCAAGCCATGAGGTGGAAAAAAAAATCCTAGAGACATGATCTTGCGGAGGCACAGATCTGTCAAAGGGTACAAAACAGTTTCTGTGGCCTTGAAAGTACCCTTGAATGCAATTACAGCTGCAAGTCTTTTGGGGTATGTCTCTACAAGCTTTGTACATCTAGAGGCTGAAATTTTTGTCCATTCTTACATAGTAACATACTGTAGTTTGTATGGCTGAAAAAAGACATCGTCCATCCAGTTCAGCCTGTTATCCTGCAAGTTGATCCAGAGGAAGGCAAAAAACAAAACAAAAAAAAACTGTGAGGTAGGAGCCAGTTTTCCTCATTTTAGGGGAAAAAAAATTCCTTCCTGACTCCAATCAGGCAGTCAGGATATCTCCCTGGATCAACGACCCATCTCCAGAAATCTAGTAACTATAATCTGTAATATTACACTCCAGAAATAAATCCAGGCCCCTCTTGAACTTGTTTAGTGAATTCACTATCACCACCTCTTCAGGCAGAGAGTTCCATAGTCTGACAACTATTACCGTAAAGAATCCTCTTCTATGTTTGTGTAGAAACCTTCTTTCCTCCAGACGCAGAGGATGTCCCCTCATCACAGTCCTGGGTATAAATAGATGATGGGAGAGAACTCTGAATTGACCTCTGATACAGTATATTTATATATTGTTATTAGATCTCCTCTTAGTCGTCTTTTTTCTAAAGTGAAAACCCCAAATTTTGATAATCTTTCAGGCTACTGTAGACCACCCATCCAAGTTATTACTTTAGTTGCCCTCCTCTGAACCTTCTACAGCTCTGCTATGTCTGCCTTGTTCACAGGAGCCCAGAACTGTACACAGTACTCCATGTGTGGTCTGACTAGTAATTGGTAAAGTGGCAGGACTATGTTCTGATCATGGGCATCTATGCCCCTTTTGATGAAACCCATTATCTTATTGGTCTTGGCAGCAGCTGCCTGACACTGGTGTCTACAGCTTAGTTTGCTGTTCAATAAAATTCCTAGGTCCATTTACATTTCAGTGTTACCCTGCGTTTTACCATTTAGTATGTACGGGTGACTTCCATTATTCCTTCCCATGTGCATAACCTTACATTTATCAGTGTTAAAACTCATCTGCCACTTCCTTCTGTCCAAGCCTACCATCTATCCAGATCCATCTGTAGTAGTATACTGTCAGCCCCTACCATTGTAATTACAATGGGGGATGCATGGTGACGTAAACAAATAAAATCAGTTATTATTTATATATGATTATCCCTCTGGGGAAATGTAATCTTCTGACTTGCTTGAGAAAGGAAGACAACCAATTCAGGACAAGATTGTTGATCTGGTGCAAAAAAAAAACGTTTCATTCAAACGGGTAAGTCGCCCTTAATCAGGGTGGACATAGAGGTAGTTTATTATTAAAAATGTTCTTATTATTCTAATAAATATTTTGCTAATATTATATATTTATGTTTAATGTTACCAAGGAAACATTGTGGCCTTATACTTACCAAAACAAAGTAAAGATACTTAATCAATTTTAATATTATTATGTATTTACCGTATTTTTCACAAGGAAAAAGAAAAAATAAGAAAAAATAAGAATTTTTTTTTTTTATTAGATCTCAGATCAGGTCAGCAATCAGACACCCAATATTAATCAGACCTCATCTGACAATGTTAATAGGACTTCAGATAAGACCTCAGATAAGAGCCCAATATAAAGAAGACCCCCAATCAGACCCCAGATGAGACCCCCATGCCTCATATCAGCTCCCAGCCATGTATAATCAGCCCCCAGCCATGTATAATCAGCGCCCAGCCATGTATAACCAGCCCCCAGCCATGTATAATCAGCCCCCAGCCATGTATAATCAGCCCCAGCCATTTATAAGCAGCCCCCAGCCATTTATAAGCAGCCCCCAACAGTGATATTTCAGCCCCCATCAGCCTCAGATCACAAAATAAAAAAAAAACTTACCTCTCCTGCTCCCGGACGCCGCCAATCCTCACCCACAGCGCAATCCTCTTCATCTTGCCGCCGGCTGTGCTGTGAAGGCTGCACACAGCATGAGATCACAGAGCGCATTCAAGCTGTGTGCAGACTTCACAGCCCACAGTCAAGGACCAGAAAGCGGTGAGTACAGAGCCTTCACCGTTTCCTGGTCCTCCGGTACTAATGAGCGCTTCCATAATGAGGCTCATTAGTATTCGCCCCATAAGACGCAGTGGCATTCCCCCCCCCCACACACACACACTTTTGGGGGAAAAATGCATCTTATGGGGCGAAAAATACATTATGTTAATATAGAATTTAAATATATAAGTTTAATATTTATGTCACCATGTCCTCCTCTGTGTTAATTACTTTACACAGTTTAGTGTCATCTGCAAAAATTTATATTTTACTGTGCAAGCCTTCTACAAGATCAATAATAAAAATATTGAAGAGAATAGGGCCCAATACTGACCCCTGTGGTTCCCCACTAGTGACCCAATCTGAGTATGTACCGTTAATAACCGTTATTAGCTCTTATATCTGGATGTGTTTTGAATGCACCAATATCAATAGAGTGCACTTATTCAGACCCCTGAATCAGTATCCTGACAAAGTATTAATCAGGCTTGATTATACTGCATTTAACAAGCCCTAATTCAGTATACAGATCCCATCTGGCTGTCTCTAATACATTGTTAGAGGGTGATGCCTTTATTTTAGTTTTATTTATATTATTAAATACTTTTTTCTGTTCTTGCTCTACCATCCTTTATTGGCAGTGAATCAGTAGTAATATCCAGTGGCGTACATAGAAAAGTATGGGCCCCATAGCAAGGATCAAACCAGGCCCCCCACACAGAGCAGAAGGGTTTTATGGTAGTTACGCCCCTGGTAATATCTGTGACAGAAAAATCATTTGTATCCTCCAAGAATTCGTACCATTAATAACCACCCTCTGTTTTCTATCACTAAGCCATTTACTTACCCACATACAGACATTTTCTCTCAGTCCAAGCATTCTCATTGTATATACTAACCTTTTATGTAGCACAGTATCAAATGCTTTGGAGAAGTCAAGATATATGACATCCTTTGATTCGCCATGGTCAAGTCTAGAACTTACCTCCTCATAGAAACTGATTAATTTAGTTTGACATGACCGATCCCTCATGAATAGAGTTGAGCGAACACCTGGATGTTCGGGTTCGACGAGTTCGGCCGAACTTTCGAAAAATGTTCGGGTTCGGGATCCGAACTCGACCCGAACTTCATCCCGAACCCGAACCCCATAGAAGTCAATGGGGACCCGAACTTTTGGGCACTAAAAAGGCTGTAAAACACACCCGGAAAGGGCTAGAGGGCTGCAAAAGGCAGCAAAATGTAGTTAAATCCCCTGCAAACAAATGTAGATAGGGAAATGATGAGTTAACATAAAATAAATAAAAATTAAACAATATTAATTGGAGTGAGGTCCCATAGCACAGAATCAGGCTTCAAGTCACCCACCAATGGAGAAGGTCACTTACTATTATTTTGACCACAGCACCCAGACAAAGGAGAGAGGTCCCACAGCAGAGAACCAGGCATCATATCACCCACCACAGGAGTAGGCCACCATTTAGTTACTTTGACCCCTACACCCAGACGGAGGAGAGAGGTTACACAGCAGAGAATCAGGCATTTAGATCACCCACCACAGGAGTAGGCCACCATTGAATCAGACCCCGGCAACCATGTCAGATGGCACAAGCATAAGCTTTATATCAATCAGCACAGGAGAAGGCGACTTTGACAGACTTTTGACCCCTACACCCGGACGGAGGAGAGAGGTTTCAAAGCAGAGAATCAGGCATTTAGATCACCCACCACAGGAGTAGGCCCCAATTTAATGGGACCCCGGCAACCATGTCAGATGGCACAACCATCAGCTTCATATCAATCAGCACAGGAGAAGGCGACTTTGAAAGACTTTGACCCCTACACCCAGACGGAGGAGAGAGGTTTCACAGCAAAGAATCAGGCATTTAGATCACCCACCACAGGAGTAGGCCCCCATTGAATCAGACCCTGGCAACCATGCCAGATGGCACAACCATCAGCTTTATATCAATCAGCACAGGAGAAGGCGACTTTGAAAGACTTTGACCCCTACACCCAGATGGAGGAGAGAGGTTTCACAGCAGAGAATCAGGCATCATATCAACCACCACAGGAGAAGCCACCATTTAGTTACTTTGACCCCTGCACCCAGGAAGAGGAGAGAGGCACCACAGCACATATTCTGGCATCATATCAGCCACCACAGGAGAAGCCACCATTGAGTTACTTTGACCCCTGCACCCAGGAAGAGGAGAGAGGCCCCACAGCACATATTCTGGCATCATACTAACCACCACAGGAGAAGCCACCATTGAGTTACTTTGACCCCTGCACCCAGGAAAAGGAGAGAGGCCCCACAGCACATATTCTGGCATCATATCAGCCACCACAGGAGAAGCCACCATTGAGTTACTTTGACCCCGCACCCAGGAAGAGGAGAGAGGCACCACAGCACATATTCTGGCATCATATCAGCCACCACAGGAGAAGCCACCATTGAGTTACTTTGACCCCTGCACCCAGGAAGAGGAGAGAGGCCCCACAGCACATATTCTGGCATCATACTAACCACCACAGGAGAAGCCACCATTGAGTTACTTTGACCCCTGCACCCAGGAAGAGGAGAGAGGCCCCACAGCACATATTCTGGCATCATACTAACCACCACAGGAGAAGCCACCATTGAGTTACTTTGACCCCTGCACCCAGGAAGAGGAGAGAGGCCCCACAGCACATATTCTGGCTACATATCAGCCACCACAGGAGAAGCCACCATTGAGTTACTTTGACCCCCGCACCCAGGAAGAGGAGAGAGGCACCACAGCACATATTCTGGCTACATATCAGCCACCACAGGAGAAGCCACCATTGAGTTACTTTGACCCCCACACCCAGGAAGAGGAGAGAGGCACCACAGCACATATTCTGGCATCATATCAGCCACCACAGGAGAAGCCACCATTGAGTTACTTTGACCCCCGCACCCAGGAAGAGGAGAGAGGCACCACAGCACATATTCTGGCTACATATCAGCCACCACAGGAGAAGCCACCATTGAGTTACTTTGACCCCACACCCAGGAAGAGGAGAGAGGCACCACAGCACATATTCTGGCATCATATCAGCCACCACAGGAGAAGCCACCATTGAGTTACTTTGACCCCGCACCCAGGAAGAGGAGAGAGGCACCACAGCACATATTCTGGCATCATATCAGCCACCACAGGAGAAGCCACCATTGAGTTACTTTGACCCCTGCACCCAGGAAGAGGAGAGAGGCCCCACAGCACATATTCTGGCATCATATCAGCCACCACAGGAGAAGCCACCATTTAGTTACTTTGACCCCTTCACCCAAACAGAGGAGAGAGGTTCCACATCAGAGAATCAGGCATCATATCAACCACCACAGGAGTAGGCCACAATTTAGTTTATTTGACCCCTGCACCCAGGAAGAGGAGAGAGGCCCCACAGCACATATTCTGGCATCATATCACACACCACAGGAGAAGGCCTCTTTCAGTGATTTAGGCCTTTGGACCCAGACAGAGGAGAGAGGTCAGAGATTAGCTTCATATCCCCCAGCACAGCAGAAGACCGCTTTATTTGACTTAGGCCTCAGCACCCAGACAGAAGACAGAGGTAGCATGGCAGAGGTTATGGCTTCATGTCACCCGTTAGTTTAACCGGCCACTTTCATCTGGTTAGGCCCCGGCGCCCAGACAGAGAAGAGTTTCATTCAACTGTGGGTTTCATAAAATTTTTATCAAATAAAGAAGTGGCCCGTAGCACAACAAGACATGTTTTAGGCAGTTAATAAGGACTACTCTGCACAAGGGAGGGACAGGTCCTGTGGGATCCATGCCTGGTTCATCTTTATGAAGGTCAGCTTGTCCACGTTGGCTGTGGACAGGCGGCTGCGCTTGTCAGTAATGACGCCCCCTGCCGTGCTGAATACGCGTTCAGATAAAACGCTGGCCGCCGGGCAGGAAAGCACCTCCAAGGCATAGCATGCTAACTCTGGCCACGTGGACAATTTCGAAACCCAGTAGTTGAATGGGGCCGAACCATCCGTCAGGATGTGGAGGGGTGTGCAGACATACTGTTCAACCATGTTAGTGAAATGCTGCCTCCTGCTAACACGTTCCGTATCAGGTGTCGGTGCAGATAGCTGTGGCGTGGAGACAAAACTTTTCCACATTTCTGCCATGCTAACCCTGCCCTCAGATGAGCTGGCCGTGACACAGCTGCGTTGGCGACCTCTTGCCACTCCTCTGCCTTCACCTTCCACCTGTTCCCCTGTGACATGTGGGAATGCTCTCAAGAGCGCTCTATCAGCGTGCGCTTGTACTCGCGCATCTTACGGTCGCGCTCCAGTTCAGGAATTAAAGTGGGCACATTGTCTTTATACCGGGGATCCAGCAGGGTGGCCACCCAGTAGTCTGCACACGTTAAAACGTGGGCAACTCTGCTGTCGTTGCGCAGGCATTGGAGCATATATTCGCTCATGTGGGCCAGGCTACCCATGGGTAAGGACAAGCTGTCCTCTGTGGGAGGAGTATCGTCATCGTCCACCGTATCCCCCAGCCACGCACCAGTGATGGGCCTGGGCTGCCACCCCGCTGTGAACTTGCGTCATCCTCGTCCCCTCCACCTCCTCCTCCTCATCCTCCTCGTCCTCCAGTACAGTGCCTTGGCTGGCGACTTGTGAACCTGTCCTCTGCTGCTTAAACAAACCTCCCTCTGAGCCACTTCGAACAGACTGGCCCGAAAGTGTTAGAAACGAGCCCTCATCCTCCTCCTCCTCCTCCACCTGGGCCACCTCCTCTAACATCATTGTCCTAAGTGTTTTCTCAAGGAGACATAGAAGTGGTATTGTAACGCTGATAACAGTGTCATCGCCACTGGCCATGTTGGTGGAGTACTCGAAACAGCGCAGCAGGGCACACAGGTCTCGCATGGAGGCCCAATCATTGGTGGTGAAGTGGTGCTGTTCGGCAGTACGACTGACGCGAGCGTGCTGCAGCTGAAACTCCACTATGGCCTGCTGCTGCTCGCACAGTCTCTCCAGCATGTGCAAGGTGGAGTTCCACCGGGTGGGCACGTCGCATATGAGGCGGTGAGCGGGAAGGCCGAAGTTCCGCTGTAGCGCAGACAGGCGAGCAGCGGCAGGATGTGAACGGCGGAAGCGCGCACAGACGGCCCGCACTTTATGCAGCAGCTCTGACATGTTGGGGTAGTGGTGAATGAACCTCTGCACCACCAAGTTCAGCACATGCGCCAGGCAAGGGATGTGCGCCAAACCGGCTAGTCCCAGAGCTGCCACGAGATTTCGCCCATTATCGCATACCACCAGGCCTGGCTTGAGGCCCACCGGCAGAAACCACTCATCGGTCTGTTGTTCAATACCCCGCCACAACTCCTTTGCGCTGTGGGGCCTGTCCCCAAACATATGAGTTTCAGAATGGCCTGCTGACGCTTACCCCGGGCTGTGCTGAAGTTGGTGGTGAAGGTGTGTGGCTGACCGGATGAGCTGGTGGAAGCAGTGGAGGAGGAAGCCGAGTAGGAGGAGGAGGCTACAGGAGGCAGAGAATGATGCCCTGCGATCCTAGGGGCGGAAGGACGTGCGCCAAGGAACTGTCCGCCGGGGCCCAGCCGCCACTACATTCATCCAGTGTGCAGTTAGTGAGATATAGCGTCCCTGGCCGTGCTTACTGGTCCACGTATCTGTGGTTAGGTGGACCTTGCCACAAATGGCGTTGCGCAGTGCACACTTGATTTTATCGGACACTTGCATGTGCAGGGAAGGCACGGCTGTCTTGGAGAAGTAGTGGCGGCTGGGAACCACATACTGCGGGACAGCCATGGCCATCAGCTGTTTGAAGCTGTCTGTGTCCACCAGCCGGAATGACAAGCATTTCAAAGGCCAGCAGTTTAGAAATGCTGGCGTTCAGGCCAAGGGCTCGAGGGTGACTCGGGGAATTTGCGCTTCCTCTCTAAGGTTTGAGATATTGAGAGCTGAACGCTGCTGTGTGATATAGTGGAGACGCTAGTTGACGGTGGCGGTGGTGGTGGTGTCGGTGGCACATCCTCTGTTTGCTGCTCGGCAGGTGGCAACATTCCTCTCGAGGCGGAAGCCGAGGCAGCAGCGGTAGAGGGAGCAGGGGAGCCTCAGCGAGTGCCTGGTTTTTAAGGTGTGTACCCCACTGCAGTTCATGCTTTGCATGTAGATGCCTGGTCATGCAGGTTGTGCTGAGGTTCAGAACGCTAATGCCTCGCCTCAGGCTCTGATGGCAGAGCGTGCAAGTCACTCGGGTCTTGTCGGTAGGACATTGTTTAAAGAAGTGCCATGCCAGGGAACTCTTTGAAGCTGCCTTTGTGGGGCTGGGTCCCTGTTGGCGATGTTCAGTAGCAGGCGAACTCTGGGGCGGCGGCTCGCCTGCTTTGGCCCCCTGCTCCCTCTTTGGCTTCGCTGTTGTCTCGGTCTCACCACTACCTCTTCCTCTGAACTGTGAAAGTCATCGCCACGACCTTCAGTCCATGTGGGGTCTAAGACCTCATCGTCCTCTGCATCGTCTTTCACCCAGTCTCCCTCCCTGACCTCCTCCTGTTCAGTCTGCACACTGCAAAAAGACGCGGCAGTGGGCACCTGTGTTTCGTCATCATCAGAGAGTCGGTGACTCTGCTGTGGTGGTATTCCCATGTCCTCTTCATCTGGAGACATAAGTGGTTGTGCGTCAGTGCATGGTATGTCTTCCTCCACTGGGGAAGGGCTAGGTGGACGCCCCTGGGAAACCCTGGAAGCAGAGTCTTCAAACAGAAGAAGAGACTGCTGCATAACTTGTGTCTCAGACCGTTTCCCTGATATGCTTGGGGGTGATGTGACAGACTGATGGGCTTGGTTTTCAGGTGCCACCTGTGCGCTTTCCGCAGAAGACTGGGTGGAAGACCATGTGGTGAACGTGCTGGAAGCACTGTCGGCCACCCAATCGATTAATGCCTGTACCTGCTCAGGCCTTACCATCCTAAGAGCGGCATTGGGCCCCACGAGATATTGCGGTACATTCTGCCGGCTAGTTGAGGGAGTTCGCTCCCTACTGTGTGCGCCTGGGGCCGAACGGCCACGTCCTCTACCAGCAACAGAGGCTCCACGGACACCACCACGACCGCGTCCTCGTCCCTTAATAGTATTATTCTTCATTGTTGCGATTCAACTCGCACCACAATGAAATATATTATTTTTTATAAGCAAAATCCCTCACTGGAATACTTTCAGTCTTTTGACTGTATGGATTACAGATGGAATGACTGTTATATGTGAGTACCGCTTTCTTTGACAGATTCTAGTATGGGTACATATATGTTTTCCCAACCCCAGCACATTAGTTTGCTAATTCCAGATGTATGAAACGCAGGCCTAACTGTATCTAGTATATTGAACGCCAGATAAACTAACTTGGCCTTTTTAAATAAAAAATTCCTCACTGGAATACTTTCAGTCTTTTGACTGTATGGATTACAGATGGAATGACTGTTATATGTGAGTACCGCTTTCTTTGACAGATTCTAGTATGGGTACATATATGTTTTCCCAACCCCAGCACATTAGTTTGCTAATTCCAGATGTATGAAACGCAGGCCTAACTGTATCTAGTATATTGAACGCCAGATAAACTAACTTGGCCTTTTTAAATAAAAAAATTCCCTCACTGGAATACTTTCAGTCTTTTGACTGTATGGATTACAGATGGAATGACTGTTATATGTGAGTACCGCTTTCTTTGACAGATTCTAGTATGGGTACATATATGTTTTCCCAACCCCAGCACATTAGTTTGCTAATTCCAGATGTATGAAACGCAGGCCTAACTGTATCTAGTATATTGAACGCCAGATAAACTAACTTGGCCTTTTTAAATAAAAAAATTCCCTCACTGGAATACTTTCAGTCTTTTGACTGTATGGATTACAGATGGAATGACTGTTATATGTGAGTACCGCTTTCTTTGACACATTCTAGTATGGGTACATATATGTTTTCCCAACCCCAGCACATTAGTTTGCTAATTCCAGATGTATGAAACGCAGGCCTAACTGTATCTAGTATATTGAACGCCAGATAAACTAACTTGGCCTTTTTAAATAAAAAAATTCCCTCACTGGAATACTTTCAGTCTTTTGACTGTATGGATTACAGATGGAATGACTGTTATATGTGAGTACCGCTTTCTTTGACAGATTCTAGTATGGGTACATATATGTTTTCCCAACCCCAGCACATTAGTTTGCTAATTCCAGATGTATGAAACGCAGGCCTAACTGTATCTAGTATATTGAACGCCAGATAAACTAACTTGGCCTTTTTAAATAAAAAAATTCCCTCACTGGAATACTTTCAGTCTTTTGACTGTATGGATTACAGATGGAATGACTGTTATATGTGAGTACCGCTTTCTTTGACAGATTCTAGTATGGGTACATATATGTTTTCCCAACCCCAGCACATTAGTTTGCTAATTCCAGATGTATGAAACGCAGGCCTAACTGTATCTAGTATATTGAACGCCAGATAAACTAACTTGGCCTTTTTAAATAAAAAAATTCCCTCACTGGAATACTTTCAGTCTTTTGACTGTATGGATTACAGATGGAATGACTGTTATATGTGAGTACCGCTTTCTTTGACAGATTCTAGTATGGGTACATATATGTTTTCCCAACCCCAGCACATTAGTTTGCTAATTCCAGATGTATGAAACGCAGGCCTAACTGTATCTAGTATATTGAACGCCAGATAAACTAACTTGGCCTTTTTAAATAAAAAATTCCCTCACTGGAATACTTTCAGTCTTTTGACTGTATGGATTACAGATGGAATGACTGTTATATGTGAGTACCGCTTTCTTTGACAGATTCTAGTATGGGTACATATATGTTTTCCCAACCCCAGCACATTAGTTTGCTAATTCCAGATGTATGAAACGCAGGCCTAACTGTATCTAGTATATTGAACGCCAGATAAACTAACTTGGCCTTTTTTAAATAAAAAATTCCCTCACTGGAATACTTTCAGTCTTTTGACTGTATGGATTACAGATGGAATGACTGTTATATGTGAGTACCGCTTTCTTTGACAGATTCTAGTATGGGTACATATATGTTTTCCCAACCCCAGCACATTAGTTTGCTAATTCCAGATGTATGAAACGCAGGCCTAACTGTATCTAGTATATTGAACGCCAGATAAACTAACTTGGCCTTTTTAAATAAAAAAATTCCCTCACTGGAATACTTTCAGTCTTTTGACTGTATGGATTACAGATGGAATGACTGTTATATGTGAGTACCGCTTTCTTTGACAGATTCTAGTATGGGTACATATATGTTTTCCCAACCCCAGCACATTAGTTTGCTAATTCCAGATGTATGAAACGCAGGCCTAACTGTATCTAGTATATTGAACGCCAGATAAACTAACTTGGCCTTTTTAAATAAAAAAATTCCCTCACTGGAATACTTTCAGTCTTTTGACTGTATGGATTACAGATGGAATGACTGTTATATGTGAGTACCGCTTTCTTTGACAGATTCTAGTATGGGTACATATATGTTTTCCCAACCCCAGCACATTAGTTTGCTAATTCCAGATGTATGAAACGCAGGCCTAACTGTATCTAGTATATTGAACGCCAGATAAACTAACTTGGCCTTTTTAAATAAAAAAAATTCCCTCACTGGAATACTTTATGGCTTTTCACTGTATGGATTACAGGTGGACTGGTATTAGTAGGGGTGACACAAGCACACCCAAGTCCCTGATGTAGGATTTCTATGGCACAGACCACTATTACAAGTGATTAATGGACGTTGGGAGAGATTGTGCTGCAGCACTAGTCCCAAGATGGCCTCCGCCTATCAGCCCAGTAACATGTGCCACAAAATGGTCTGCACAACCTTTAAAAAAATAGCCTTGGACTGTGCTGCTAAATCGCTATTGGTCTGAATCCCAGGTGTAGATGTCTGACTTGTTTGGAGCTTTGAATGCACACTGTGGCAGCTTCTGCTGCAGCACTACAAGTCGCAAATGGCGGCCGGCGGTCAGCCCAGGTACATGTGGATGGAAAAATCACTCTGGCCACTCTAAAAATAGCCAATCCCTATCAAAAAAGCAGCTCAGCTGCAGTTGTTCAGATGAATCACAGGTGGAGGAGAGAAATTTGCTTCCAGTTATTCAATTATCCCTGCCTATTCTCGCCCTAGCATCAGCTGCGTCTATCCCTGTTCTATTCACATCGGGAGTGAGCACGTCCCGACGTGCGCACAAGCTTATAAAGAGGCTGAGTCACATGCTGCACTTGGCCAATCACAGCCTTGCCAATAGTAGGCATGGCTGCGATGGCATCTTAGGGCAAGTAGTATGATGCATGTTGATTGGCTGCTTTGCAGCCTTTCAAAATGCGCCAAAATACATGCCGAACGACGAACCCGAACCCGAACTTTTACGAAAAAGTTCGGGTTCGGGTCCGTGTCACGAACACCCCAAAATTCGGTACGGACCCGAACTATGCTCGAACTGTTCGCTCAACACTACTCATGAAGCCATGGTGATACAGCGTTGTTCACTTATTTTTATTGAGGTACTCCACGATAGCATCTCTTAGGAAACCTTCAAACAGCTTACCCACGACAGATGTTAAACTTGCAGGCCTACAATTTCCAAGCTCTGTTTTTGGACCCTTTTTGAATAGTGGCACCACATTCTATGCGCCAATCCTGTGGAACATTTCCTGTCATAATACAGTCCTTAAATATCACAAATAAGGGTCTGACTATGACAATATTTAATTCTCTTAGGATACGATGGTGTATGCCATCTGGTGACGGCGATTTGTCTACTTTAATCTTTTTAAGACATCACTACACTTCTTCCTGGGTCAGACAGGACACTTTTAATGGAAAATTTACTTTTACATTCTGCATTTCATCAGTTTATTTTCCTCAGTAAATACAGTAGAGAAAACATATTTAATAGCTTTTCTTTCTCCTTATCACTGTCTGCAACTCCCCCCATAAAATTCTGTTATGGGCCGAAACCTTCAAATTTAATCTTTTTAACATTTATATAATTGAAGAACATTTTAGGGTTAGTCTTTCTTTTTTTTAAAAACATTTTTATTGAGATCAGCAGGAGAATAAAATACAGTTTGATACAGTATACAGTAAGATATGTCAGTGCAATGCCTGTAACGCAGACAAGTGAAATGTCCCAGAGATCAGTTTCAAATATAATCCATTTCTACTTTTTCCCCCTTTCCTAAAACACCCCCTCCCCGGAACTTCCCTCCCCCCTCAACCCCACATAAAGCTATCTACCAAGTGTTCCTTCTAATTGAGCGTCCAAAAACCATGTGGTTTGTTCCACATCTGATAACAAAAATTCAATAAACTTCCTCCATTTTTTGAAGAATCTGTCAGAAGCTTTTTCTTTATTACATTCCGTATCCAATATATCCATGTATAACAGTTGTTTCATAATGCATATTACTTTCTCCCAAGAAGGAAGGTCGGGTTGCAGCCAATGTCTTAGAATACATTTTTTCACCAACAGAATAACCATATGCAGTCCCCCTCACTGCTACTGTAGTCGATGGTTCTGCATCTGGGTCACTGGGTATGTATTGGAAAACACACTGTTGTGGGTTGGGTCGGACATTTACCCCCCATACAAACTTTATGTATTGTATTGCTAGCATCCAGATCAGTTGTAGATCCAGGCATTCCCTGAGGGAAAGCAGAGAAAGACCATAGAAGCATTTGTGGGAAGCTTGTATATTTTCCAGACAGCACTTCAGGCCATGACAGTATGTCTCAGAAGCACTAAGTGTTTCACCTTCTCTGGGATATCCTTAAGTCTAGTGTGTAGCAGTGGTGATAATTCCCATGGATATGCCAAATTTAGTTCTAAGATCCAAGGGTCTGGGGTCTTTAGAAATATAAGGAGATCCTCTGCAAAACATGTAAGTTTAATTTCCTTCCTGCCCACACCTATCCCTGCATAAATATCTGATTGTATCAATAACTGGGCCAAAGGTTTAAGGCCTATGTTGAAAAGGAGGGGATATAGTGGGCACCCCTGTTCCGTACCCTTTATGAGTTCTATAATACCTGACAGGAAGCCCAGAAGGTAGACTCTCACCTGGGGGTTGTCATAAAATGCTTCCAGATAAATCCAGAAGGGCCCCTCCTATCCATGACCTCCCCCGGCCATTTCCAACTTACGTTGTCGAACGCATTTTCAGCGTCATATGCCAGAAGCGTGTGGTTAGTTTCCCTCTATACCCGCCTCTGTCCATCCTGGGCTGCCAGAACTTTTCTAATATTAGCAATTTAGGGTAGTTTTACTCTATTTAGCAATGAATCTCTCTGCCCCTAGTTTGGCTGCTTATATTTGTCTTTTACATATTCAGTTTTTTTTTCTTATAGTTTTTCAATGCATTCTTGATACCCTGTTTTAGTGATTTAAATGCTTTCTTTTTGTCCTTTATTGCTTCCTTTACATTTCTATCCACATAGTTTTTTTTTCTTGTTACTCACCCTTTTATTCCCATAAGGTATGTACTTCTCACGGTTAGAGTTTAGGATTGGTCACTATTTCCCGCATGTCCCTCAGCCTAAAGTTTGAGAAGATCATCCATATGTATTTTACTATAAACTGCTGTATCATGAAGATAGCCCCTGTCCATATGTCATATCAAAGGCATATGAACATCATAAAGCGAATTACTTCCCCTCATGACCCTCTTTTAATAACCAGTTCAGAGAGCAGTTCACAAAGAACACTTTTCACTCCAGCATGACCCGGCCCATCCATGTAAAACATGAATGGTCATTTATTTTCACCACTGACCACAACTTTCCCAGCCATAACAATTGACCCATATGGGTGTGTGTTTGCCAGGATCAATTTACATAGGGGTTGTCTTCATAATGCAACCCTATTTAAGATGTAGGGGTCCTCAGGGTCTTTACACATATACACAGCAACATTAATTCTTAGATATGCTTGTTTTTTCTTATTAAAACCCATATAGACAAATCTTTCAGGATACCTAGAGAGTTAATAAAATGAATCACTGAACCTTCTGAAATCGATATATCCTGCTTTCCTTGGCATGTGTGAATTTCACCTTTCAGCTCTCTCCTGGCACCTGTGTTTGTTCTCTGGTCAGACACTTTCACCTTTTCATTCTTTTAATTGTTCCATGTGGATAGCGCTTCAGTTTCTTTCACTCACCAGCTTCTATTATATTACAATTCTTTTTATCTTCTTTAATAGAGGTCTCCCCAGAAGTCTGTGTATGTAAATGTATGAACATTATGACTTATCTATTTAATGACTAATTCTCCACTCAGCTTAGTCCCCTACAGAACTGATTGTCTTTATGACAATCTGTCACTTAAAATGACTTTAGAGAATTCTTATTTCTTATCTCTTAGAAGTAAATTGTATTTCAGAAAGTAACTCTTACACTGATGCGGCTAGCATGGATCTTGGGCAGAAAACAAGCAAATACTGGAGTTTTTTTCATCATTACCCAATAAATAGCCCTGCAGCCTCTCATGTCCCTGTGACTTATTGGCAACAATTGAAGATAAGGCCAGACATGACGAGCACACATATTAGAAGATACTGTACATTTGTCTTGTAAGCAACGTGCCATGACTTGATATGTCCACACACTGTAGAATGCATTTCAAATTCGGCTGTTTTCTAGAATTCTAGACCACACTGTGTTTCAGAAAATACATTAAAAAATGTTGCTCTTATGATAAAAAGAGCATTACTCTACACAGTAGTTACCAATGTAAACTGTGCTATAACTGAAATTAAAAGAGCAATTGACATTTATCAATTGCAGTGTAATACAGAATATCAGTGGAGGTAAGAAAGGCCAAGACCCTTGCCATTTCAAAAGATTTACCTGCTCTCATGATGGCTGCATCCACACTAGAGAAAAGTCTAACTTCCAGATGTACAATAAAGAAAATAAGAAGGATAGAAAATGTACATATACTAAAGGCCTTTCTCCACAGAAAATGCTAACTTTATTTTTATACACTGTAAATCTAAAAATATACTCTACATCGAAAACAGACTTCAAAATCGTGTTATTGATACAACAAAATGGGGATTTTGTTGGGGGTTGATTGGGGTTGATTTATTAACATAAAAGTACGGTTTAGAGAAGGGGTAAAACAATGACTGTAGTTTGTAGCAGCTGTATTCAGACTGTAAGCCGAGCAGTAGGCTGGAGAGGATGAATTACAATAAATTACTAACACAGCACAGAAATGAAACAACAGTTTTCACTGAGAAATGCTCATATAATGGTATGACTGCTAAAGAGGTTCGCTAAGGATTGGCCCTTGAACGTAACTTGCAGCATTCACAACTCACAGGTGACAATAGTAGCTCTCCTCTCAAGCTTAGCAGTCTATCCTCTTGAAAAGACTGGTCTCTCACTCTCCACCCACCTGCAGCCTCCATGCTGCTAAAACACTTCTCTTGGCTCGGCCATCACACAAGGGCACTCACTCCTTGATGGAATATACCGATCTCCCATTGGCAGAAAGGGAAGTCCCTTAAAGATCTAGTTACTACATGAGCAACATGGTGTCCTTATGCTTATATGTTCTTATGTTCTACTGGACACAACTACCATGTTACTCCCAACCAGTCATAATGACCAGGGAAATGCTTCACCACTGCCATCTCAGACTGGCCATAGGACAACCTAACTTGTTTGCAGTACAGCCACCAAAACAATTAGGAAATGAACAGTTGCTTGTCTTCTGAGCTGGGAAACACAAGTCAGACACAGTTCAAACCTGGCACATTGAAAACTAGATTCTGCTATAATTAAATAAACAGGTAGCAATAGCCCCAAACATGTCAGAAAGGGATCATTCCGTCACTTTGCAATACTTTTCAAGTTTGATTTTCTTACTTGCCAGAGAATATGAACTCTAAAGCTTTTGGGCCCGAATGCTAATCTGTAACAAGTCATCCAGCTATAGCCATGGCCATGTTAACTCCCATAAACAGCAATAGAGAATATTGTAAAAAAACTAGGTGCCAACAGGCAATTTTTTGCAAATCTGACATGTGTCACTTTATGTGGTAATAACTTTGGAACACTTTTACTTATCCAGGCCATTCTGAGATTGTTTTCTCGTGACACATTGTACTTTACGACAGTGCTAAATTTGAGTCGAAATATTTTTACTTTATTCATAAAAAAATCCCAAATTTACCAAAAATATGGACAAATTCACAATTTTCTAAATTTGAATTTCTCTACTTTTAAGACAGATAGCAATTCCTCATTTTATTTTTTTTAGGACTTTAGAAGGCTTAGAAGATTCCAAAACCATTTTTGTTTAAGCACCAATTCAGTTAAAAAGTAATTTTGAGGGGCTTAAATGATGGAAACCACCCATAAATGACCCCATTTTAGAAACTACTCATGTCAAATTATTCAAAACTGATTTTAAAAACTTTGTTAACCCTTTAGGTGTTCCACAAGAATTAAAGGAAAATGGAGGCGAAATTTCAAAACTTCATTTTTTATGCAGATTTATCATGTTAATCAATTTTTTCTTGCAACATAGCAAGGGTAAACAGCAAACTAAACCTCAATATGCATTACTCTGATTCTGAAGTTTACAGAAATATCCCATATGTGGTGGTAAGCTGCTCTATGGGCACATGGCAGTGGTCAGAAGTAAAGGAGCGCCATATGGAATTTGGAGGCAGATATTGCTAGAATAGCACATTTTTGGGCACCATTTTGTATTTGAAGAGACCCTGACATACCCCTACAGTGGAAACCATCAAAAAGTGACCCAATTTTTGAAACTAGACCCTTTAAAGAATATATTAAGGGGGGTACTTAGCACTTTGACCCCCTAAGCGTTTTACAGAATTTGAAAATACTTGGCTGTGAAAATGCAAAGTTTAATTTCTTCCAATAAAATGTTGCTTTAGCCCTAAATTTTTCATTTTTAAAAGTGGTAACAGGAGAAAAAGCACCCCATAATTTGTTACCAATTTTCTCCTGAATACGGCAATAGCCCATATATGGTGGTAAACTGCTGTTGAGGCACATGGCAGGACTTATGTGGGCGCTCATTTTTTGCGGGGTGAGGTGACCTTTTCATTGGTACCATTTTAGGGTACAAAAGACTTTTTGATTGCTTGGTATTACACTTTTTGAGAGGCAAGGTGAAAAAAAGGCGTATTTTTTTAATTTATTTTTTACAGTATTTACCTGAGGGGGCATAAAATGTGATATTTTTATATAGCAGGTTGTTACAGATGTGGCGATACACAATATGTTAAGTTTTACACAGAAAATGCATATTTTAAGAGAATGAAATCTTGTTTTTGTGTTGCCATTTTCTGACTGCCCCATTTTTTTATTTTTCTGGCAATTGTCTTAGGTAGGATCTCATATTTTGTGGGATGAGATGGCGTTTTGATTGGTAGCATTTTGGGGTACATAAGACTTTTTGATCGCTTGGTATTACACTTTTTGTGAGGGAAGGTGACCAAAAATGGCTGTTTTGGCACCGTTTTATTTTATTTTTTTACTGCATTCACCTGAGGGTGGATCATGTGATATTTTTATAGAGCCGGTTGATACGGATGCGGCAATACCTAATATGTATACTTTTTTCCTATTTTTTACAATTCTTTTATTACTTAATTATGGGAAAAGAACGCTTTTTTTTTTTTACTTGAAACTTTTATTTTTTTTATTATGCAAAACTTTATTTTAGCTTTTTTTTTACTTTTTTTTCCCCCACGACTTTTGGGGGTCTGATCCTCTGTACAATGCATTACAATACTTCTGTATTGTAATGCATTGGCTGTAAGTGTATTACACACTATAATACACTTACAGCCTTCCTGCCTGTGGGATCCAGGGGGCTGGATCTCACAGGCTTACATGGAAGGCAGCCCCGATGCCTGTGGAAGGCATCCTGCTGTGTTCCCTGCCATCAGGTCCCGATGGGGAAGGAGAGGGAGCTCCCTCACTCCATACACCCAGCACATGCCACTGTCAGCACTGCCCGCAGCATAGTGAGGGTTAATGCAGCGGCATCAGTGTTTTCACCCATGCTGGCGCATACAGCAGGGGTCTGGCTAACAGGAACAGCCAGTCCCCTGCAGATGATTGGGCAGGCGCAGCTCCTGCACCCGCCCGATCAGCGCACCGTAGTCCTACAGCGCTGGTCAGGCAGTGACTTCCCGCAGCACCGTACTATTACGATGCTGGTCAGGAAGGGGTTAAGCATGTCGACTGCCTTGCAAAGGGTTTTGTCTACATGTGATTAACCGCTTAACCTATAACGCCGTATATGTTCAGCGGGCCTGCCCCTTCTGCGGCTGGTACCGTATCGTACAGCCGGCACCCACTCACTCTGACAGGAAGCGGCGAATATGCCGCCCCTGTCATTTAACCCATCAGGTGCCACGATCAACATTGATCGCGGCACCTGTGACTGAAGGCAGAGGGATGCGTTCCCCTCTGCCTTCCGATTGGAGGGCCCACAAAAAAACTATTCAAGTTTGGTATCACTGCATTCGTATTGAGCCGCAGAATAAGGACGTCAAGTCATTTTTAGTGCATAGTGAATGCTGTGATGTCGAAAACCCCAAAACCTTGGCAGAATTCTGTTTGTTTGTTTTTCTTTAATTTTGCCACACAAAGAATTATTTTCCAGTTTTCTAATACAAGACACGGTGGCATTAAAAAATGCATCTTGTATCGGAAAAAAATAAGCTGTCACATAACTATGTGAACGGAAAAATTAAAAAGTTTTGGCTATTGAAACGTGGGAAGGAAAAATCCAAAATGTAAAAACTAAAATAGGCCCGGTCTTTAAGGGGTTGAGAAATGAAATGCACTTATGGATATGTGGTTAACCTGATTAAAATGCTGTTTTCCTTTTGCTAATTCAAGAGTTATGATACTCTTTCCTAATATGCAACTTAGGCTTTTGGTGCAATGAGGGCATCACCATTGTTCTTGTTGTTTCCAAGCTCCACTACTTTTAGTGGCCAGTGCCTCCCTCACTTCTTTGCCACTGTCTTGGCCTGTCAATCAAAGCAGAAAGTGAATGGAGCTTTGGTCCAACAAGAACAGTGGTTACACCCTTATTGCCACCAAAGCACTAATTCACCAACGGTAAATGATAGCTATGTGTCTATGCAGGTAAATAGGGAGGTCGCTGGTGACAGATTCCATTTAAGAAAGAGTTGGGCAACCTGGATCTGGAGTTCCTCAATGAATATTGTACTCTCATCTTTTCTGTGTTGCTAGATTACATATATGAGAATAAACATATGTTACCATATGAACAGAAGGAGATATGTGTTGTAATAAAGACCATTGCTATATACCGTCAACTTTATTTCATATAAGGCTGTTATTTACCAGTGAAAAGCTGAGTATCATGACTGATCTGAATGCAATAGATAGGGTTTAAATAATATCTATGGGTCATCTAGTTTAACACATAAAGGCAATAACCATGCTTACCGACTTGAGCTTTTATTAGAGTATCATAAAGGGAACATTTAAAAATAAATTACTTTTCACCTTTAGAGGACTTCAATTTATTGCATCTTCTCTACATCATTTATTAAATATGATTCCATAAAGGCTTTACTTTACTTAAATACACATACCACTATTGGTTTGATCGCTGATAAAATTCTATCTTTGGATCAGTATGGATTTTACAAAATGCTAAAATATAGTTACTATCTACTGCTTGCTTTTTGGTGGTGGGGGGGGGGGGAGAGGAACACTGCTTCTTGCTAAAACTTCTTGCACACAAAAAATAAATGAAAAACTAGGAAACTACTTAAAACTAACTATATTAAAAGAGTATATGAAAACCAAATAAATTATTTTTATTTATTTTTCTAGAGCCAGAAGGCTATTGTGTTATATTTAACTTGCAGTTGAGGAATATTTTGGCAATATTATGCAGTAATTTGTTTAGTTAGTCAAAAATATGACATTCTAGTAATATCTGCCTTATAATTCAGTCACAAAATATATTCCATATATTCGTGAAGAAGACCATTAAAAGACTATCTGCGACCCAGTTTCCAATACTGTGTTAAAGGGGTTGTGCCATTGACACACTTATCCTCTTTCCTTTATCCTTTAACCCATAGGTGATGTCAGCTGCTAGGCCCATATGATCATGAGAATGGGTTTCCCTGTACATATTACAGGTAGAAATGAAGAGTGTGGCAATGGACATGCACGACCACCACTCCACTCAAATGGAGGAACATGAAACTTCCTTTGTCATGATTGGTAGAGGCCTCAGTAATCAGACCCCTGCCGACAAGACACATCCCCTGTCTGGCACAACCACTTTAAACTATACAATCCCTTTGAACTATACAATTGATATTGTACAAATAATAAAAAGAAACTAATGCATCACATTTTCTTATTATTTATTATTAAAGTGCTATTTATTCCATGGCGCTGTACATATGAAGTCATATACATACATAAAACAAAACAAGGACAATAAGCATCAACAAGATGAGTTACAAATGGGCACAGAAGGAAAGAGGACCCTGTCTGTAAGGGCTTACAGTCCCCAAGGGATAGGGGAAGGATACAGTGGGTGAGGGTAGAGTGTATAGTGTCAGCAGGGTTACTATAGTGAAAATTGGTACCTGGAATTTTGCTTTCCATGAGTCCGAAGGCAGCACATGAAGGGTTAATCAGGTCCCATTCTCGCCCCAGGACCGCCCACCTAGATAAAACAAAAGACAATTAATTAAATAGTACCTATAAATAGTGACATCGCTAAGCCTCCCTTGTGTAAAAAATATAGACTCAGACCAGAATGCAAAATAACCAGAAAATTTATTAGTGAGGGTATGTATGTGCTGCCTTCGGACTCATGGAAAGCAAAATTCCAGGTACCAATTTTCACTTTCCCCTGACGTCCTCGGCAGCACATGAAGGGATATGCATAGATAACAAAGGGAGGGAATTAATGTAAGGCTGCACTCAAAACCGCAGTGCCAAAGGCTGAGCTCCTTTCATCCATGTCCAGCCGATAGTGCTTCATGAAGGTTGACGGAGTGGACCAGGATGCTGCTCTACAGATTTCTTCAAGGGAGACATGTGCCTGCTCTGCCCATGATGCTGCTGTAGCCCTGGTAGAATGAGCTCTAATCGGAGATGGAGGAGAAACACCCTCTAGGCTGTAAGTTTCCAGGATGACAGTTTTAATCCATCTTGATAGAGAAATTCTCGAGGCTTTGCGACCTCTATTCGGCCCGGAGTATAACAAAAAAATATTCTCATCCAATCTGAAATCTTCTGTCCTCTGCAGATAGACTTTAATCGCTCTCTTGACGTCCAATGTATGTAGACGAGACTGTTCGTCATTTACAGGATTTGGAAAAAATACAGGGAGAAATGCTTCTCTGTTGACGTTGGCAGAAGTAGGGACTTTCGGAAGAAAAGATGGCAGCGTGCGCAACAGAACTCCATCTGGAAGGATTCTCAAATAAGGCGCTTTGATAGATAGAGCTTGCAACTCTCCAAGTCTCTTCGCCGTAGTGATAGCCACGAGAAAAAGAACCTTGCAGGAGAGCCATTTAAGTTCTACTTCGGCCAGGGGCTCAAAAGGTGGATCAGTCAATCTTCTGAGGACCAGGGATAGATCCCAGACGGGCATAGGATGCCTGAATACAGGTTTCAGTTTCTTGATGGCTTTGAAGAAGCGATTTATCAGAGGATCATTCCCGTATCTGCTTTCCGTCATAGCATTAATGGCTGTCATATGTACCTTCAGGGTGTTAGGGGATAACCCTTTTTGAAACCCCTCTTGCAGAAATTGGAGGATGATGGGTACCGTAACATTTGCATGCTGAGCTTCCGACATCCAGGAAGAAAACTTTCTCCAAATTTTCGCATACTTGGTATTAGTGGAGTTTTTGCGTGAAGCAAGCAGGGTATTAATGACCGGGTCAGAGAGTCCTCTGTTCTCTAGTCTGGACCTTTCAGTCTCCAGGCTTTGAGATGGAGTTTGTTCAGGTACTGATGAAACAGGCCATTCTGCAAAAGAAGATCGGGATGTGGTGGGAGTTTCCAGTAGGTTCCTCTCGACAATTGGAGTAGAAGAGGGAACCACGGCCTTCGTGGCCAGAAGGGAGCAATCAAAATGGTCCGAGGTTTCTCCACTAGAATTTTCTGCAGGACCTTCAGGATGAGAGAGACTGGGGGAAAAATGTAAACAAACTGGCCCTCCCAACTTATTGAGAAGGCATCTATCGCTGCGGGCTTGTCGGCTTTGTTCAACGAGCAGAATCTAGGAAGTTTCTTGTTGCTTCTGGAGGCCATCAGATCCCACGATAGTGTTCCCCACCTGGACATGATCTGGAGGAAGTATTTCTGATTTAGTTCCCATTTTGATTGTCTGATCTTCTTCCGGCTCAGAAGGTCCGCTTGAGTATTCAAAGAGCCTTTGATATGAACTGCTCTCAAACTTAAGAGGTACTGTTCTGCCCATGCACAAATCTTCATGCACAGGGAGAGGAGCAGAGGGCTCCGTGTGCCCCCCTGTTTGTTCAGATAATAATCAGCCGGCAGATTGTCCGACTGTTTAAGAACCGACTGACCTACTAATTCCGGCTGGAAGTGTTCTAGGGCCAGTTTGATCGCCTTCAACTCTCTGTAATTTGAAGATTGTTGCTGTTCGGTGTAGGACCATGAACCTTGAACCCACTTGTTCTGTAGGTGGGCTCCCCAGCCCAGAGAGTAGGCATCTTTGGTAATCGTCATAGGGGCTGCGAGCCTGAAGGATTTGCCTTGGGAAAGGTTCCCTCTTCTCAACCACCATCTCAGATCTGCAACTGTGGATGGTCTTAATCTGATGCGGGCTGCCAGGTTGTGGCTGTGTTTCCAGACTTGGAGCAGGTCCTGCTGTAATTGTGGGACATGAGCCTGGGCCCACGGAACCGCATCTATTACAGACGTCATGTGGCCCAAGGTTTTTATGACTCTGTGAGCCGTTGGTCTTCTGCAAGTAATCAGTGTCCTTATCTCTGATGATACTGACTTCACTCTGGAAGGAGGGAGATAAAGAGTCATGGAACAGGTATCTATTCTGAAACCTAGAAACACTTTGGAGGTAGCAGGAAGAATGTCGGATTTGTTCCAATTTATTAGGAAACCCAAGGAATGCAGTAAATTGATGACCTTCTGGAGATGTGACATCAGCGTGTCCCTGGTCGGGGCCACAATCAGCCAGTTGTCCAAATACGGAAAAATTTGTAGAGCCGAGAAGGGTAGGGCCTTGAACTGCAGATGTTTCACTTTTCCTCCCATAATGATCGCTATTCTCAGGAACCGTCTTGATGACTTCTCTATTGGAATATGGAGATACACATCCCTTAAATCTAGGGATGCTAAAAAGTGACCTTCCTGGAGAAGGGATGTGATGGACCTTATGTTCTCCATTTTGAAATGGATCTTCCCGATGAACTGGTTCACATACCGGAGAACTATAATCAAACGCCATTTTCCTTCCGACTTGGGGACTGGGAACACCCGTGAGTATACCCCTTTTCCTTCTTGAAGTTTTGGCACTGGTTCCAGAGCACCTTTTTGAAGGAACTCTTTTATTAGTTTTATGACACGTGGATCTTCCTCTTGGTTTAGTAAAAATCTGTCTCTTGGATGACGGACGAATTCCAGGGAATATCCTTCTTTTACAATTATTAAGGCCCAATTGTCTGAGGAAATCTTCTGCCATGCTCCGAAAAATTGAGAAAGCCGACCTCCTACTTCTTTGCTTCTGGCGTCAAAATTCTTCCTTGGTAGATTTATCTTCTGACCTCTTCTTGCCCTTATCGGACGATCTGTAGAAGAATCTTCTGTCGGATCTTCTTCTGTCCGAGCGCCCCCTGAAGTCTGATCTTTGGAACCGCTGTCTCCTGTAGGGACGAAAATTTCTAGGCTGGAACCTGCGTCCAGATAGAGGGAATTCCAGCGCCTTATCCTCCTTGTTGGCTTCGAGAAGGGTATCTAGCTGGGAACCGAATAATCTTCCTGGCTCAAAAGGTAGTGAGCACAGGTTATTTTTGGAGGATACATCTCCAGACCATAGCTTCAGCCATATGGATCTTCTGATGGAGTTGGAGAGTGCCAAGTTCTTAGCCAGGCCTCTCAACATATCAACGGGGTAATCGCAGGAATTCAGCCGCCATCTTCAATGTCGGGAGATTTTGAAGTAATTCATCTCTGCGGATGCCATCCTCAATATCCCTGCCTAACTGGCTTAGCCAGACGCGTAGAGCACGGGCTACTGGTACCGCCGCTATGGAAGCTTTTTTCAAAGAAGCTACATAAGTATGGAGCCTCTTCAGAAGATTATCCGCCTTGTTATCCATTGGGTCCTTCAGTAATGTAGAATCGTCTGAAGGAAAAAAAGGATCTTTTTGCTAGTTTTGTGACTGCAAGATCTACCCTTTAAGAGGCTTCCCATTTTTCGGATTCCGCTGGGTCTGTTCTGTACACAGCTCTAAATCTCTTGCCCGAATCCATCTTCCTGATAGGATGCTTCCATTCTTTCTTAATGATTGATTCCAAAACCGGATGGCTGGGAAAAACCCGGGCTTTCTTCCTGGGGAAATAAAACAGGCTTGTTTCATCCTGATCGGCAGATGCTTCCTTCTTTGACTCAATAATGTTCTTTACATCTTTGATAAGATGGTTGATATCCTCTCTGCAGAATAAAAAGTTATCTTCTGTAGATGGCCCAGGCTCAGAGTCTGAGTCAGATGAAATCTCGCCTTCCGAACGGGAAGACCTTTCTGCTGAGGAAGAAGGACTAGGATCCGTGCTCTTTCTTTTATGAGATTTCTTCCTCTTTGACTGGGACAAGAATGATTCCAGCAGCGAGATGAGCTTCTTGGTATTCTCCTCTGATACCATTTCCGGCTGAGTGCATTTTGTACAAATATTGGACTCATATCCCTCAGGCAGAGGTTTGATGCAAGAGGTGCAGAGAGACTGCTTCTTCTTCTGTCTCTTTTTCCGTACAGGTAAGGATTCCTCTGAATGAGAGGACATCTCTAAATTGCAGATTCCGCAGAAATTATCCGGGTGGTCGTCTGGTAGCTGCTGGTCACAGGTCTGACACAGCCTGTGTCTGTGCTTTTTGGATCTTTTTCCCCCTTTACTTGAGTGGCTGGACATCTGTAGCGGAAAAGAAGAAACCAGACTAATAAGTCATAAAAAATTGACATAACCTATGCCACTTATTAATCACCACATGAGCCAGCCTCCAAACTTTTAATTTGGACAGGCTACCTTAAAGGCTGAGGAGCTCGGCTGCCAATGCACAGGGCAGCAGAGAATAGGACTATACCACCTTAAATTTTTGAATTTGCCGCCAAACCAGGAAGAGGGCCCGCACTGATGACGTCAGACGTCAGCGCTGCGCTCCAGTTATGCGTTCCACAATACAGAGATCGCGCCACCATAGCTGACAGGCGGCCAGTGGTGAAGAAATGCGATCATTTGAAATGTATTTAATGCGCTCTTCTTGCGGCAGCGCTCCTCCGGTCCGGTGGTACATAACACCGGGTTCAGCACCAAGGCACCCCCATGGCGACGCCGGACCCCAGCCTAAGCCTGGAACACCCCCCACGGCATAGCGGCTCCAACGATGAGGTGGGCGACCTGTCCAGAATGAGGACATAAAAAAAACACAAGGGAGGCTTGGCGATGTCACTATTTATAGGTACTATTTAATTAATTGTCTTTTGTTTTATCTAGGTGGGCGGTCCTGGGGCGAGAATGGGACCTAATTAACCCTTCATGTGCTGCCGAGGATGTCAGGGGAAATATTGTATGCTTGTCTTAAGAGTTGGGCTTTTAGGTTACTTTTGAAGGTTTCTGCTGTGGGTGAGAGTCTGATGTGTTCCAGTGTATGGGAGAGAAACCTTGGAGGTGATAGTAGAAAGAACAAATAAGAGGAAGGCAAAGAAAGAGATCTTGTGAGGATCGGAGATTCCATGTGGGAAGTTATCAGGAGTTCAGATCACAAAAGTGTGGAGGGGACAGGTGCTGGACAGCCTTGTATGTCATAGTTGATATTTTGTAGTGGATTCTTTGGGAATGGGAAGCCAGTGAAGGGATTGCCAGAGGAGTAACAGGGGGAAAGGTGGATTAGCCAAGTAGCATAGATGTGGATAGATTGGAAGGGTGCAGGAGTGCTAGACGGGAGGCAACAGAAGATTATGTGGCATAAGTCTAGGCAGGAGATGATGAGGGTATGAAATAAAATGATTGCCGACTCCTGGTTGAGGAATGTGCAGATCCGAGAGATATCTTGAGGTGGAGAGTGCTTGGATATATGGTTTGAAGGACAGAGTAGAATTAAAGGTTACCTCAAGGCAGTGGACTGTGGGGTGAGCATGCAGTCAGGGACATTGTTGGGGTTGGGGGGGCAAACTGGGCAATTGCCCAGGGCCCCCATTGTTTAAGTGAACCCCTGCTTCAGTGCTGCTGTTCAGCTGAACGTCCGAGGAAGCAAACGGGCGGACAGCTGAACAGCTGCACTTTACAATGCAGTGTACGGTCCCCTCCATCACATATAAGAGAAATCATTACCCTAGTGCTGACAGTACCTGCGATAATGTCAGATGAAGGAGACAGAGCTCAGCAGAGAAGAGGGGGCGAAGGACCTGTGATGACCGCACCATCATGTGACCAGAACTGGAGGCGGAGATCAGCAGTGCAGTAAAGTAATGAAGAAGTAGACCAGCCATGCATGTGAAGAAGTATGGATTCAATGTAAGTGCAAGGGAAATGCTGAGAGTTGTAGTCCTCTCCTCTTATACCTCCTGTATGTAATATCAGAGTACATTTCAAGAGGAGATATGAGCAGAGGACTACAACTCACCGCATGTCCAGCTTGTTATGTAATATCAGAGTACATTACAAGAGGAGGTATAAGAGGAGATGACTACAACTCTCAGCATGTCCAGGCCATCAATATATAATATCAGGGTACATTACAACACCCTGGATATGCTGGGAGGTGTATATCTCTTCTTATAATGTACTCTGATATTAACTGCTTGTACATGCTGGGAGTTGTAGTCTTCTCTTTTACCTCCTCTTGCAATGTACTCTGATATTACATAATAACGGCTTGGACATGCTGGGAGTTATAGTCCCATCCTCTTTTACGTCCCCCTGTAATGTGCTCTGATATTAAATAATAATGGCTTATACAAGCTGGGAGTTATAGTCCTCTAATGTTATACCTCCTGCAGTAATGTGCTTTGAATTAGGGCCGGGACGATGGATAGGGGAGCACTCATGGCCGTCCAACTTCACAAGCCTCAGCCGCTAGGCCTCAAGCCTGTGAGATATTAGAGCAGAGCAAGAAGCCTCAATGATATCACTGCAACCTCCTGTTCTGGGTCTTGCATGATGATGTCATCCAGTGAGACCCTGGAGCAGATGTGGTGATGTCATTGGGACCGCATGCATCAGGACACAGCAACACAAGCTACAGATAAAACTGTGGTCTGCATCGCAGACAGCGGTGGAGGGGCGGGAGGGATGGGGGAAAGGAGATCATTATATATACTTGGAACTACTGGGGAGGAATGGAGGAGCATTATATACATACTGACACTACGGTGGAACATTATATATATATTGGCACTATGGGGGGAAGAATGATATATTGGAACTAGTGGGGGGCACTACAGGAGGACATTAGAGCCACTGGGAGCATTATGGTTATATTATTTACTACTAGGGTACTGTAGGTGCGTTATTATTATTTGACGTAATATGGAGGGCATTGCTACTAATGGGGGCTATCTTGGGGAGTATTATCACTATTGGGGGCACCATTACTAATGAGGGCAGTCTGGGTGTATAGTATAGTATAATGTTTGTGGACATGGGGGAGCACAACAGACACAGTATTGGGAGTAGTTTCAAGAGGTTCTCCGGGTTTTTTCATATTGATGACCTATTCTTAGGATAGGTCATCAATATTAGATCGGCAGGGGTCTGACACCCGGTACTCCCGATGATCAGCTGTTTAAGAAGACGGCATGTGCTGTGCGCACGTGCCGTCTCCCTCCTCTCTTCCTGCTCTGTTGCTGTATGTCTATGGGACAGCAGCAGTGAACAGCACGCGCCGTCTCCTCAAAACAGCTGATCAACGGGGTTGTCAGACGTCGGACTGTGTTTTTAGCACATTATGTGGGCCCCCCCTTTTGATTTTGCACAGGGCCACATTTTGTCTAAAACCAGCCCTGCATGCAGCTATTCATTGTGATAGGGGTGGGTGAGTGAGAAATTCTGTTTTCTTCATGTTAAGTTTTAGAAAGCAAGAGGAGAAGAGGGAGGATATAGCTTATAGTCATTGAGGGATTCTGAATAGTTACATCTGTACCAGAGAAATACATTTGTTTGGTGTCAGCATAAAAGTGATACTTAAAGCCATGGAACTCTATGTTAAAGTTAAAAGGGCCACTTTGACTGCAGAATACAGATAGTCCATAGACAACCTTTAGTAGAATAAGATTGTCATGGTTTCCATGGTTTACATCCACGGTAAGAGCAGTGAGACTATGGAACTCTGCTTGAGGAGGTGGTGAGTTCACTAAAGGAATTCAAGAGGGGCCTGGATGTATTTCTGGACTGTAATAATATTACAGGCTACAGCTACTAGAGAGGGGTAGTTGATCCAATGAGTTATTCTGATTGCCTGATTGTAGTCGGGAAGGAATTTTTTGGCTTCTGCCTCACAGGTTTTTTTTGCCTTCCTCTGGATCAACTTGTTGGAAACAGGCCGAACTGGATGGACAAATGTCTTTTTTCGGTCTTATATACTATGTTACTATGTATGTCAGTTGACACTGACAGGATGCTATATTTCAAATTCAGCTCTGCTATCCACACCCTATTCTGCAACTATTCAGTCCTTAACTCTTTCACTCCTGAACTATATGACTATTTAAAGCAAGCCTTGAATCAACAAAATAAATACAGTGCTTTAATCAGGTAAACTGGGATATTTGTCTCTGCAGATAAATGGATAAGGAGGTCACTGGTAATAGACTTTCTTTAAGCAATGTCAGTTTTTTCAGGACCCGCAGTGCACCAGTCACCAGGTCCCTTCACTTTGTTCCAGAGGCATCACAGAACGCAGACATAGTTAAGCACCTGGTAGCCATGGCGAGACAAGGGAACTATTGGTTTCCTGCCCTGCTATTCCAGCTCTTTTCTCCACAAGAGCAGCCCCACCAGAAGATGCCAGGCCTGCATCGCTGCATCATGGGCATGTGGGCAGGTGAGTATTATAATACAGTGTGTGTACACTGTATTCAGGGAGCACATATAAGAGGAGCTATACATAAAGTGGGCACATATAAGATGCACTATACATACAATGACCACATATAAGAGGCACTATATATAAATGTGGGAACCAGGGGCGTAGCTAGAAATGACTGGGCCCCACAGCAAATTTTTGTATTGGGCCCCCCCTACCCGCGCATTTCGCTCCCCCTCTATAATGTGCCAGCCATATAGCCCCCCAGCCCCCCTATAATGTGCCAGTAGCCAGCCATATAACCCCTCCTATAATGTGCCAGTAGTCAGCCATATAACCCCCCCTATAATGTGCCAGTAGTCAGCCATATAAACCCACCCTATAATGTGCCAGTAGCCAGCCATATAGCACCAGATGCCCCCATAGTGCTCCTCTCCCCATAGTGCCTACTATAATGTGCCAATATCAAGTGCCTCTGTCTTCCCCCATCCCAATATCATAGTGCCATCCTCTCCCACCTGCCCCCTAATGTGTGTGCCAATATGAAGTGCCTATCTCTCCCCCCCCCCCCCATTTGCCAATATCATAGTGCCAATAGCCCCCTCCTCCCCTGTGGCAGTAAAGTAAAAGTCCAGTATTTAAAAAAAACAACAACACATATACTTACCTCCATGTTAGGCAAACCTCATTTATCCTGTCTTTCAGAAAAGTTTGTGAGGGGAATCGAACCTGTGACCATTAAGATGAAAGGCAAGACACTTATCCACAAGACTGTATCAGCTGCATAGCCAGGTAGCTAAAAAAAAAAAATAAGACCTCTAGATAAGGAGAACTTTGATAGTGTACCTATACACATTACAGCTGCCCCAACACACCAAGCTCTGCTACATCCATATACAATGTGCTGGTGCTGCCGTAATGTGTATGGATACACTATCAAAGTTCTCCACATCTAGAGGTCTTTTTTTTTTTTTTTTTTAAGCTATCTGGCTATTCAGCTGATATAGCCTTGTGGATAAGTGTCTTGCCTTTGAACCTAATGGTCGCAGGTTCGATCCCCAGGGCAAGCTTTTCTGAAAGAAAGAAAAAATAAGTTTTAAATAGACAAGGGCGAGAGGACACTGCGATTCACTGTGTAATTAGCGAAGGGGGAGAAGTGAGGACACGTGCTGATTACCCAGGGGAGAAGAGGAGTGAGGACAACACGTGCTTGCTGGGCCCCCTGTAAGCCCGGGCCCCGAAGCAGCTGCTTCCCCGGTAGTTATGCCCCTGGTGGGAACCTAAGAGGCGCTATATACACAGAGGGCACACCATATAGAGAGGGCACAGATAATAGGCACTATATATAATGGGGCACAGATAAGAGGTGCTATATATCAAAGGGAGACATATAAGAGGTTTTATTTATAAAGGGGCACAGTCCAGAACTTACCCCCTCATAGAAATTGATTAGATTAGTTTGACAGAAATGAGCCCTCATAAATGCTGATACAACATTACACACTTATTTTCATGAGGTACTCCAGGACAGCATCTATTAAAAATCCTCCAAACAGTTTACCCACAACAGATGGATACCGGCCTATAGTTTCTGAGGTCTGTTTTTCACCCCTTTTTGAATATTGGCACCGCATTTGCTATTTCCTGTGTAGAGTCCTTAAATATTAGAAACAAGGGCCTGTCTATTACATTACATAATTCCCCTAGAATACAGGGATCTATGCCATCTGGACCCGGTCTATTTAATCTTTTTAAGACGCTGCTACGTGTCTTCCTGGGTCAGAATGGCCCCATTTAATGGGAGTTTATTTTGACATTCTGCATTTCATCTGACATTTCATATTCCTCTGTGAATACAGTGGAGAAAAAAAATATTTATAAAATTTACCTCCTCATTGCCCTCTACAACTCTTTCATCACTTTTTTATCACTTTTTAGGTTATATCTAGCTGGATTCCAGCTTCCCAAGATATGTGATCCTCCACGTGATTCCACTAACTACAGCTCAGAATTGTATAACAATTGTATAATTGTATAAACTGCATGAACAGCATAAGTGGGGCACACACTACAGTTATTTAAAGTCTACTTTAGGTACATGTTCACAAATATTTTTTACATAGTCATAATGAATCTGCAATGAAAAATGAAGCAACTTAACAATAAGTCTTAACTAATATTTTCCTACCATTTTCTTTCTACAGTGTCTCCATGGTAACAGACAAATATCCTGTCTAGAATACTCCTGTAGTCTCATACTTTCTTATATTTCTTCCCTACTTTGTGCTACATACACTTTGTAGATTAGCCAGAAGCAGAGGACAGATATCAGGAAATATGACTGCGGGATAAGACTACACAGAGTTTATTTATTGTCTGTTACCATGGAAACACATAGTTTGCATAGGAACTGTAGAAATAAAATGATAGGAAATTTTTAATTAAAACCTATCACTGAGTTGCTTAATTTTCATTTTAGACTTACTCGAACAATAACAAATATTGTTTACGATGGTTTAAAGAAAGAATGAGCATATTGTATTAGTCAATCAATAGTTGGCTCAGAAGAGGGTATGTCCTGCAAAAATCAGTCTGTGGTGAACCTCTTTTACAGGAGAAGATGGGCAGTACCAGTGTAGCACATCTCCTCTCTTCGTCAGGTACTAAAATCAGAATTTGAAGTTTAAATCTACAAATATGTTGCTGGAAAACTTTTATTAAGCATAGTCTAAAGAAATAAAAGCACAAGTTGATTTCAAGTCCCCAGTTTTTAAGCCTCACATAAGGGATGGTGTTTTTTTTTCCACTTTCTCCAATAATTTGTTGCACTATTCTTGCTGTCAAAAACAACAGAACTCTGGCAGAGACTACTAAACTCAATGAGGTCTTATGATTTTCACGGTATATGTCTAGGCAGAGTGTTGAATCTCCTTAAAGAGACCAGTCCTGTATGGAGACTTACTAGAAGTACTCCATGGTATGGAGACTTATTGGCAATGCTTCATGGGAAACTAATATCCCAAGGCTTGATGGAAAGGCAGATCATGATTCATAGTGAGCCACTTCCAATAGGTAGGAGATACCTTTTTGTATATGGTATATGTTTAAAAACAAGTTTGATATATATTTCACAGCTTTACTATAAACACAAGCCATGATTATAATGTAAAGAGAACATAATAAATCAGATGGGGGCTGTATATCATATTTGTGGTTAGCACCGTCGCTTTGTTTTTTCTTTGCATCACCATATTCTGACAATCATAACATTTTTTTACTTTTCTATCTACAGAGCAGTTTGAGGGTTTATTTCTTGAGGGGTAAGCTGTAGTCTGTAATGGTACTATTTTGGGATATGTATAACATTTTGATCACTTTTTATTCAAAAACAGTAAACTAGTTATTTTTTTCTGTTACAATGTTCATCAGAACAATACATATTGCTATATTTTAATACTTCTGGCATTTTTGGAAGATGCAATGCTCATATTGATCCTATTTTATTATTGTTTATTCATTTTTTATATAAAGACAGTTGGTCTTTATTAAAAATCTCCAGCAGTTTTTGTCATAAAAGGGATACATTTTAGCCTAGCTGTGAGCATATTACTTTCACTTTGAGCCATCATCTGATGGCCATGTATAGCCCTAATCTCTTAACACTTTATAGCTCATAAATACTTATTTAAGACATATTCTTATCAGTTCGATAAGAATTGAGCTCTAATAAGTGTTCATGAGCTGTCAGAGATAGGACTTTATATGAGTAGTCATCTGAGTTACCAGACAGGCCCCAGTGAAAACTGGCAGGCTGAATCTAGAGAAACTCAATAATGTACAGAGAAAGGGACTGCAAATTTTAGGTGCCCCCTGAAGAAGCAAGGCGAAACGCACGTCGGGTTGGTATCCTCTCTCCCTCTGTGCTCCTGGTGGGTAAATGCCCTTTTCATACCGCTAGCTTACCTGTAGTTTGTGCAGGACTTAGGTTGCTCATGACATACAGTGCAGTTGGATACATGTATTAGAGAGTGCACCTTCGGTGACTCCATATACTGTGTGTATGACCAGCGCTGTGTATGCATGAGAGTATGGTTTTGTGCTCTGAAATGTAGTCAGAAATTTTGTTACATCAGTCATCTGTTTCATGTGTGTCACACAGCTCTTTTTGACTCTCATTTGCTAGAGATTTGTTATCAGAGTGAGGGCTTTTATCTACTGTGGGGGTCCTGTGGGAGGGAGGGGTTCTGCTTGTCACAGTATTGCACTGCTACCACTACATGATTTGTGTTCTGTGTATTTGCTATAATATGTTTTTTAAACAATAAAGAATGATGTGACATTATATGTGTGTAACTGTATATTTGGTGTGCTATTGTGTAGAAACACACATATTCAACTATTGGTATTTTTCTGATTGGTTGTTCTAATAAAGACCAATTGAAAAAATTATTTTAGCTCAAAATTAGTATAATGCAATAATTAAAAAAATACCCTCAAATATGTCCATTGCCCTTAAAGCAAAGCTTTTTGGCCATACGAAACCTCAAAAATTGGATCAAGTCATATGGGATGATGATGTGATTCATCCTGTTTGTGGACCTGCAAGTTATGACCACTTGTCTCAAACTGAGAGGAACAAAATCCTTGAACCGAAAGACCTTAGTTTATCACCTTGGTAGATCGCTTCTCACCTAGACTGAGTTTTCAGAACTATTCAGTTCTGCATATCCCAACAGTTGGGAGAACAACAACAAACTGCAATAAAAGCAAGAGGTGGACTGTGGCAAACCTCTGCTCAGATGGATTATCTGATTAGAAGAATGGCATGTAGTGATACATTCTTTACTATGTGAAATTGGACATCATATCCCAAACCTAGGGCAACAAACTGTTTCTACACAAACATCAGAAGGTACAGTATTTGTATAACATTGAGCCAGATGTCCAGCTACAGGTGTTCCATTGACCTCACTTTGACCTCACGATTAAAAGTGGTCCAGGGTAGAACAACTGGTATGCCAACGACAGGTTCATAGACGCCCAAGACTCATTGATACTCAAGGGTAGCAAAGTCTAGTCCAGGGATGCTCAACCTGCGGCCCTCCAGCTGTTGTAAAACTACAACTCCCACCATGCCCTGTTGTAGTCTGATAGCTGTAGGCTGTGTGGGCATGCTGGGAGTTGCAGTTTTGCAACAGCTGGAGGACCACAATGGAAGAGGGTAGCCTGGACTCTAGAATCATGGGTATGTGTGTGTCAATTATCTAGGGAGGAGATGGCATTTGGATGCAGTACAGGAAGAAGAATCTCTATCTTAATCGACTTCTTCTAGATCAAACATATGCCAATTCAGTGACCTGCAGGGGGAGAGCTGAGAGGAGTAGAGTGATAGTTGTGGCACAGATAGAAGTAGTAGTGGTTTACAGTGACTGCCCTCACTCTGGAGCTCCCGGAAGCCATGCAGCAGTAAATGATGGGTACACACTTTCTTCCCACAGGGCACACCCTGCTCTTTGGCTCCCTGCCTGGTGTTAGGCTGGGTGCCCTTGGTGTGGCTTACAGCCTCATTTACCTCCCTTTGCAATAATGGTCCTACAGTGCAGGTAAGTGGGAGTTGGACTGTGAGCTGGATCTCATTACCTTTCAGACCCTGTTCACACACCATAGGTGGTAGGATCCCATGCCATGCTGAGAGACCTTGACCTGGTGCATGAAGGGGCTCCGATATGTTCCTGACTGGAAGATATTGGTGAAAGTCTCAGCTTTTAACATCAGCTTGAGGGATTAGCCAGTGTTGTCAGTTTCTTACAGTTTCTTATCATTGTGATGCACTTTTTTGCAGTGATTCATGGGGTGCCCTTGATGTTGTGAGGCTTGAAGGTGCAAGGCAGGGCTCCCTCATGATGTAGACAGTGCAATGATGAAGCCATAAAGTGGGAACACATCCAGTGTTCTTTATTGAAGTAGTTTAGGCAGTTCACAAACAGAGACAGTGGTAGTATTCAATTCAGTCTCTCCAGAGTACATACACACTACTTCCAAGGCTTAATATGAAATGGCAAACTACAGTCAGATGCCTGACTCTGAGTCTCCCTAGTAACTTCAAACAACTTTCCATGTCAACCAAAGAGTTGAATATTCACAATACATACTACAGTTGCCACAGTGGGGTGTATCTCTACAACGGGTAGCTAATCAGTTGTAAAAGCATGGTGGGCCATGGAGGCAATGTACTTTTTATATTAGCAGTAAGGCTTGTTGCTTTAGAAGAGTGGTTGCACTTTCTGTCAGCCCTTTAAACCAATCCTTCAGTTTGATCCCGCACAATCTTGAGATTCTGTACTTGCTTCCTTCTCAGAGGATGGTCACTGTTCCTCAGCATGCAAGGATGGAGGCTTATAAGAGTAGGCCTCACACGACTCAGGCAACATGCAGCTCCTCACTCTATGACTGCTTGAGCTACTCTTCTCCCACTCCTTCCTTCCAGGGGTATGGTCCAGCCTTTCTCCATCTGAGTAAGACACAAAAACTAAAAATTGTTCCCATCTCAGCATCACAAACATCACATATAAAGAGTTTATTAACATCAACAATGGATATTAACCCATTTAGTATCAAACTAACCCTTTTGCAGCAGTCCTCTGTGGTACTGCACCAATACATTCCCCATTAGAATATATGGATTATGTCATGCATAGCTTTAACAAAAATGTATACCTTGCAAAACATGTTTTGAAAGAGGCCCCAGGTTATATTTGAACAATGGACATTTTATGGTCAATTATTTCTATAGCATGTCTATTCGGAATAAAGTTATTCTATTTTTTTAGACTAGGTTTAATTTAAGAAAACTGCAGTGCATAGTAAAATTATGGATAATCCCTTAAAGGGGTTATCCCATCACTAATGTAAAAAATAGAAATCAGACATCATATTCCACATGACAATCTCCTTCTAACAAAGTTAGAACCAGCCCTGTACCTCACATGGATCCAGAGATCTCCCCATTGATTGCTTTGCTAGATTTCTATCAAGCTGACAGCTCAAGGGGAGTGTCTTTTCTGCTGCAGCTAAGGGGGCGTGCCCATGCTCTCCCTATCACAGCTCAGGGGGCGTATCCATGTTCCCCCTATCACAGCTCAGGAGGCAGTTGAAAGATGAAACTAAGCATGTGCGGCCTTCTCAGTGAGCAGGTCAAAGAAATAAGAAAAAAAACAAACAGAAGGTGGCGCTGAATAACTCCGTGGCTATGCTAAATTTTTAATTACATGCAATTACAAAAGTCTTCAGGTCCAGGTGCTGTTTGAAAACTGTAGAATATTTTTCGTGGGACAGCCCCTTTAAGAAGTATAGTGCTGGGCAAGTTTACCTCTAATTTATTTCTGAAATATCACAAGGGATAGAATTATTGGTGGCAGCTAAGATTAATGGGTAAATACAAAAGTTACAATTTCCACACAATTCTGTGATTTCCCCTTTACTTTCATTGCATGTTACAATTAGCTCCATGATCTCCCAATGTAGGCTAATTGTTTTGATCCTCTGTTGCTCTGATCTGATATTTGTTCCTTGAGGAGAGATCAGCTAAGAGATAATGATGAATGACTATAGCAGCAACTATTGTATATGTTCTGCTTTCTAATGTATGTGCTAATATTTGTGCTCACTCGTTTACCTCTACATTCACAGGCACATAAAACAGAATGCGATAGTTTCTGAATGATGTGATCATTGCTGTGGCTTCATAATATTTATAGGCCATATAATTTTAGAATTCATTTGATTAAAAATCTATAGAGGAAAGAATCAGCTACGGCTGTGAGTAGCTATAATGTGCAATGGTCCTGTGTACTATTTTCCATCATTTTGGCTTGTGGTAGTTTCCATTTTAAATAACTTTTATAATAAATTAGCATTTGTGCTGGTAAAGATTTGTAAGCATCGCTTGGTTCATTCAGGAGCTCGAGAGGAATAGTTACAGAATTCTATAATTTTCTTTTCTCTTTTGTCATGAACTTTTGACCCTGACATGCTTGACCTTATTGAGCCCTTTGTGTTCACTTCAGTGCCCCATATCTTTCCTGCCTTAATAACTCCTAGCGTTTTTGCTGGATCCGGCAGGGTTCAGCAAAAAACAGTTCCGTTACTGATAATACAACCATCTGCATCCGTTATGAACGGATCCGGTTATCTTTAACATAGCCAAGACGGATTCGTCATGAACTTCATTAAAAGTCAATTGGGGGGGATCCATTTTCTATTGTCCCCCATTGACTTGCCTTGTGGGTCATGACGGATCCGTCTTGCTCCGCATCCCAGGACGGAAAAAAAAACACAGCATGCTGTGGTTTGCTCTCCGATATGAGAACGGAACGGAATGCATTTTTGAGCGTTCTGTTCAGTTACGTTTTGTCCCCGTTGACAATGAATGGGGACAAAACTGAAGCATTTTTTCAGGTACTGAGACCCTATGACGGATCTCAATACTGGAAAATATTAACGCTAGTGTGAAAGTAGCCTAAAAGAGCAGCTTTAAATGAGCTGTGAAGACCAGGGACAACTCGATAGATAAAATCTAGCTCCAAGGGAAGGGGATTGCTATGTGAAGAACACTGTTTTGGACCAGAGGCCGAATGCCTGTTTCTTATTCACAGATTCAATGCTATGCTTGATATTCTGAATTGGAGTCATCACCAATTTTCCCTTGCTTGACCTCAACCTGGGTGGACTTACCATTTTGTGTTACTTAATGGGGTTGGCCACTTTCTGGTGACTTGTGACCAATGTGTAGGTACATCAGATGGCACTTGCAAATTTAGCCTTGCTCAAATGTGTGCAGTTTCCTGTATTTCATAAGCCGTGTCCCCTTGTTAGGTAAATCTTCTGTGCTGTCCACATGGATGTCCTGTCTATAAGATGGCTGCTGATGGAGGGTCATGAGACTAGACATATCAATCAGCCGCCTCTATTCAAATACACTGCACCTGCACTAAACTCCCAACAGTTAAAACGCAGTTAAATCACCCTCTATCAACAACTATTTTATGGACAATGCCTCTTGTTATGGAAAGCACAAAAGACTTGGCAAACCAGAGGGTAAACCTAATGAAACATAGAAAATGGCACAGAATTTCAACAAATATTAGTAAATGCTATATAGTAATCTTATTGGTCAAAAGCAACCAGAATGAGACCAACCCCTTTAAAGGGAATATGTCACCATGATATTTGACTATTATCTCCAGCAATACATACATGAGTAATATGGCAGATGATGACTCCAGATTGCGATTTTTTATTTTCCTGCTGTCTCCTATTCTCCCGTTGTTGGCATTGTGCTGAAGTACATTGTCAGGACTGCTGTTCATGCGCAATCCAGACTGTGTATTTCAGTGCAACTTTTGAGCAGGTATCAGTGCTCCTATAAGCGCTGTGGCCTACATTGTATAGTGGGAGTGCTTGGTATCGCACTCAGCCCCATTTACTTGAATGGGGTTGAGCTGCACCTAGGCCATGTGACCAATGAATGTGACGTCACTGGCCTAGGGAAAGCTGCAAAAAGGCCACAGTGCTTACAGGAGCACCGATGCCTTCTCTAACAGCTGATCGGCAAGGGTTGCAGGGTTGACCAGAGGATAGGTCAATAACAGTTAAAAAGTCTTAGAAAACTACTTTCAAAACTATATTACTACATTTTCTGATTTTTTAAATGACCCTTATGCACCATTTGGCTAAATATTAGAATTCTGTGCGCTGTAATTAATGTCTGTGGGTCAGTTCTGCATCATAATTAAGGCAAAGGCTTGAAATAAAGTGACCCTAATAGAGATTTAATTAGAAAAGTGCGAATTTTATTGTTATGGTTAATTAGAAGCAACAAGCTGTCAATAGTATTCTCTGACATGTAATTAAAGCCAATAACTAATGTGTCACCATCCAATCTAATGTAGTGATTTTTTGGAAAATCTGGTTCAAATATTAATAGGGTACCTAAAGCTATAGAAGAGAAAAATGGAGTAATTGAAAATAACGACTGAATGATTTACGCTGTCATTAGGAAAATGAACATTTGGATGTTGATTACATTTCTGACCACAGCCCGAGATCCATCACTTCACCAGCCAATAAAAAACGATCAGAAAATTGTTTGTCAATTGATAATTTGCAGATTAACAAGTTGAAATATTTGTTACTCTTAGGTTTGTATGTTGAAATGTAATTGCTCTGCGTACGTTGAATCATACTGTATGTTAACCATAAGATGAGTCAGTAAAGTATTTTATCTTCATTGTGTAAAGTACTGATACAAATGGAGAAAATCTCTCATTATTTAGTAGTTTCCATGGGGAGAGTTACATCAATTCCGCTGAATCTTTCACATAATAACCTTTAGAATAATTCAGAACTCAAAAAAGTAAGCTAAGTGCCTCCACCAGAAATATGAATGCTCACACAAGGAAAGTAACGACCCAAAGCAAGTAACACACAATACAGGTAAAATCAGTTCCTTTCACCTGAATGGTGTTATGTCTGCAGCATGTACATGGACATCTGCAAGCCTCATTCAGATCTAAGCCTTTTTTACACACTATGCTGATTTTATAAGTAATATTTTGCTTCATTATTTTGAAGACAAAATCAGAAGTGGATGCAAAAAAAGACAAGATAATTCTTTCTGCTATATTCCACCCACTACTGGTTTGGGCTTCAGAATACTAATGCAAAATATTAAAGGGGCTGTCCAAGTTATTTTCTTTGTTCTTTGTATGTTTCTAACTAATCAAATGTAACAGCTTTACCATGCACTTACTGCATCTGTAGTTGCTCCTTTCTCAGATTGTACTGAGGGTCACATGACCTGTGATGTCAGCTTTTCTCCAGATGTTTCATGCCTGTGAGAGCAGGTCTGTACAAGAGATGTCACTGTGCTAGCCACACCTCACTGCTCTGCTGTCTGCTGCTGTCTGCCCTGTGTCTCCCTCCCACTGGATACTTCAGGAAGGATTAACCGCTTCAGGAGCACAGACTCAGGGTTGAAGGATTTACTGAGTAGCTGCAGGCAGTGAAGAGGCAAATGCTGGGCACAGGAACTCACAGACTAGAGGAGTTCTGCACAGGAACAGGTAGGCAGAAGATCCTGTGTGTAACAGCAGTGTCATTGTACAGCTGAGACTTGTAGTCCTACATATACAACATGCTGCTGAGTATCCCAGCAGGCAGACATGTCACTCAGGGCAGGACTTATATTCATTCCCTCTGCAGAGTAGGGAGAGAGGCAGAGATTGTTTTTATTGCAGGTAAACAAAGGGCCAGAAGAGAACCAGGGAAATAAGGAAATATAATTTTTAGCTTAGCTCAGTTATATATTGCTGCCTATCAAATTTACAGTGCTATATATCTTTTTTTTTTTTTTCATAACTCGGACAACCCCTTTAATTAAATATGCAATGTTTGAATAGGTTCATCATTTAAAAAGTCTCGGAAAATCCCTTTAATTATTTCTTGCTACCAACATGGCAATCACATTCCGCACCACTGTCCATTTACCACTCACATAAGCCCATGTTTACAGGTAGGATCAACTCCAATTTTCCTATCTATTACATACATTAGGTGCCCTGGGAACTGAAACTGGCCCTATGATTATGTTCTTGTTAGGAAACTGAAGAACACCTATGCAAACATGTGAAAAGCATATAAACTGTTTGCAGAATTTGCCATATTTGAGTTCAAACCCAACCCAGTCCTACGAAGTGTTATCAATAGTGTTGGTCTGGAAGCACACGTGATGCCAATTTGTTGGCTTAACTCATCATGCTAAAATTACATACAAAACCATATGTACAAATGAAGCATTGGTTTACTCTTGTGGGACATCAAATAAACAGTTATAGCAAATGTTGCCTTGACTTTGAATGACTTTTTTTTTATATAGTCAATTTAAGTTAACTGCAACTGTGTATATAATGCATTACATGTCAAATTAAAGAACGCTACAAATGTATGGTATACATACATGTATATTGTATGTTTTGTGCGTGGAGAGACCAGAAATGGTGATGAATTCTAATTATACATACATAAGAAAACTTGACCATCATAAATGAAGAAATAATTGTCTTCAGCTAATCATCAAAGAGTTACATAACACTATGTTCACATGACGCATATATACAGGGAAATTTGTCAGCTTGTATGCCCAATATATGCCATGTTTTGCCGTATAGAAGATTATAGTAAAAAAAAAGGGTATAACACGCTGTATATGTTTCAGATAAGATATTTGAAGTCTTGTAAGTACATATGAACCATCATATAATAGTAAATAGAACTGACTAGACATATGCCAAGAAACAGCCCAACAGCTATGATGCAAAGGTCATGCTGTTAAAATTTGTGTTTGACTGGGTGTTATATACTTTAGTCTTTTAGCTGGATCATGCGTACAGGCTATATTGCCAAAAACATCTTGAGGAAATATTTTACTAAAAATGTCATTACTAGAAAAACTCAGAAAGTAATGTAAGTGCATATGCAAAACAACTAGTATAAGTGATGGCAGTTTCAGGTCATTTGAACAAAATAATCACAGAATGGATATTTTTTTTTTTTCATGAAATGAGAACAACTGGCTTCAACCTAATGGGCTTTTTTGTGCCTTTTTCTGGATCTCCTTTGCAGGTTGAAAGGCTGAACTGGATGAATGTGTGGTTTTTTTTTAGCCTTACTACTACAACTAATCTTGGTTTAATAGGATGCCATAAATATCTTATGCCCACATATATGCCCACATATATTGACATAAATGTGTATTTAGATACCATAATGAGAACTGTCTAGGACACGGATGTCAAGCTCGTGGCCCTCCAGCTGTTGCAAAACTACAACTTCCAGCATGCCTTGATTGCTGTAGGATGTCCAGGCATGATGGGAGTTGTAGTTTTGCAACAGCTGGAGGGCCACGAGTTTGACATCCCTGGTCTAGGATATTACATTATTGCAAAAAAGAATGAACTCCGCTGAACAATTGTGAAAAAGACTATTTAGTTTTAATACTAAGTTAAGAGTTAAAGGTTTACGATAGTATTATTTCTATGAATGTAACCCCGAGGACAAACTGTGTACATAAAAATCTATGAACAAAACTCATTCTAAGCACTACACAAAGTTGTATGGCTATTTTAAAAAAGAGAAAAAAAAACTTCCATCTTCAGCCTTGGTCACCAAAAGTAGAATTTTGATCTTCAAAACACTTAACAGAGGAAGTCCTTTAACTCTTCACATGTCTCATATTTTAAATTATTGGATCATGGACAAAAGTATGTACAGATACATGGGTATAGTATATTCATGGTGAAGTCTAAGCAGATGAATATTCCACTCGTAGACTGGAGCCAATGACTCTGGGTGGGTACTCAAGGACCAAGCATTGTTTTAAAAATTATTTTATTCTGCTATTGTAGTAGTATGCTAGTATGCACAGTATGTCATCCCTGAAAGCCCATTTAATTCCATCTAATAACCAAAACTAACAATTTTATGCTCATGTTTTAGCTTTCCTTAAGTGAGTGATTCCAAAGAAGGTTATCTTAATCCATCATCCCAACCAGAAATGTCGGTCACAGCTGTAGGTATTTTACAATAGGCTTCCTGAGGTAAAATCAAGTTCCAAAGCTTTAAGGCCAAGTGGGAGGCTAACAGTTCAATATACTGTGCAATTCATAATATATGAGATGCAAAAGACTCACGCTGTATATGAAATGTGAAACACAACAAGTAAATGAAGTTTCAGCAGATGTCATGCAGTGGACTGCAGTCTATTCATGTGCTACAGACAGTGCACAGCTGTCGCATTTTTACATGTTTTTCTGCAGGGGCTTAATGTGCTATCTAACCAATTTCATGATCATATGGGTTGTCTGCTGAGTATGGAATCTTTGCTCTATTTTGTTATATAGATGGCTCAAGAAAATGATCTCTTTTGCCTAATCACCATTGATTGGATTCATTTACATGTCATAAATATGGACAAATTAGCAATATGTAGATGAATAGTTTAGTGAACAAGAATATTACAATTGTCTAGTAATTTGATTTTAGGTATACAGCTACAGTCGAATTCTAAGAAGTATGTTACAGTAATTTACAATATTAATGGAATTTACATCTTTTTGGACATTACTAATAGTATGCACCTAAAAAAATGCCTATCACTTACATTGGGGGCACACACTTTTTCCCCCAGGGAACACTCTGGTTCTGGGGCCCCTGCCTGATTGTAGTGTGAATGCCTGTGATGTTAAGTGTTTGTATGGGTGCAAGACAAGTGGTGTAAAGTGCAATGGCCATTGTATGGTGCAGGAGTCAGTAACCTGGCTTGTTGTGGCAGAATAAACATCTCACTTTACTGACATACAAAATAGGGTTGTAGTACATCCAACTTTAGCAAAACACAGTCCCCACATTATACAGTGTGAATCTTCCCAGACGGTTTTATATGGATTTGAGCAAAGATGGATATTATTGTAATCTTTCTTCTCTATCTTTCTCAAGTCTCTTCCTACAGAATCTATGGCTGGCAATATCACTTTCGCAATTGTGCCTAAAATTTGCATCTAATGAGCACAGGTTTTAGAGATACAACTGGCCAAGCCATGTCCAAGTGTGAAGGGTTTCTTAACGGTATTCCCCTCACTGCAGTAAAGTCTAAATAGCTTAGGTAGCAGGATACCTTACTAACTCCAATGCTCAGCCATGCAGATTTCTGAATCTTTTTGTCTCTTTCTTCCTTTCTCTAGATCATCCAGAGAAAAGTGAGTCTCTGTAGCTTTTGTCCTGTCTTGTGAGGAATGGAGTACATGGAGTTGCTTCCTCACTCTTCCTCTACTAGGAAATATTTAGATTCAGCAAGGGGTGAATGCAGAATCCACACCCAAGCTTTCTGTAGGGGCCCTCCACAGTTCACTAACTCCATACATTCCATCCAAAACCATACTGGGTATACAAAGCATAAAATGACATTAACTATCAAACAATTTGCAACAATTTGCTGCCCTTGAGAAATGCAAATCGAATTAACATATGGTACCTTTTGGGGCATCATGGTTACTTTGGTAGGAAATAAATACTAATTCTGGACATTTCGCCAAGATAAAAACCAAATGGACCTTGTCTGCAAATGTAACTGTAAAGTGATCTACACAAGAGACTAAGCAACTAAATGATTTAAAATGTTCTATTTTAACTGCAAGAAATCTTATTAGCTTGTATCTCACTGAACCCATGTAGCAGAAAATGACTCTGTTGTACATGTCTGTACTTTTAAACACATAATGCCCACTTACATTTAATATTATACTACCATTAGTGTTGAGCGCGAATATTCGAATTGCGAATTTTTATCGCGAATATCGCAACTTCGAGAATTCGCGAATATTTAGAATATGATGCTATATATTCGCTAATTCGAATATTCGTCATTTTCCAATATCTGAAAAGCGAAAACAGGACTTGTCCCTGCTTCTTTCTTGTGGGCCAATGAGTCATTGGCCCACAAGCAAGTTAAGCAGGAAGGAATTATGTGTTCATTGTAAATGGGAATCCATCAACCCAACTCTGACGTTAATTCTCAATGCGCGCATATGTTCGCATCGCGAATTAAACTTGGATCTGAGTTCCAATCCTCATGGTTGTTGCTAGAAGATGATTGAGAATATAGCGCTATATCCTCAATCTTCGTCAATTATAGCAATGCAACCGTTAAGAGCTCAACTCAAAGTTTAATTCGCGATGCGAAAACATACTCGCATCGCGAATTAAACTTTGAGCTGAGCTCCAAATGGTTGGTTGAACTTGCTACTTGCTGGGATATAACGAAGATTGTGAATATAGTGCTATATTCATGAATTCGTTATAATCGTAATATTCTAGTAAGCCATTGCCAACCATTTAGGAACCCAGCTCTAAGTTGAATTCGCTATGCGAGCATTACAGGTTATATTAATCGCAATGCGAATTCTACTTAGATCTTATGACCTAGACGACCAAGACAGCCCATGAAATGAACCTAATAGTATATTTCCCTCATGCGGTGCGATTCACGCGCATAGGTGATTGCCGATTTTTCGCATGATGTAAAATACAGTTTACTACAAGAAGAGGCAGATTATAGATCACAGTAACAATTCTCATAACTGATTTACAATTGTCCTCTGTATGTAAGATAGTTTGTGTAGTGCTAAAAAAACGGCAATTACATATACGCGTGAATCGCACAGCATTAGAGTATGATATTGTGTTCATTCAATGGGTTATCTTGGTCTACTCGAATAGACGAATATTGCGAATATAGCACTACATTCGCTATCTTCTCTATATTCGACCCAACAAGCCAACCTAATAGTATACTGCCCTTATGCTGTGCGATTCACGCGCATATGTAATTGTCGATTTTTCGCACTACACAAACTATCTTACATACAGAGGACAATTAGAAATCAGTTATGAGAATTGTTACTGTGATCTATAATCTGCCTCTTCTTGTAGTAAACTGTATTTTACATCATGCGAAAAATCGGCAATCACCTATGCGCGTGAATCGCACCGCATGAGGGAAATATACTATTAGGTTCATTTCATGGGTTGTCTTGGTTGGTCTACTCGAATAGACGAACATTGCGAATATAGCACTACATTCGCTATTTTCTTTATCTTCGTCTATTCGACCCAGCAGACCAACCTAATAGTATACTGGCATTGTGCGATCCGATTCATGCGCATATGTAATTGCCGATTTTTCGCATGCCGTAAAATACAGTTTCCTACATAAAGAGGCAAATTATACATCACAGACTGTGATGTATAATTTGCCTCTAGTCTTTATGTAGGAAACTGTATTTTACATCATGCGAAAATTCGGCAATTACATATGCGCGTGAATCGCACCGCACAAGGGCAGTATGATATTGTGTTCATTCAATGGGTTGGTTGGTCTACTTGAATAGACTAATATTGCGAATATAGTAGCATATTCGCTATCTTCTCTATATTCGCCCCAACAAGCCAGCCAACCTAATAGTATACTGCCCTTATGCGATCCGATTCAGGAGTCAGTAACCTGGCTTGTTGTGGCAGAATAAACATCTCACTTTACTGACATACAAAAATAGGTTGTAGTACATCCAACTTTAGCAAAACACAGTCCCCACATTATACAGTGTGAATCTTCCCAGACGGTTTTATATGGATTTGAGCAAAGATGGATATTATTGTAATCTTTCTCTCTCTATCTTTCTCAAGTCTCCTTCCTACAGAATCTATGGCTGGCAATATCACTTTCGCAACTGTGCCTAAAATTTTGCATCTAATGAGCAACAGGTTTTAGAGACACAACTGTGGCCGCTTGGCGTCCAAGTGTGAAGGGTTTCTTAACGGGTATTCCCCTCACTGCAGTAAAAAGTCTAAATAGCTTTAGGCAGCAGGACACCTTACTAACTCCAATGCTCAGCCATGCAGTATTTCTGAATCTTTTGTCTCTTCTTTCCTTCCTCTTCTCTAGATCATCCAGGAGAAAAGTGAGTCTCTGTAGCTTTGGTCCTGTCTTGTGAGGAATGGAGTACATGGAGTTGCTTCACCTCTTCCTCTACTAGGAAATATTTAGATTCAGCAAGGCAGGAATGCAGTAATCCACACCTGGGCAAGTAAGCTTTCTCTGTAGGGGCCTCCATACAGTTCACCAACTCCATACATTCCATCCAAAACCATACTGGGTATACAGCATAAAATGACATTAACTATCAAACAATTCTGCAACAATTTGCTGCCCTTTGAGAAATGCAAACCGAATTAACATATGGTACCTTTTGGGGCATCATGGTTACTTTGGTAGGAAATGAATACTACCCTGGACATTTCGGCCAAGATAAAAACCACAATGGACCTTGTCTGCAAATGTAACTGTAAAGTGATTCACACAAGAGACTAAGCAACCAAATGATTTAAAATGTTCTATTTAACTGCAAGAAATCTTATTAGCTTGTAATCCCACCTGAACCCGTGTAGCAGAAAATGACCTCTGTTGTGGCCATGTAACTGTACCTTTTAAACACATAATGCCCACTTTCACATTTAATATTGGTTCTACCATTAGTGTTGAGCGCGAATATTCGAATTGCGAATTTTTATCGCGAATATCGCAACTTCGAGAATTGCGAATATTTAGAATATGATGCTATATATTCGCTAATTCGAATATTCGTCATTTTCCAATATCTGAAAGCGAAAACAGGACTTGTCCTGCTTCTTTCTTGTGGGCCAATGAGTCATTGGCCCACAAGCAAGTTAACAGGAAGGAATTATGTGTTCATTGTAAATGGGAATCCATCAACCCAACTCTGACGTTAATTCTCAATGCGCGCATATGTTACGCATCGCGAATTAAACTTGGATCTGAGTTCCAATCCTCATGGTTGTTGCTAGAAGATGATTGAGAATATAGCGCTATATCCTCAATCTTCGTCAATTATAGCAATGCAACCGTTAAGAGCTCAACTCAAAGTTTAATTCGCGATGCGAAAACATACTCGCATCGCGAATTAAACTTTGAGCTGAGCTCCAAATGGTTGGTTGAACTTGCTACTTGCTGGGATATAACGAAGATTGTGAATATAAGTGCTATATTCAGTGAATTAGTTATAATCGTAATATTCTAGTAAGCCATTGCCAACCATTTAGGAACCCAGCTCTAAGTTGAATTCAGCTATGCGAGCGATTACAGGTTATATTAATCGTAATGCGAATTCTACTTAGATCTTATGACCCTAGACGACCAAGACAGCCCATGAAATGAACCTAATAGTATACTGCTCTTATGCGGTGCGATTCACGCGCATAGAGTGATTGCCGATTTTCGCATGATGTAAAACTACAGCTTACTACAGAAGAGGCAGATTATAGATCACAGTAACAATTCTCATAACTGAGTACAATTGTCCTCTGTAAATGTAAGATGGTTTGTGTAGTGTGAAAAACGGCAATTACATATCTGCGCGTGAATCGCACAGCTATTAGAGTATGATATTATGTTCTATTCAATGGGTTATCTTGGTCTACATCGAGATAGACGAATATTGCGAATATAGCACTACATTAAAGCTTATGGATTTGAGCAAAGATGGATATTAGTTGTAATCTTTCTTCTCTATCTTTCTCAAGTCTCTTACTACAGAATCTATGGCTGGCAATATCACTTTTGCAATTGTGCCTAAAATTTGCATCTAATGAGCACAGGTTTTAGAGATACAACTGGCAGCAAGCCATGTCCCAAAGTGTGAAGGGTTTCTTAACGAGTATTCCCCTCAGTGCAGTAAAAGTCTAAATAGCTTAGGTAGCAGGATGCCTTACTAACTCAATGCTCAGCCATGCAGATTTCTGAATCTTTTGTCTCTTTCTTCCTTTCTCTAGATCATCCAGAGAAAAGTGAGTCTCTGTAGCTTTTGTCCTGTCTTGTGAGGAATGGAGTACATGGAGTTGCTTCCTCACTCTTCCTCTACTAGGAAATATTTAGATTCAGCAAGGGGTGAATGCAGAATCCACACCCAAGCTTTCTGTAGGGGCCCTCCACAGTTCACTAACTCCATACATTCCATCAAAACCATACTGGGTATACAAAGCATAAAATGACATTAACTATCAAACAATTTGCAACCTTGAGAAATGCAAATCAATTAACATATGGTACCTTTTGGGGGCATCATGGTTACTTTGGTAGGAAATAAATACTAATTCTGGACATTTCCCAAAGATAAAAACCAAATGGACCTTGTCTGCAAATGTAACTGTAAAGTGATCTACACAAGAGACTAAGCAACTAAATGATTTAAAATGTTCTATTTTAACTGCAAGAAATCTTATTATTGTATCTCACTGAACCCATGTAGCAGAAAATGACTCTGTTGTACATGTCTGTACTTTTAAACACATAATGCCCACTTACATTTAATATTATACTACCATAGTTACACTCTGTTATCCTATTATAGATAGTGTGCAGTCGTGATGCGGTCATGAGGCAGTTAGGAACTGCAGCATCTCATTTTCCAATATAAGTCAATGGGAAAAGAGGTGTCTGAGATATATTTGGCAAAACTTTGATGACTGCACCTGATTGACTGCATATTAAACATGTCCTTGTTCCTGCGACTGCAGACTGCATGAAATAAAGAGTTGAGTAGCGCTTTTGGTATTTGCTTTACCACAGGTTTTATTATTTGAAGTTAATCAGAAAGCTGAAAAAACAGGAAAATTCATAGTTCAGACAATAGTGGCAGACAAAAAATGCACCCCAAACGCATGATTATGTATGTGGTATCCAAAATTCTGCATTTTCTAACTGCATCATGACTGCATCACGACTGTGCTGTGTGGCCGTACCCTATCAAGTTCTGGATGACATCTTGAGCCAATTCTCTATCTGCCCTGAAAAATTCTTCAACACCCAAATGCTGGATTTATAAAGTCTGAAGGAGCAGGCGATTATCGGGAAGGAAGCATTCTGTCCCAACAACTGCCTGCTTGTCAGTGGAGGTGAAAAGCTGCAATTACATGCACAGATCACCTTCACGGTATAGGGATTAGTGATCACTACTGCCATCACTCATCCTCATACAGATTTATTGTTTCTGCCAGCAGAGTGCTGTTTAGACATCACAATGTGCTGCCCAGAAATGATTATTGAGGTGTCCATAAGAAAGATTGTTTCACCTGAAAACCAAGTGTTTCGCTCTTTTATCAGGTGATCTGCAGCATCTTTACATGGGCAGATTACTGAGAATGAGTGTTCAAAGGAAATGTATAGGAAGCTAGGGTGAAATGACGGTGGAACATGGGCAGCTTATGTATAAGGACACCCTTCTCAGGGTGACAGCTCTATTCTTCAAGATGGGCATCTTGGGTTCTTTTGGGGATAATTCATATGGATGGTTTCTATTAGCACAGTCTCTACTATGCGGTTACCTGAAAGCTACACTATCTATATAAGATCTACAGTACCTTAGATTAGGACATTTTTATTGTTCATGTTAATGTCATTTTTGTATTGATGTTAAATTGCCCACTGATTGGTGAACATAAATTCTGCCTGTTTTTTCCATTTGACCACATTCACCAACCGTGAATTTATAGACTAAGATTTAGAAAAAAAAACTAAATTATATAAACCAAAAATAAGTGTTACATAGGAAGATCAAACGCCTGTTTGAAAAGTAGGGTTTTCAGTGCACGTCTGAATGAGAGAAGATTTGGGATCATTTTAAGGGCCAGAGGTAAGTGGTTCCAAAATCTGGCCCCTTGAGCCGAAAAGGATCTACCTCCACGTCTGATCTTATTAACTTGCGGGATGTCAAAATTCACAGAGTTACTAGTCCTCAATGTCCTCCCCGGGGGGTGTACCTGATGAATTTACGTCGCAGGTACAAGAGCCCCACACTGTGGAACACCCTATGCATGAAGCATCCAATCCTGATTTGAATGTGGTATATTCTCAAGACAATGGCAGATCTGACTTGGCATTATTTTCCATCACTTTTCCTAGCAACGCTGTTTCAGTTCATTCCAGGCATACTCCCACTAAACTAAAAAATGACTATTTCAATTTCACTAGCCTATTGGTGATATGCGTACATGGATATTCTATCAATTTCTTCTATTAGTCAATACTTCAGATGCATTTGTTTTTTGTTTCTTTTTTGCTGAGCCAGACACAACTGATAGATGTGTATATGAACTTAGTGTACAGGCCCGGCATCTATATACTGCAGAAAGAAAAATGTAGCATGCAGTGCTTTTCTGTCCATCACTATTTTGATAACCGGCTTTACAAATGATGGACCAGATGATATAAACAATCCCAAAAGATCAGTTTAAGTTTCAGTTTTCCTCCAGTATTTTTTGCACCACATCATGGGTAATCTAAGCTGGATTGCCCAGTATATTTAAAGGAACCCTTAGCCAATTGCAATAGTCAGTGACTATATAGATAAAGTTTTTTTTTTTTATATCCAAAAAAAAAGAAAAACATGGGTCTTATATCCACATGCTATGCATTGATCTATAACTTCTTCTCAGCACAATTAACATGGCTTCTAAGCCTAATAAATAGAATACAGTCCCTGATATTCTATAAGTGCTATAGATGAGGCATTGGTATACATTTTGATCAAGATGCATAAGCCCACTCACCATGCCAAGGTTACCTGTCAAAAGATCTCCTTTCCATGTGCTCTCAAGAACTCCAACTGACAACTGGTAATTTTTTTTAACCCTTATGTAGTTTCCTGCTAATTAAAATCAGCTGGACTGAATGGGAGGAGTGCTTCTACCATGTTGTTTCTGTGGTGCTGTACCTCTGGGATAGTTCTGCCCAGTGCCATGGGGGTTTAGTCCGACAGCATGAGTGCTGTTGGACTGCTGGGTCGTGCTGCCTGCTGGCATAGTGTTGTAGCAGTGGTGGTCGCCATGTGGTGCTGCATCAATTTAGATTAGGTACCCATTTGTAGAGGCAACCTTGATGTGGTGTGCATGACATATGTAGATTAGGGCTTGGTATACTACTATTTATGCTGAAAAGGGGTGCTGTTGGACTTCTAAATCGCGCTGCCTGCTGACATGGTGTTGCAGCGGTGGTGGTCGCCATGTGGAGTTTCACCAATTTAAAGTAGGTACCCACTCGTAGAGGAAACCTTGATGTGGTGGGTGGGCCTATGCATTTTGATCAAAACGTATAGTAATGCCTCGTGTGCGCTAAGTAGATTAGGGCTTGATCTACTATTATTTATGCTGAGAAACTATATGAATTGTACTGAGAAGCAACTATAGATCAATGCATAGCAGTTTTTTTATATGAACACAAGGGGGGTCAGTCAGCACATCCCTGTATGCAGGTGCACGTAGCTATGGCAATTTACATACAAAAAAAAAAAAATGCAACAGCACTCTGCAGCCAGAACTCTGCCCAAGATAGAAGCTGTAAGAGGACATTGGTATGCGTTTTGATCAAAGGTAATAAGCCACTCGCTACGCCAAGGCTGTCCCATGAGTGGTCCTAAAGACTAAATCTGACCTGTTATGGGCCATTATGGGCCCAGCATGCATGCTGGGATAAACCATACTTATTAACCCTTTCTGGTGCTGTAACAGCCTCCATTAGATCCAGGGATGCAGGTACCAACATGCATGCTTAGCCCACTGTGCACTCCTCCTGGAGCCAGATGGCTACTAGCAGGTACTGTGAATGCACAGTCAGCTTTATACTTACTCTGATTAAAACCAGCCTCTAGGGCAGACAAACTAGTCAGGTATGCACGACTGAAAGGAGGTTGCCACACTCCAACACATACTAAACAGAAACACAAAGGGAGGTCAGTCAGCACGTCCCTGTATGCAGGTGCACGTAGCTATGGTAATTATACATACAAACAAATAAAAATGCAACAGCACTCTGCAGCCAGAACTCTGCCCAAGATAGAAGCTGTAGAGAACATTAGTATACGTTTTGATCAAAGGTAATAAGCCACTCGCCACGTCAAGGCTGTCCCGTGTTTGGTCCTAACGCTAAATCTGACCTGTTATGGGCCATGACAGCCGCATAAAATCCTCCATGCTGGGCCCACGCTCCTGGATTTTATGTGGCTGTCATGGCCCATAACAGGTAGATTCAGCGTTAGGACCACTCCGTGAGACAGCCTTGGCATGTGGCTGGCTTATTGCACTTTGATCAAAACATCACACTAATGTCCTCTTACAGCTTCGATCTTGGGCAGAGTTCTGGCTGCCAGAGATACTGTTGACACATTCATTTTTGTTTGTATTTTTTTAATATGATATTGATATTGACATGGTTTTTGCTAATGCAGAACTTTCTTGCATGCTAAAACACCCAAAAGGAGCTACTTCAGGTTAATGAGTTTAACATTGCATCTACAACACCTTCCTGGACCCTTCCGATTACACTCAGATGCAAAAAGAGAGTCTTAGCAGGCTGCAAATTCTGCTTGAGGAGAAACTATTTAAAACATATATCTGCTACATGGCATTTCTGTGTGACTGGGGTCAGGGATGCACACTGGATTCTGTTCCATGAACACTTTCAGGAATTTACCCAGGGGTGCAGTTGGATTTACCACGTACGTCCTGTCATTAAAGATAGCGCCCACTCCTGCTTCATGCGGGTGCCTTAGCTGTGGATGTCCGCATGGTTCTTGTAGCAGACACCCGCAGCTAATGTCCGCGACCGGCAGCAATGCCGATCGCGGACATTTAACCTCAGATGCCGTGGTCACTCCTGACCACGGCATCTCGAATCTGCACAAACCGAAAGTTTTACTTTTGGTTTGCGCTCCGGCTCCCCGATGTGGCGATCAAGAGGAGCCGGAGCGCACCTGTAATAGCCTGGGTCTCTATGAATAGAAACCCAGGCAGCTCTGTAGTATTTCCTATGGAGCCTTGCCTGTAATAGGCTTCATAGGAAATATGTGATTTTTCATACATTCCAATGCTATTGCATTTGAATGTATGATATCACTAATCAAATGATTGTAAGTTATAGTTCCCTATAGGAAATTTATAAAAGTGTAAAAAAAAAAATTTTTAAAAATTAATAAATAAAAAAACATAAAAGTTCAAATCACCCCCTTTTGCTAAAATAAAAAATAAAAAATAAAAAAATACACATCGGTAGGAAAATGCCCATACTATAAAAATATTAAAAAATATTCCCCATACGTCAAACAGCCAAATGGAAAAAGCGTCCAAATAGGCGGATTCGCCATTTTAGGTTGCTTCATTTTCCACAAAAATTACATAAAAGGTTATCAAAAAGTCATACACACCCCAGAATGGCATCAATAAAAGATAAGATTATGACGCATAAAAAATGAGCCCCCATACAGCTCTGTACATATAATTACAAAAAAGTTATAGGGGTCAAAACATGGTGACAAAAAGTAAAACTGATTTTTCCCACTTTAGAATTTTTTTTTCAAGTTTACTGGTCAGTTTTATCACACATCGAACGTCGAATTTAAAAATCCACAAAACTGTGGTGGAATTGCTTATTTTTGCAATTTCACCCCCATTTAGAAATTTTTCCTGCTTCCCACTACATCATATGCAATATTAAATGGATTGTCATTGGAAAGTACAACTTGTCCACGCAAAAAACAAGTCCTCATATGGCTAACTCAAAAAATAAAAACCTATGGTCCTTAAGGGGTTAAACTTATGTGAATATTATATGCAAATACTATAATAAAGCTAATAAATGTCTATTTAAACTATTAGTTCTCATTGGAGAAGACAGCCTGGTCTGCAGCTTATCGTATCTCCAGTAATATACTGTCAGATTATTGTGACATTGGCAGGATAAATTTAACAATTTGCCTCTCTCATCAGTGACAGTAAAGATTCTCTGTATTGCCAAGTGTTACATGTTAGCTATCACATTCTCCGAATTAATCTGTGTGGTGACAAGGAATAAATTATACTTGCACAGTAAAAAGATCAAAGTCTATTAAAAACTACTCCTAATACAGACTCATACTATCAAGTGCAAATCAACCGTAAAAGGTGAGAATAAAACATTGCAGTCATTTTGAAAAAGAAAATGGAAGCAGCAATACATTATTGCACTTTTCATATCTCTACTGGACATATAGAGACATTTAGAAACATTAAAAGAGGAAACATTTAAGGTTGAAACCAGATGTTCTTTACAGTGTTGGGAAGAACAAGTTGCTAGGCCTGGATGGATATCCTGGGAGATTCTTTTAAATAGTGTCCTCACTAATATTCTTGGATAAGATTACTATTCAGGTAAGCATCCCAGCAGACACGCCATCACAACTGACCAATGATCTGATAAAGGGATTGTATAGTATCCCACAACTGATGAATCTGTGTTATACTTACCTACTTTTTGGCTTGACACATCATAAATGTTTGCCCAGCTGTCCGTGCCTGCGTTTCTGCCCCTACCCGTGAAAACGTGCATTGGGCTCCCTCTTTCCCTCCTGATGCCGTGCTAACAAGGACTTTGTTTCAAAAGTTGATTTGGGTTCCAAACTTGACCCGAACATGGGAATCTGAACTTTGGGGCACTAAAATGGATGTAAAAAAAGTCATAGAAAGGGCTAGAGGGCTGCAAAAGGCTCAAAGAGTAGGGCGTAAAAGCAGTAAAACTGCCTTGCAAACAAATGTGGATAGGGAACTGACTTAAAATTGCATAAAACACATAAAAATGAAAAATAACAATCTTGAACCAAGAGGCGGAGGTCCAAGTGGAGTAGGAAGTTGAGGAGGCTGTGGACGGTGTAGGTGGAGAGGAGTGGAGGAGGTAGAGTAAGAAGCCAACACTCATTCTGTTTTTTATTTATTTTTTTATTTATGTTTTTTTAAATGTGTCTGCCAATTCTGTGTGTGACTTATAGCCATTTATAGAAGTGTGGCGAGTATATTTCTCTACTCTGCCAATATAAGACATATTAATCTTGGAGGTGTAAGTTGAAGAGGCGCAGGAGGCGGGGAGGAAGCAAAAACAAAATGAAACAAGAAGAGAGGGGGAGAGGGGAGAAGAAGAAGAAAAAGAGGTGGTGGGCGGGGTTTTGGAAGGGAGATATTTTGTTCTGTCGCCCACAGAGTAAGAATCCGCACCAAGGACCAGAGGAAGATACATGGAACAATAGAACATGGAAAGGACATGAAGAGGTCAGGGCCAGGTCGATGCGGTCCAAAAATACATATAACGCGAACAAGTAGATCCAGGCAGAGGGTTCGAGCAGGCGGTCAGGAGATAGCCAATATAAAGGTATATATCCGAAAGTGCCAAATGAAATTATCAATCAATACCCGTGCAAAAGAAAGACATCTACACAAAAAAAAAATAAGCAGACCAAGAAGTGAATGAGTGAAACATACCATAAATTACCTAGTGTAAAACCAGTGAACAAAAGTTCTTCATTAATAGCCTGATGGAGTCAAACAATCCAAATTTAAAATCCATCGGGATTCAGCTTTAAGCGAACATTGTGTCATATGTGTCCCCCTAATGTTAGAGTGAACCTTTTCTAAGCTAACCACTTGGAGGCCATTATACTTGCCTCCATGATGAGTCCCAAGAAATGTGTTGCCACAGAGGTAAGTGGTTTCTCCTTTTCGCCCAGTCCCAATCAGCTAAACCTATATTCGACATATGTTGTTGGATCCGTTTCCACAATTCCTGTGAGGTCTGACCCACATACAGTTTCTTGCATGGCAAATGATTGCATAGACAACATTTCTTGTGCGGCAGTTGACATACTGTTTAAGGCATATACGTTCCTTACCATTTGAGAAACTATCCTTGCCCAACATGAATGAACAAACCTTACACTGGCCGCACGGATATGTGCCCTTTAGTTTGGCGTCTCTTCTCAGCCCACGTAAGGGACGCTGAAAGTGACTCCGTACAAGTTGGTCCTTTAAGAAAGGTGCCTTCGTGCAATAATCTTCGGTTTGTTAATCCACATAAGATGTCAGTTTTGATCAGACATGAGCAGGAACCAATGATTCTGCAGAATTCTGTAGAGTGCTGTCCACTGGTTGTTGTAGCGGGTGATGAGATGTATCTTACCATCCCTGATTTTGTGCTTAGGAGTAAACAACTGTGTTCGGTTCGAGCCCTTGGCATCCTGATAGGCATGGGATTATGAGTTTCTTAGGGTAACCCCTATTCCGAAATCATAATGACAGATCTGCTGAGGCCGCCATAAAATCGGTCACCTGGGTGCAATTGCGCCGTAGTCTGAGGAATTGGCCTTTCGGTATTCCCTTTTCCATTGTGCCGGATGGAAACTCCGATAGTGGAGCAAACTGTTGGTGGCAGTGCTTTTTCGAAATAGAGAAGTAATGATCCGTTCTCCCTCCTTGCACAATTTTAGATCCAGAAAGTCCACTGTATCCTCTGAGATGTTATGTGTTAGATAAATATTCAGATTATTCTGGTTCAATGAGTCAATGAACTGTACACAGACATCCTTAGGACCCTACCAGAAAAACAGGATGTCATTAATATAACAGAACCAGCCCACCACATAGTCACGGAAAAATGGCGACAGGTGCACGCATGTCTCCTCCCACCAACCCAAAAACAGGTTTGCGTACGAGGGTGCATAGCGCGCCCCATCGCAGTTCTGGACTCCTGCCTGCAAAAAATGCAGTCAAAAACAAAATTATTGTGGTGTAAAATAAATTCCAAAAGACTTACCATAAATGTGTGGTGGAGTAGAGATGAGCGAACTTCTATTTTTAGTTCGGCGTCCAAAGTTCGGGTTCGGGTTATCGTAGCATCCCGTTATGGATTCCGCTACCGCGGACCATAGCGGCATTTGGAATCCATAAGGGGCTGCTTCATTGAACCCGAACCTTGGACAACCCTAAAGACCTGGGGTGACGTCACCGTCATGTGATCAGTGCAGGGGCGTGGCTCAGCACTGGATCACCTCTTATCCAATCCAGTGCTGAGCCACGCCCCTGCACTGATCACATGGCGACTGGCGTCACCAGGTCCTAGGGTTGTCAGGTTCGAGTTCGTGAAGCAGCCCTTATAGATTCAAATACCGTTATGGTCACGGTAGCAGAATCCATAGCGGGATGCTACCATAACCGAACTTTGAACGCCGAACTAAAAATAGAGATTCGCTCATCTCAGTGGTGGGCTGGTTCTCCAGAGTCTGATAAAAATAGGTGGTAGCTCTAATGCCATCTTTGTGCGCAATGTTGGTGTATAAGGATTCAACGTCAGGTGTAATTAGGACATGTTCCAACATCTCAATCAGGTGGAGAGAGTCCCGTACACTAGGATGTTAAACCTAAAACCATAGGTTGGAGAAAAGAAGTCAACATAGGTGCAGGCCTGTTCACACAGACCACCAATACCTGCCATGATTGGTCGCCCTGGAGGGTTTTGGGATAATGGGTTGACTAACCTCCAAGAATTGGTGTTCCTTTTTAGTGATGATAAACATCTCCGGGCTGCCTTCAGTAGCTGATCCAATTTCTTTTAAAAAACTGATTGTAGGGTCAGAGGAAAAGGTGTGTAAAGGTCCTGTTCTTCAGTTGTCTATTGGCTTCCTGTATATACAAATCCATATCCCATAGGACCACGTTCCCACCCTTATCGGCTTCTTTGATAATGAATGTGGAATTCGCCTGTAACTTTCAGTATAGTGTCAGATTCCATTTTGTCCAGGTTTCTGCCATGTAAAGGATCAGGTTTAATTTGTGTATTTCATGTACAACAGCTTGAAAAAAGAGCTGAATGTTGGGGAAAAGGTTCAAGAAGGAGTCAGTGAGGAGGGTTTATACAGGGTGAAACACCTTCTACCTGTATCCAAATTATTTTCCCATAGAAGATCCATGAGGTCCATAAATGCACCACGTTCATCCTCAGCTAGGTCATGTAACATCGACGGTTGATCATATAGAAGTTTAAAACACAATTGTCTGCAAAACAAATATGTATCTTTAACGAATTCAAACTTATCCAGAATGCACATTGGAGAAAAAGAGAGTCCCTTTTCTAATACTGACTTTTCATGATGGGTCAGATTATACGAGGATAGGTTTATGACTTGGAGGGCATTTGTCTCTGTTCCGTTTAATATTATTGTAGGCGTCTCTTCTGAAAGAGTGGATAATTGTTGCCCTTGCGGTGTTGGGGTCAGTTCTGTGTCAGGTTACTAAGGGCCATAGCATGACAGTTTGGTGCTTGTATGTCCTGGGTTAAAACTGGGTAAAAAACTTTGTCTCAGTTATAGATTTCATACGTCCCCTTTCTGGGGACTGTATATTAAATAAAGTTTTTCTTCTACTACAGTAAGACAGATGCCAAAGGGTATTCTAAATTTTTTTCTCACGGGGACGGATGAAGTGGGGTGTTCCTAATTTTTTTAAAAATGTATGACTTTCACAGACACAATCCACAGAGGAATTTCTTCTCCTACAACAGTTAGACGGATGAAGGGGTGTTCCTAATTTTATTTTATTTTTATTCATGACTTTCTACAAATACACTCCACAGAAGAATTTCCTCTCCCACATTAGTTTGATGGATGTAAAATGGGCCATCTTATTACAATTCATAATTATTAAAAAAAAATTTTGGGGGTGGGTTGGTAACTGGCAACCACCAAACATTGGGAGATGGCAAAGAGAATGCACAAAGTGCGCTGCTGTATAACAATGGCTGGGTGCAGCTGGTAAACTTCTCTCCTCTGCCAATATAAGACATAATAATCTTAAGCCTGGAGGCGGAGGTCCCAGTGGAGGAGAGAGGTGGACATGGCGGTGCAGGCGGAAGAGGCAGGCGTGGGGGTGCAGGCGCATGTGGCGGTGCAGGCAGAGGAGGCAGAGGAGGATGAGCCTCGGTCAAGAGGGGAGGAAGATGCAAAGACCGCAGCAGAAGAGGGAGCAAGAGGAGCCTCTGTTTTTGTGGTTCTTGAGGTGTCTACTCCACTGTAGCTCCTGCTTTGCGGTTAGATGCTGGATCATGCAGGTGTTGCTCAGGTTTGAGAACATTTATGCCTCGCTTCAGGCTTTGACTGCCTTAAGAACTGCCATTCCAGGGTACTCCTTTGCACTGGCTTTAGTGTGATGTCTTTTAGCACGTTGGGCATTAGCCAGGCCTACTGGCTGAGGGCACAGCCGCTGCTTTTGCACCCTGCTCCCCTTTTTTGCTGTGTGGCTGGTGCTGCGTGACCCCCACCTCTTCCATTGAACTGCACACGTCACTGGCACTGACCTGGATGACGTGTGAAGTCTAGGGACCTCATCATCCTCCACATCTTCTTCCACCCACTCCACACCCCTGCTGTCCTGGCCGTTCTGCACACTGCAGAAAGCTGCAAGAGTTGACACCTCGAACATAAGTGGTTAGGCATCAGTGCACTCCAATCTCTGTCTCTTCTTGGACAAAAGCCCACCAACCAGAGTCATCAAAAAGCATAAGTGACTGCTGCATGAATTGAGGCTCAGACTGCTTGGCTGATGTGCAAGGGGTTGAGGTGGAATACGGATGGCTGCCGGTGGTTTCAGCAGTGGACCAGGTGGAAGACAATGTGAAGGAACTGGAGGCACTCTCAGCTGTCCAATCTACTATCGCTTCTACTTGTTCTGGCCTCACCATTCTTAAAGCGGTATTCAGGTCTATGCAATGACCCACAACATCCTGTCACCTGCATGCACCAGAGGAAGGTGTTTCATTTGGTGTGTGCCTGGCACAGATCGACAACGTCCTCTCCCTGCAGTAGGAGTTCCACCACCACCAGTGATTAACTATTATATTTCCCTGTGAAGATGGTAAGTACAGTTTTTTAAACACCAAAAATAGGTAGCTCTCACCGAACCATTTAACCGGGCGGATTATTTTTATATCCCTGTGACGGTGGCAAGTACAGTGTTTTTCACACAAAAAAAAAATAGGTAGGTCTAACGCACCCAATTAACTGGCTGAATAACTATTATATCTATAATATATATATAATATATATATTATATATATGTATATGGCCGGTGCCAACTCTGCACTTTCAGCAGGGGACCGAGTGGAAGACAACGTGAAGGAACTGGAGAAACTTTCCAGCCATCTAATCTACTACTGCCTCACCCTTTGTTCTGGCCTCACCCATGCTTAGAGTGGTATTTGGGCCTACAAAATGACGCAGAAACGTCCTGTCGCCTGCGTGCACCTGAGAAAGGTGTATCATTTGGGCTTGTACCTCGCACAGATCGACAATGTCCTCTTCCTGCAGCAGGAGTTCCACCACCACCAGCGAAGGTGGAAAATACAGTGTTTTTTCACCCCCAAAAAGGTAGGTCTCACCGACCCAATTAACCGGCTGAGTAACTATTATATATCCCTTGACAGTGGCAAGTACAGTGTTTTAAACACCAAAAATAGGTAGGTCTCACCTACCCAATTAACTGCCTGAATAACTATTATATTTCCCTGTGACTGTGGCAAGTACAGTTGTTCTTCACCCAAAAAAATACCTATAGGTAGGGCTCACCCACCGAATTAAAAGATTGATCAACTATTATATTTCCCTTTGGCAAGTACAGAGATTTAAACACAAATAATAGGTAGGGCTCACTGACCCAATTAACTGCCTGATTAATATATATCCCTGTGACGGTGGCAAGTACAGTCTTTTTAAACACCAAAAATAGGTAGGTTGGTGAGACCAACCCAATTAACCGGCTGATTAAGTATTACATTTCCCTGTGACAGGGGCAATACAGTCTTTTTTCACCCAAAAAAATAGGTAGGTTTAACTGACCCAATTAATGGGCCGATTACCCATTATATTTCCCTGTGACGGTGGCAAGTATAGTTTTTTTTAAACGCCAAAAATAGGTAGATCTCACCGAACCAATTAACCGGCTGATTAACTATTATACATGCATGTGATGGTGGAAAGTACAGTGTTTTTTTTACCAAAAAAAAATAGGTAGGTCTTACCAACTCAATTAACCAGCTGATTAATTATTATATTTCCCTGTAACGGAGGCAAGTCCAGTGTTTTAAATACAAAAAATAGGTAGGTCTCATCAATTACAGTGTTTTTTCACTAAAAAAATAGGTAGGTCTTAACGACCCAATTAACTGGCTGATTAACTATTATATATCCATGTGATGATGGCAAGTACAGTGTTTTTCACCCCAAAAAAAAAGGTAGGTCTCACCAAATCCTCACCGATCCGCAGATCCTCAAAACACGGACACCAGCAATGTGCTTTCCGCATTTTGCAGATCCGCACATTGCCAGAACTATATAGAAAATGCTTTTTCTTGTCCGCAATTGCGGACAAGAATAGGACATGTGCAGACTCGAGCGCCGGATCCGTAATTCCGGATCCGAGCGGGACAAAGTCTATCCCCATAGAAATGAATGGGTCCGCAATTCCGTTCCGCAAACAGAATTTCGGACGTGTGAATGGGGCATAAGGGTCCCTTATCACCGCCAGTTAGTTAGCTACTTGTTAGGTAGCTAGCGCCCAGCCCACCGCACCGCAGTCACTGATTTGGCAGAGATTTTTTCATCCACATTGATCGATGCGAATGAAAAATCTGTGCCGCTCATTTTTTTTTTTTTCAGCGCAGAGGCTGAACGGAAAAAATCTCATTACCCGTATGCTCAATATACGGAGAATCGCAGAAACTCCTAATGCTGGCCATACGTGTAATGATTGTGGAGACCCTCAAATGCCAGGGCAGTACAAAAACCCCACATGTGACCCCATTTTAGAAAGAAGACACCCTAAGGTATTCCGTGAGGGTATGGTGAGTTCATGTAAAATTTTATTTTTGTCACAAGTTAGTGGAATATGAGACTGTAAAAAAAAAAAAAACAATTTCCGCTAACTTGTGCCAAATTTTTTTTCTGTGAACTCGCCATACCCTCACAGAATACCTTGGGGTGTCTTCTTTCCACAATGGGTCACATGTGGGTATTTATACTGCCCTGGCATTTTAGGGGTCCTAAAGCGTGAGAATCCAAATGCGTAAAATGGCCTGTGAAATCCTAAAGGTACTCATTGGTTTTAGGGCCCTTTGCGCATCTTGGCTGCAAAAAGTGTCACTCATGTGGTATCGCCGTACTCAGGAGAAGTAGGGCAATGTGTTTTGGGTGTATTTTTACATATACCCATGCTGTGTGTGAGAAATATCGCTGTAAACGACAACTTTTACATTTTTTATTCAAAGTTGTCAATTTACAGAGATATTTCTCTCACCCAGCATGGGTATATGTAAAAATACACCTCAAAACACATTGCCCTACTTCTCCTGAGTACGGCGATACCACATGAGTGACACTTTTTTGCAGCCAAGATGCGCAAAGGGGCCCAAATTCCAACGAGTACTTTTTAGGAGGGCATTTTACGCATTTTTCTTCTCACGCTTTAGAGGCCCCTAAAATGCCAGGGCAGTATAAATACCCACATGTGACCCCATTTTGGAAAGAAGACACCCCAAGGTATTCGCTGAGGTGCATAATGAGTCCATGAAAAATTTAACTTTTGTCAAAAATTAGCGGAAAGGAGACTTTGTGAGAAAAACTATAAAAATCAACTTCCACTAACTTGTGCCAAAAAAATCTTCTATGAACTCGCCATGCCCTCATGGAATACCTTGGGGTGTCTTCTTGCACGTACTAGCGAGAAAACGCCATGTTTGGTACCCAACCTGAAGCCGGACTTCATCACTGAAGTCCGGTTTCAGGTCTTCTGGAGAATTGATTATTTTCCCTTATAACATGGTTATAAGGGAAATAATAGCATTCTTAATAAAGAATGCATTGTAAAATGAAGTGGAAGGGTTAAAAATAATAAAGTTAACTTACCTTAGCCACTTGATCGCGTAGTCGCGATCTGTCCTCTCTTTCCCTGCAGCATCTAAGATCTACAGGACCTGTGATGACGTCACATCACATGGTCCAATCACATGGTCCATCTTACCATGGTGATGGACCATGTGATTGGACCATGTGATGTGGCGTCATCACAGGTCCTTTAGATCTTAGATGCTGCAGGGAAAGAGAGGAAGATCGCGACTACAGCGATCAAGTGGCTAAGGTAAGTTAACTTTATTATTTTAACCCCTCCACTTCATTTAACAATGCATTCTTTATTAGAATGCTATTATTCCCCTTATAACCATGTTATAAGGAAAATAATAGAGATTGGGTCCCGTTGCTAAGCAACAATGCGGGAAAATACGCAGCATCCGCGCGCTTGCGGATGCTTGCGATTTTCCCGCAGCCCATTCACTTCTATGGGGCCTGCGTTGCGTGAAAAGCGCAGAATATAGAACATGCTGCGATTTTCACGCCACGCAGAAGTGATGCGTGAAAATCACCGCTCATGTGCACAGCCCCATAGAAATGAATGGGTCCGGATTCAGTGCGGGTGCAATGCGTCCTCCTCACGCATTGCACCCGCGGCGAAAAATTGCCCGTGTGAAAGGGGGCCTAAAGGAGTAGGGTTGCACTGAAAAAATGCCAACAGGTAGCCCTCAAACTGAACAGCATGATTAAGTATGGTATTTCTGTCTCACTGGTGCACAGGATCTGTGTTGCACTGATCAATAATGCCTACAGGTCATCAGCACCCTTTTAAAAATAATAAATGCCTAACACTTTCCCTGCATGCAGCAGCATCCTGTTCCTAGACTAGGGGACAGGATGAGAAGAATGGCGGCGCACCATGTGATCCAGCATTTATGCATGCATGGTCACATGGTGTGCCAGCCAATCACAACCATGCCAATACTAGGCATGACTGTGACTGGCTTCAAAATGCCCACAGCTTAAACGCTTGTTGATTAGCTATGCTGCAGCCTTTCAACAAGCTTTATTTAAAGTACAAAGAACGAACCTGGACACGGATTTTGGCTCCAAAATCCGGGTTCGGATCTGGTATGGTCCTGCACAGCGTTATCAACCTATAGACATTAGACCTGTGCATTGAAATGCAGTACACATATATCAGCTGTGTCCAGCTCCCAGCCTAAGACAACTGGCTGGCCTTACTGATACATGTGCACTCAGACTCACAGTGTTTTTTCAGGTAATATAGTTTATAAACATAGTTTATAAGGCTTAAAAGACACCTGTCCATCCAGTTCAGACTGTTATCCTGCAAGTTGATCCAGAGGAAGGCAAAAAAAAAAAAACTGTGAGGTAGAAGCCAATTTTCCTTACTTTAGGGGCAAAATCAGAATAACTCCCTAGATCTACCCATCTCTAGTAAATATCACCTGTAATATTATTACACTCCAGAAATACATCCAGGCCCCTCTTGAACTCTTTTAGTGAATTCACCATCAGATACAAGCTATCAATAGTTATAGGTGAAAATAAATACGATGGGAATGTCCTCCAACATTTTTGCTTATATATTCCAGATCAATATAATCCCCACTAGTATTTTGGAAAGAGGAAGAGAAAACAGGAGGTGCTTAGTACCTTGTGGTTCCATTGACAAATTTGTCCAATGCTCAATTAATAGGTGAGCAGGAAATATACAATTTTTTCTATATCCTTTTATAAATATAAGATTTGCTAAAGGATTTTTTAGCGGGGCCTATTAAAAGCTATCCTTCAAAATAAGCAGCTGTGGTATTCTAGCTTTTCATTTTCAGCACTCATCTCCACAAATTTATAAATGAACAAATGGCAGGTTTGACATTTTTGTCATATGGTTTTTTCCAGAGGGAAAGAATGATCAGAAAGTCAGATTGTAACCTAACCGAGCCTTTGTTTGTCAAGAAAATTTGTCAAGATTATGTCAAATGTGCTTATTTCCTGTCCCTACTATAATAATCTTATCAGCCAAGCACACATTAAGGGTTAGGGCAGGAGGAAAATGTTTTCTTTTTCTACCCGTGGCCAGTCTTGTTTTTTTTTCTGATTTGTTCTGTCGAGTCCATGTAGCCTATAACTTTTATACCATCCTTAAAGGATAACTGTCACATTTAGACCCACATTTCAATGTTCATATATGTAGTTACCAATAATATGATATTCCAGAATCAATAACTATTAGACTTACTCGCCCCATATTTCATAAGATCCAGCCCTTAGCAACCAGTCTGCACAAAACTGCAATTTCCTTATTCAGTTAAGATGGCTGCTGCTGCCCTCACCCTGAGGCTAATCCCGCCTGCCCTCACTACCCACAATGCATTGAGTTCCTCATGCACTAGCTTCTGCACCTCAACCAATAGGTGCTCTCCAAACTGAAACACCCCCTCCTGCTATCACATACACAAGTGGTAAAACTGTGTGAACATTCTCTGTTGCGTGGACAAAGAAAAAACTAATGGTAAACTAGTCTTTATAATATAATAGCACTGCCTTACACTATATATATTCTGTCATGGGGACACATATGTGCTGTATCACTGCTGTGATAGGGAGACATACACGGGCTGCAGAATTACTGTTGTGGGGACACATCTGTGCTATATCACTGCTGTGATAGGGGGACATACATGGGCGACAGAATTACTGTCATGGGGACACATCTGTGCTATATCACTGCTGTGATAGGGGGACATACATAGGCGGCAGAATTTGTGTCATGGGGACACATCGAGGGTTAACAGCCAAACAAAACTCTATATTTATTGCCCTTATTCTACGGTTTACAGGAACACCCCACATGTGGTCGTAAACTGATGTAAGGACAGGCGGCAAGGCACAGAAGGAAAGGAGCGCCATATGGTTTTTGGAAGGCAGATTTTGCTGGACTGATTTTTAGATGCCGTGTCCCATTTGAAGCCCCCCTGATGCACCTTTACAGTAGAAACTCACAAAAATTTACCCCATTTTGGAAACTAGGGGATAAGGTGCCAGTTTTATTGGTACTATTTTGGGGTAAATATGATTTTTAATTTTTATATTACATTTTTTGTGAGGCAAGGTAACCAAAAAAGGGCTGTTTTGGCACTGTTTTTTTTTTATTTTTTTTACAAGATTTATCTGACAGGGTAGATCATGTGTTATTTTTATATAACAGATCGTTACGGACGTGGCAATACCCAATATGTATACTTTTTCTTATTTATTTAAGTTTTACACAATAATAGCATTTTTTAAACAAAAAAAATGATGTTTTAGTGTCTCCATATTCTGAGAGCTATAGCTTTTTTATTTTTTGACTGATTGTTTTAGTTATGGTCTCATTTTTTGCGGGATGAGGTGTCGGTTTGATTGGTACTATGTTGGGAGGCATACGCCTTTTTGATCGCTTGGTGTTGCAATTTTTGTGATGTAAGTTGACAAAAAAATGGCTTTTTGACAAAGTTTTTATTATTTTTTTTTTTAAGTTTTCACTTGAGGGGTTAGGTCATGTGGTATTTTTATAGAGCAGGTCCTTATGGACGTGGCGATACCTAATATGTCTACTTTTTAAAAAAAAAATTACATTTTGTTTTTGGTAGGGGCTCATTTTTTGCAGGATGAGGTGACGGTTTTATTGGTACTATTTTGGGTGGCGTACCTCTTTTTGATCGCTTTGTGGCTTTTTTTTACATGGTTTTTATTTTTTATTTTTTACGGTGTTCACCTAAGGGGTTAGGTCATGTGATATTTTTATAGAGCTTTTTTTTACGGACGTGGCGATACCAATTATGTATATATTTTTTTAATTTTTTATGACAAACAGATTTGAAAAAAGACCATTTTTATTTTATTCTCATTTAAATTTTTATTTATTTATTTATTAACTTTTTTTTTTTTTTTACTTATCAAGACCCATCTGGATCCTGAAGATCCAGTGGGCCTGATCACTGTACAGTGCATTGCAATAGTCATCTATTGCAATGCACTGTATAGTCAGTGCTACATTTACACTAAGGCTGATGAGACCTCAGGTCTCATCAGCCTTAGGTAACTTGGCAACCAGGATGCCTTTGTAAGGCGTCCGGTTGCCATGGCACTCATCGCGCCGCTGCGATCGCAGCAGCGTGATAGAAGAGAGAGGGAGCTCCATCCCTCTTAATCCCATGGATGCCGCGGGCGGCTGCTGACCGCGGCATCTATGGGGTTAAACGCCCAGATCGGTGTCAGCACCGATCTGGGGTGTAGCAGCAGAGTGTTAGCTGTAAGTCACAGATAACACTCGCTGCTGAATACACCCGGCAGCAGGAGGAACAGAGCAGAGGTGGGGAACAACCAGGAGGAGTGAACGGAGGGGCAGCGGGGGACATATGGAGGCATATGGGGGCAATGATGACCGCATGTGGGGGCAGTGGGGGCATTTATTTATAAAAGGCTCTGGGGGCACTGGGGCACGGCAGCAGACTGGGGCACTAATCGCGATTTCAGACTGCAGTCTCCAGAGTGGAGATTGCAGCCTGAAACGGGCATTTTAGAGAGCTCTCACTTCCGGAAGGCGCACACACAAGCTACTGTGCGCCTCCCGTCCTCCAGGAGATAGACGGACCTCACATAGCAACCTGTTTTTAGGCTAAGGTAAAAATAGGCGCTGAGGGGGCAAAATGAGAGTTTTATAGGGGTTCAGGGATAATGAAAAAAAATTAAGATGGCCACTAATGTCATAAAGATGGTCTCTATTAAGATATTGATAAAAAAAATGTGACAGTTATCCTTTAAAGGTATCATGTATTATAGATATATATATATATACATATATATATATATATAGAGAGAGAGAGAGAGAGAGAGAGAGGGACAAAAGATGTGGCAGCACAGACTGAACAGTCCGGTGCAGGCTCAAGTAAAGAGATAAGCAACCCAATCTTCAATATTGTCAAAAAGTAGAGCAGCACACCAAAATAATGCAAAAAGGTGTTGTTCTTATTCACACATCAGTGCAGGCGACGCTGGCTCTAAAGGGAGTCCAAAGAGACAATGTGAAATATTTATGCTCCGCTTCTTCTGTGGGAGGAGTGATCCGCAGTATGCCTGACGTAAGCGCAGTGTGTGCTCTGGACAGCTCCTTCCTCTAGGATGACGGGCAGGAGAGAGAATGGTCACATAATAGTCACATGATTATGTGACGCCAGTTCTGTCATATCATCGCCGCATGCGTAGTCGGCTGACCGACGCCGTGGAATGAACGGACTATTACACATGCGGTTAATACACTGGTGCCTAGTGCCTCCCTCTTCCCTCGGCTTCCGCCCACTCACACTCCACTGGTGAAAAGATTTTTAACCCTTAGTATGAACTGTCATCTACACTGAATGATATGTTGTATTTTAATGGTACACCAATTGTTATTTTTATGAAATCACATCAATTATGCACATGCACTATTATGAATGTATGTACTTGACCACTTTATGACACTGTATCTGTATTTTATATGTACCAACTGTTTATTCTGGCAATGTATGAGTTAATTGTCAGTCTGATTACAAGGTCACATGATATGAAGTTTGATTGCACTTACCCTTTAAATATTTCACGTTGTCTATTTGGATTTGCTTGAGAAAGGCTCATGTTTAGAGTCGAAACGTCAGCCTGCACTGATGTGTGAATAAAGAACAACACCTTTTTGCACTATTTTGGTGTGCTGCTCTACTTTTTTGACTTGATATATATATATATATATATATATATATATTTATTTATAGATATCCAGAGAGGAACAGCAGCACAGCAAACAAAGTAGTCGGGTGCACTCCACACACCGCTGGCAAGCGATCCCAGTAGTATATTTACCAAAGATGAGGCAGCACTCAAGTGACGGTGAATAGTGAACCCTCTTTATTAACCCACAAATCGATCGTTTCAACTGCTCATTGCAGTCTTTTCAAGCTACAAACATAGTGTCAGCAAGGGGTATATACCCAAAATGCAATGTGCCATAATCAAATGTCAATTAATCAATAATGTGTAACAAATCGTAGAAAAATTCATATCACAAATTTACAAACATCATGTGCTTAAAGTACAAAAAATCAATGTATATAAAAAGTGACAATGCGATGTATATCATATAATCATATAAAACACATGATTACCCCTAATAAAGTGCACC